>OX415253.1:93914675-94501845 GCA_948329865.1 Linaria vulgaris
ATATATATTTGTTTGAAATATTTGGAATTGAGTTCAAATATAAGTGTGTAAATTAAATTGCTTAGTGAGAAGCAAGTGAGATTTAATACTATTTATTTTACTAAATAGATTAAATATTCAGATTTATTTGATGTAAGACGCGAATTACGCAAACAAAATAAATTCTGAAATAAGTAATTTCTTTAAGGCTAGAGATATTTTTTCTTGAGGAAAAGAAAGAAATGTGGGGGCTTAAAGAAGAAAGTGTTGGTTAAGATTATTCCAAACTTTTAAGTTGAATAATAATCATAATATTTTCCGAATACTTTAAGAGTTACGAAAATATTGGAGGCGATTGACGAAAGGTCTAGCGAGAGACTAAGTAGCAAATTCATAAAGGGAAATGGGAATTGAGCCCACCTAAAGACATCACCCCATGATGGCAATCCTACCTGAATTGTAAACCCCAATTTGCAGGTTCAAAGGGACAACCGAATTGTGGGGGCGAGTCGAACAAAGCACTCGGGAAATTGAGTTCCCAACCCATGTCTATGATGAAAGAGTGATGGACCTGTACGGGTTAAGGAGAACTTGAGGTTCTAATGATCCTTATGTCTTGTGAATACAAGCGGGGTATTGCAGGATACCCTTTATGAGAGATCACCTATGTCGAATGTGAAGGGGCCACTTCGTTGAGATGAGTTAAAGGGCTAAATCTCTAGAGCATTCGATGAAAATCGCCAAGGCAATCCAGGGCCGAAACGGACAACAACGAGGACCAATATGGTATTGGAAGGAGTTGTGTGAGTACCATTGTCTTGGTATACACAAAAAAACGCCGAACAGTTCAAGGCATCACGTCCACTGGTTGGCAAGTATATCCGATGGTATTTCACTAAGGAAGGTTCAAGGCCTAAAACCACCTATCCTGATGCAACAAGTTCCGGCAGAACTTAGAAATTGCATTTAGCATTGCTAGGCTCACGTGCATTTCAACCAATTACATTCATGTGGGGGATTGTTGGAAAATATTTGGAATTGAGTCCAAAATAATAAGTGCAAAGTGTGTGAATTGTAATTGCTTATTGAGAAGCATTTTATTTGTGAAATAAATATTCAAGATTAAATATTTGTGAATAAAATATTTGTGAATATCTTGAATTTTGAATACACACTTATTATTGTGCTTGAATGAGGTCAAAATAATTTGATGACATTCAAATGTTTTGAATGACAAGTTTAATACACCCCCTTTTAATGTATTGTGGTTGTTACATTTTTTCTCACTTATAAAAGGAGACATCCACTCTTGTGAAAAGATAATCCAATAAGCATCTAAAAGAAAAAAAAAATTCATACATAGCATACATATTTTTTTGAGTTCTGCAAATACTATTCGAGTCCGAATTGAGAAGGTAGTATTGTCCTTCACTTACTACCTTATTGTGTGAGGATGTTGTACCTTGGGAGGTTGTTTCCCACTGAGGGCTTGAAGGGTAGCCGGGAAAATTGATCTTAAGGGGAGAGGGCTAAGCCTTCGACTCATCCTATGCTTCAACGGAATTTTTCTGACTCGTCTAATCCACTCCAAGGATTTTCATACAGTTGCTGAGAGGTGCATTTATATTTATTGTTACATTCTTTGTTTAATTCCATATATGTTAAATGTTTAATTTTATGTTGTATGATTTTGGATATATAATAATGTTTATGTTTATGTTTACGTTTATGAATTCACATGTTTATGTGCAGCACGTACCCAACACCAACTACATCCCGGGAGAGAACAACTACAGAGAGAAAATCGAAAGGACAACTCATGTGCTCACGGAAATCATAGCTCGTAACGGACCCTACGAAGTGAGCTTCTATGTTCCCCAAAAGAACCAAGACAATGTTCCTACTTCGAGAAGTGTACATCTCCTAATACGGGAGGGTAGTTATGTGGCATAGAGGCAATTCAGCGGTGTTGAGGAGGACAAATATCTTGACAAGGAAGCTGCCGCTCTGTACGTGAGTGTTTCTGGAACACCTTGGGGGAGAGCTATAGATAAAACTGGTGGTGGGGATGTTACGACACGATATACTGTCGCGCAGTATATAGCTGAATTCGAGCACCAGGGCAGAGTGAATGAGATATGGTTCACATTTAGCATGGACGATGGTATTGTTGCTTGAGAGAGTGATCATCGAGATGTGTTATGCAATATATATTTTCAACTTAATAATGGAGACATGGAGTATTATTTACTTCAGAGTTTTCCACTATAATGATAGATTCGTTATTAAAGACCATAAGCATGCACTAGTAAATAATTAGATTTGAGTTATATATCCGAAAGTTGTTCTACTTAATTATAAGGGGTAATTACATTAAACCCCCCATCGTATGGTCCTTTTTTAAGTTAACCCCCTTAACTTTGTTTTGACTCAGTCAACCCCCATCGTATCCCAAAATCATCACTTTACCCAAGTCAACTTTTTGCACTTTTTTTCAGGGGTATTTTCGTCAAATGTCAAAATTTTTAATATTTATTTTTTTAAAAATGTAAAATTTATTAATCGACAAATATTTTTTCGAAATAAAAAATTTGGTCGAAAAAACAAATTGTCGAAAAAAAAAAATTTGCCGAAAAAAAACATTTGTCGAAAAAAAAAATTTGTCGAAAAAAAAATTTGTCGATAAAGAAATTTGTCGAAAAAAAAAGTTGTCGAAAAAAAAAATTTGGCGAAAAAAAAATGTTGTCGAAAAAAAAATTTGTTGGGAAAAATAAATTGGTCGAAAAATACATTTTTTGGTGAAAATTAATATTTGTCGATTAATAATTTTTTTTTTTTTTAAATTATATAATTTTTTGACATTTGACGAAAATACCCCTGAAAAAAGTGCACAAAATTGACTTGGGGTAAAGTGATGATTTTGGCATACGATGGGGGGTTGACTGAGTCAAAACAAAGTTAAGGGGGTTGACTAAAAAATGGACCATACGATGGGGGGTTTAATGTAATTACCCCTAATTATAATTTGTTTATAATCAATTAAGTTTATAGATGTAAGAATTATAATCTTCCATATATAATTTTTCAGAGGCACATCAATTATATATGTATGAAAGAACAAATTTGAAGCAGTAACCAATACTTCAGTTTACATGAAAAACGTCTATCCGACACAAAATCATCGTCTCTTTTAGTGGAAAGATGGATACATTTGGGAGCGGTCATGAAAATATGTAGGGCCGAGAGTGAACAAAATATGAAGCTCTCTCTACCACAATAATCATCCTTCACAAAATCTAAAACAAATGAAGGACAAGATGACCACCTAAAATGGCTAATGTAGTCAAGATGTTGGAGGAAATTAACGGGACCGGTCCATACAAGATGTGGAGCTTAATGCAAATGCCGACAAACACCGACAGTACGTCGTGAAGAACATATATCTCCTATACAGTGATTGAAGGTGGAAGCAAGTCTTTCCAACTGATTCTCTGCCTTTTCTGGTCAATACGCTGGTTCTGGAGTTGGCTTTCTTGATAATACAATCGTATCTCGATGTTTTGTTATCTTTACTAAAAGTGCAAGAAGCTATCTCTTTTGTGAAGGTCAAGTCTTTTGGGCTGCAATTTAGTTGAAAAAATAGCTATCCACTGCGTCACATTGATTTTATTGCTGTTTAAGTCCACAGTCTCTTGCAAAGACAAGTGGGAGGAAATATATATGCAGCACTGGGTAAGTTTCCTGACAGCTTCTCCTTTTAAGAGATACCCTAGCTGGTCAAGAACATTTGATGGCATTTACCAAAAGAAACAAGCGAACACCTGAAATTATTCAACGAAGCACGAGAGAATACATAGTCATTTGCTCTGGCACCTATCTGGATGGTGATTAGTTCCCCGTTTCACTCCCACTAATCACCTCGAGCCTCTTCACTACATCAGCCATTGGAGGTCGACTTTCAGGGTCCTTAGTAGTACAATCCACTGCTAATTGCAGGACTCGCATCATCGCCGCCTTCTCCTCCTCATTTGCATACCTCAAAAGCTCTGGATCTATCATTTCAGTATTCCAGTTCTCACGGAGAACATACATGGTCCTTCTCACTAGCGGCATGACCTCCTTGTCGTATATAGTTAGGTGTGGACACATTCCAGAGACAAGTTCAAGTAAAACAACTTCAAGGTTGTACACGTCAGAGTCCTGCAAAACTTTCCTGTTGTCTATGACTTCTGGAGCACATTCTCCTTCATTCCAAATAACAGAAAATCTGATTGGGCTTGTCAAGTTTGCCAATCCGACGTCAGAAACAACACCATATTTTTGTTCATTAAGGAAGATGTTTGATGTTCTTATATTCCCATGTACAAGCTTCCCACTGTTTGCCGTGTGGATGTGAGCAATTCCCTTTGCTGCACCCACCCACTGCAATTTGTACCCTGGTTTTCCAATCTAAATGTATCCTGTTGAAACCTCCAGTACCTAAAAAGTTGAAGAAAGAGCACTGGCTCATAATCTTATTTCATAATGATTAAGTGGTCGAAATAATTCGTTTAAATATGCTGTTCTTCGCTACGACGTTATAACAAGGCATGCTAAGGAAAATGTAGGACTTGGAATAGCACTTATTTGTTTGTCAAAATGATCGTTTAGAAGCAGAAGAATGCAAAACAGTTTCCTCAAATGTGATGTTTTACCTACCATGTAGCATGTTATAGACACTGCCCTGCTCATGATAATCATATACCAAACGCTTATCGTCCTTTGAACAGTAGTAAGCCCTTAATTGAGCAACATTTTCATGTCCAATCCTCCCAATATCCTCTATATGTTTCTGGAATTCTTCACTTGATACGGTTACATAAGTCAACATCTTCTCCGAGATTATGATTCCATTTCCAAGTTTCTTCATAAATGAAGTCCCAAATGTCCCCTTCCCTAGTACCTCAGCAGAACCCGTGAACAAATCGGCTTGGTCAAATGTGCGATTACCTAATCCAAAAAATACTAGTTTTTCCTTTCTATAGGGAACTTATGTATATAATACTGGTTCTCTGTACTCAGCATATGGATGTCTTCTATCATCTTCGCTACAGCAGACATTGTAGGTCTCTTCTTGGGGGATTTAGCCACACAAATTAATCTTATTTTTAACAAACTTACCATATCGTCCTTTATATTGAGATTCAGCAATAAATCTATGTCGAACACATTAGTTTTCCATTCCTTGCGGTTAGCAGAATTAACCAACTGGACCAGGTCAACAGCTCTATGACCACTTGATGATTGTACAGGGGACTTTCGCGTAAGCAGTTCAAGTAGCAGAATCCCAAAACTATAGACGTCAGAAGCTTGGGACACATTCTGAGTGTTCTTGACTTCGGGTGCATAACACCGTGCAGTTTCCATGAAATTTGTTGGAATCATATTCGCCAGGCCAAGATCAGATACAAATCCATAGCCTCCGAATTTAAAAATGTATTTGATGCTTTTATGTTGCCATGGACCAACTTCCCACCGTTTTGTGTGTGAATGTAACTAATACTCCTTGCTGCACCAACGGCAATCCTTAGACGTGCTTCCCAGTTCACACGAACACGATATAAACCAGTTTCACCTGAAAATTATATCAAGCTGCATCAGATTATATTTAGCCTCGCATTTCTGAATTGTTTGCTGCTGAACCAGCACCCAAGCAACTCAAATATAGTATTTTTGGAAAAAACAAGTCGAGCAAAATAGAATCCACAACCTCTTCTTAAAATCAAAACAGTTCATTGTCTTAATGCCGGCTCAATGTTCCAACTATATTTAAGCTTTTTAATGATTTCTTGTTGGGATATTAAAGACAAAAGACATAATAACAAAAGTGACTTGTTGGTGCCACAACATTGAACAAAGTAATTGCATAAGCATCTTACTTGATACTATACCAAATTTCTTCATAAAACAAACAGAAAATTCATTGGAACAAACTTAACATACCATGTAACAACTCAGACACGCTCCCGCTACTATAATAATCGTATATCATGAGCTTCTCCTCTACGGATGTACAGTATTCCCTCAATGCTGCCACGTGTGGATGCCTAACATCTCCAATAACCTCCATGTGTCGTTTGAAATCTCGTTCCATAATGCCAAACACCTTCAGTCTCTTCACGATAACTGTCATCCCATTATCCATTTTAGTAGCGTAAACTCTCCCGAATGTTCCTCCTGCCAGCACCTCGGCTGGAGCACACAACAAATCCTCAAAGCCGAAATCAGGCAAAACACCATCGACAAAAACCAGATCCGGATTTCTGCTCGACTTGGCAACACTGGATCCATTGTGTTTCAGATAAGGAGAGGAACTTTCGTGAAAATCAGAACGGAAACTAGAACTGAGATCTGATGCGTCGGACAGAACAATGGGGCTCCTCGACTGAGCATGAAAAAGTTCCCAGAGCTGCTCTCTTCGCAGAACAGCGGCTACCAGCCTCTCCCAGTTGTCATGTGACCTATACATCTCTTAACGTGCCTGAGTGCGTATAAATTTGGAACTGCTAAGAAATTGATCAAAGCCCTAAGTTCTAACAACTAAATGACTCTTTTACGTGGAAATTTAGTATGCTCAGTACAATTCAAATATAAATTAACTCATTGACTGAATGATTTTTTCGGTAAATAAAAGCAAAGGCGGCCACATAAGTCAACAAAATCCTTTTTTCATAGTGTGAATATAATAAGAGGAAGTAGCAAACACAGGTTCGTCAACACATCGTATTTGTCTTCATATATATGTTCTTTTTCCATGTTACTATGTTATTGCCTACCAAACCAATTCTGCCAATAAGATAGGTGCGTATAAGACTAAAACAAATGATGAAAAAGGAAACGCTTACGGACATACAAACTCAACAACTATTTAAATGAAAGATGACATCTTTGTCATCTTTTGTGATTGGGAAAGTACCCTTCTCTTTTACATGTTATTTTACACTTCAAAGTTTTTCTTCGCACAATACACCATGATTTCTTGAATCTCTTGCATAGTTAAGGTGGTGCAAGTAATGATCAAAGTGATAAAATTTTCGTAAATTAGGACAATGTTTACAATGAATAATGATCAAATACAAAATAAAAAGATGCCACTGAATATAATTACACATATGAATAAGTCACTGTATCTAAACTAAGTTCCCATAAAAAATCTCTACTATCTCTTATTTCAATTTCCAAGCAACATAAGAGGAAAAAAAAATCAGTATATAAGACCATATTTCAAATGTTAATCAGGCAGACTTTTGAATTAATCGAAAAGCGTAAAAAAAATCATCAGTGGTGGTGGTGACTGTTGAGTACCCTCATTTTATGAGCAATGCATGCAAGATGAGTTAATCACTTGGAAATAGTCCATTTTTTCCAAATCCATCGATCTAAACGCATCATCCCGAATGATTTTCGCTTGCTTTTCAGTGTCTTCCCGTTCTTGAACCCGGTCGACGTGCCTGGTGCTGATAGAATCGATGAGTTGGAGATTCTCGATCTCAAACTAGAACTTGTCCCAGGATTTGTCAAATTCGAGTTGGAGGTTAATGAACTTGAACTAGAATTAAAGGGAGGCGCCTGATCAGGAGTCGAGTTACCCGGATCAGAACCGGTCCCAGAGGAGGCAGATCCCGTGCTTGGAGTCCTGGAGTGATCGTGGAACATTCGCAGAAGCTCGTCTCTTCGTAGCGTGCCTTGGACCAGCCTCTCCCAATTCTCGTACACTCTCGTCATCAGCTAGAAAACCAATGAGTTCAGTTTGTGACTTGAGGAGCTTTATGATGAATTATTTACGTACCTTCCCTTTAAATCCCTTTCGTGGAAATTTCCATGCACATTGGAATATTAATTATACAAATTGTACTACTTTGACATTGGAGATCACTGATTCAAGAAGTGAAAGCAACTTCTTACAAAAAGACAACATCTTTACAATCCCATATAATTTCTTGTACCCCACAAAGCACAATGGAGTAAAGGGCAAAGACTTTGGAGTCTATCACAAGAGTCCAAAGAATTTTGTTAATACTGGTAGCTCCTTTTTAGTCATCATTGTGTTCATAAATTAGGTACAAAAAGATATACACGGTTCTAAATTAACTCTTTATATTGTAAGCTCATTCATGCTTTTAAGTGCTTAGTATTTTGCCTAAGAATTTGCTTTGTTGGTATCATGAATGACGACGACACCGAACTTTTGAATGGTAGTTATTTTAGTCCATGAGTTGATCAATTTTAAGTAAGAGTTTACAAGTGTAAACATTTCCTGCCTGAGATTATATTGCCTGAATTGTTAAACAGAGTGCATCAGATTATGATCACTTATTGATAACTTGTACAATCGGATTGAAATGAACAAGAAGAAATGAAGAAACATTGCAAATTTTATTCAACAACAAGAGAGAGAAAATAACGGCAGAATCTGTTACAAGAATTGAAAGAAGAGAAGAGAAAATTGTGAAGTGTGTGCTCCCTCTTCTGTGTGTGTGTTTATATACAAGTTGGGATAACAATCCTATTGAGAATCGGATTAGATCTCTGCTAACTAACTAACTAAAACTAATAGAACTAACTGCTAGTTAACAGTTACTAAAAACATAAAGCTGTTACTAACTGTAGTAACAGAATTACAAAAACTTGCTAAAAATAGAAATGTATACAAAATTATATTTTGATGATTTAACACCCCGCAAGCTCGGCATGGATATTAAGAAGGCCAAGCTTGGAGGTAAGTTCCTTGAAGGGTTGAGGAGCCAGTGGCTTTGTCAATATATCAGCAAGTTGAGAACTATTTGGAATATGAATGACTTTGATGATTTTCTGTTGAACCCTTTCTCTAACAAAGAAACAATCGATTTGAATATATTTTTTCCTTTCATGATGGACGGGATTCAATGCAATTGCAGCTGCACTCTTGTTATCAGTGCATATCACAGGAATTTTGGAATTATGAACTGAGAGGTCTTTGAGCAGTTGTTGTAGCCATATAACTTCACATGTAGTTGTAGCTAGGGCCCTGTATTCTGCTTCTGTGGAAGACCTACTTACTGTTGGTTGTTTCTTGGATTTCCAGGAGACAATGAAGTTACCAATGAATACAACATATCCTGAGATACTTCTTCTTGTTTCCTCACATCCTGCCCAGTCACTGTCTGTGAATGCTTTGATTTGAAGGTCTGATTTTGCTGATAGAAAGACACCATTTCCAACTGTTGTCTTGAGATACCTTAATACTATGTGTGCAGCTGCCATGTGATTATTTGTAGGCTTTGCCATATGCTGTGTTAGACATTGCACACTGTAACTTATATCAGGTCTTGTTATGGTGCGGTAGAGGAGTCTACCAACAAGCCTGTGATATTCAGAAGGATCAGTCCACTCAGTAGAATCATTAGTGAGTAACTATAGTTTATAATCCATAGGAGTGGAGCTAGGCTAACATCCTAGATAACCAATTTCAGTTAAAATGTCAAGACAATATTTTCTTTGACAAATAGAGATTCCAGATTGTGATCTAGCAACTTCAATTCCTAAAATGTATTTTAGGGATCCAAGGTCTTTTATTGTAAACATGTCATCTAAATGTTGTTTTATCTTATTGATTTCATCCATGTTGTTACCTGTGAGAATAATATCATCAACATAGATACACAATGCAGTGAACGTATTGTTACACTGTCTAGTAAAGAGAGAAGAATCAGACACTGACTGAGTGAAACAATAAGATATTAAACATGAAGTTAACTTTTGATACCACGGTCTAGAAGCTTGATTTAAGCCATAGAGGCTTTTCTTTAATAGACAAACTCGTTTGTTCTTCTTTGTAAGATATCCAGGAGGTGGTTTCATATATATTTCTTCATCTAAATCTCCATGAAGAAAAGCATTATTCACATCTAACTGAGTGAGAAATCAATTCTTTGCTGCAGCAACAGCTATTAGTACTCTAACTGTTGTGAGTTTAGCTACTGGACTAAAGGTATCAAAGTAATCTAACCCCTCTTGTTAAGTAAAGCATTTTGCTACTGATTTGGCCTTATATCTCTCTATTACCTACCTGCATCCTATTAGATTCTGACTAGGAGGAAGATCAGCAAGGATCAAAGTTTTGGTTTTAACTAAAACTTCTGCTTCAGCATTCATGGAAATAATCCACTCAGGTGATTTACTAGCTTGAGTGTAAGAAGATGGTTCTTGAGCCATAGTAATAGATGCAGTGAAAGCTTTGTGTAGTGAAGAAAGATGGGCTGCTGAAAGATATAGAATATTTGACAGTAGAATTAGAAGTAATGCAGTTAGCTTTATGTAATAATTGAGGCAAATTGTAGTCATAAACATTAAGGTATGATGGGGTATGTATGGTTCTGGATGACCTTCTAGTCACAGGTAACTCAGTGTGAGAATTATGAGTGTCAGGAATACCTGGTGCAACATGAGGATGTTGCACATCTTCCTGAGAGTGAGAATAGAACCTGGTGTTGCTGAGTTTGTGAATGAACTTTCAACTTCAAATTGTTGATCAAACTCAAGAGTTTGTGGCATTTGATTGTTGCTGAAGCTATCAGGAGTCACAACATTCTCTTCATTATGTTGAGCAAAATTTCTAGGAACAACTTGCATTTGAGCATTAGTTCTAATGAATGGATCAGTACACAAAGAGCTCTCTGTGTTGGTAAGCTGAGAAGTAATCGATTTATCTGTATGATTCTTAAAAGGAAATATGTGTTCATGAAACACTACATTTCTAGATATGATTATTTTCTTTTGAAGAATATCATACAGAAGATATCCCTTTGTTCCTTTAGGTTAACCAACAAAAACACATTGCACAGCTCTAGGATCAAATTTTGTCCTATGTGCAGTGATAGTTGAAGCATAGCATAGATAACCAAAACTCTTTAATAAACTGTAGTCTGGAGTTTTGTGATATAACACTTCATAAGGTGATTTGTTAATAAGAGTGCTGGAAGGTAATCTATTTATGATGTATGTAGCAGAAAAAACACAGAAATGCCAGAAACTTAAAGGAACATTAGATTGAAATCTTAAGGCTCTTGCAACTTGAAGAAGGTGTTGATGTTTTCTTTCAACTAAACCGTTTTGCTGTGGTGTTTCAACACAACTGGTTTGATGTGATATGCCATAAGTGTTATAAAAGTTATTTAGAAGGAACTCGGTTCTATTATCAGTTCTAATAGTTTTAATAGAGACATTAAACTGATTCGACACAGTTTGATAGAAAGAAAGCAAGTGATCTTTAACTTCTGACTTTTGCTTAAGTAGATAAAGCCATGTACAACGAGTGAAGTCATCAAAAATAGTAAGAAAATATCTAAAACCTTCTTTACTAGGTACAGAATATGGTCCCTATACATCACAGTGGATCAGTTCAAATGCAAAAGTAGTACAAGTGTTACTGGAATTAAAGGTAAGTCTTTTCTGCTTTGCTAGATGACAAACTTCACAGTGATGATCTTTAATTGGTCCAGTGATGGAGAGGGGAGAAATATCCTTCAGTTTAGTTAAGGGAGCATGGCCAAGTCTCAAATGCCAAACTGTATTAGAAGAAGCAGAATTGCAGAAAGCATTATCAACAGTAGAGTGTTTATTATCAAGTACATATAGATTGTTTTGTAAGCTAGCAAAACCAATCATCCTCCTGTTTATGTAGTCATGTAGTAAACATGAGGAAGCCATGAACATGACAAGCAATTTATTATGAGAGGTAAGTCTTGAAATTGATAACAGATTATAAGTGAAAGAAGGCACAAATAACACATTATCAAGTGTAAGACCAGATATCAGATTAACAGAACCCATCAATGTGGCATTAGTTACACTATTATTGGGCAAGTAAATGTTAATGTTCACATGCTTAGGAGTGTTAATAAATCAGTGTTTTTGACATATCATATGATATGTTGCCCCTGTGTCCAAGGTCCATTTATCACAGTAAATAGAAGACACATTTGAATTAGAGGATAGTGCAAGGGGAACAGAAATACCAGTAGCTGCTGAAGCAGCATAGTGTTGAGAGGTATCCAATCTAGCTGAGGAAGTGTGAGCTTGCTCATGAGCTTGTTTGAAAGCCATAAATTGTTCAAAGGGAGCTAGATCAGTTGCAGCAGGAGTTTTCATACTAGTAGAAGCTTCAACAGGAGTAACTTGAGCAATGTTTGCTGAGTTGTTCTGCATCTTCCTTTTGCCTTTGGGACCTTCCCAAACAGGAGGGTAACCATGCAATTGAAAACATGTATCAATGGTATGGCCATTGAAACCACAGTGAGTGCAGCGCAGCTTCTTCTTTTCCTCTTTTGACAGTTGAGGTTTAGAATTCTTATTAGCTGTGTTTTGAGGGAATGATCTCTGACTACTTTATTGTTGACATTCTTGTGTATCTTGATTAACCCTCTGTCTAGTAAACATAGCTAGGGAGTTTGGATTCTTGACTGGAAGAGTAGTTGTTGCAGAAGAGGAAGCGCTTGGTTCTGTCATTGGATCTCAATCAATGGCACACCGTTGCAGAGCAAAGAAAACTTGCAGAAAATTGAAAAATTGCAGAAACTGGAGAATTCGCAGAGAGAGGTGATCGGAGAAGATAACCAATGGCGGCGACAATCGGCGATCTTGGCGGAGTAGCGGAAGTGGTTGTGATCGGGATTAACCAGGAAACTGATACCATGATAACTTGTACAATCGGATTGAATTGAACAAGAAGAAATGAAGAAACATTGCAAACTTTATTCAAGAACAATAGAGAGAAAATAACTGCAGAATCTGTTACAAGAATTGAAAGAAGATAAGAGAGAATTGTGAAGTGTGTTCTCCCTCTTCTGTGTGTGTGTGTTTATATACAAGTTGGGATAACAATCCTATTGAGAATCGAATTAGATCTCTGCTAACTAACTAACTAAAACTAATAGAACTAACTGCTAGTTAACAGTTACTAAAAACAGAAAGATGTTACTAACTGTAGTAACAGAATTACAAAAACTTGCTAAAAATAGAAATGTATACAAAATCATATTTTGATGATTTAACACTTATTCTTATTCATATTCACAAGCAGGTTGCAAGAAAACTAAAGTATATCGGTCATTGCTACAGTACATTAGAATGGCATAATAAGTCATTAACCAAACAGCATAGCTATATGAGTATCTGCAGACGATAAAATTACGACAAGATTGAAATTGGAAGAGAATCCTTAGTAATGCATAGAAAAATCATTGATTCATAAATACGTCCTATAGATATCCTCGATCATCTTCACTACTGCAGGCATTTGAGGCCGCTTCTTTGGTGATTTTTTCACACAGATTAATCCGATTCTCAACATGCCTACAATCTCTTCCCTTATGGCGGGATCGATTCAACAACAAATCTTTGTCCAACACTTCAATATTCCATTCCTCACGATTAACAGAAGCACACAACTTGACCAGGTCAATAACCTCGTGATGGTTTGGTGATTGAACGGGAGATTGTCGAGTGATGAGCTCAAGCAGCAGAATCCCAAAACTATAGACGTCAGAAGCTTGGGAAACATATTTAGTCCTTCTCTTGACTTCTGGAGCATACCACCACTTTGCAGTTGCCATGAACGCTGTTGGGATCATTTTCGCCAAGCCAAATTCAGATACAATTCCATAGCATTCTGAAGTTAAGAATATATTTGATGCTTTTATGTTCCCGTGGATGAACTTTCCTCCATATTGTGCGTGGATATGACTAATACCCCTTGCAGCACCAACTGCAATTCTTAAGCGTATTTTCCAGGGCACATGATTATTTTTTCCTGGAAAAACATGAAGATGCATCAGACAGTATCCATGTCACATTCCTGAATCGCTTAGTGCCCATAATTGTGTTGCTGCCTCAAAATTTTGATTGTGGCATTTCATACATAGTGAATAGTAATTTAAATAGATCCGAACATTTGATATATGTTTTGATTGGGCGGGCCTTCCACAATTGCATACCAGATGAGAGCTCATGGTCGATTCGAACATTTTCGATTTGGGATTTAGGGTTTTGGGTTGTAAATCAATTTGGGGGAAATGTTTTTTTTTAAGATTTATTAACTAAGTGTTGTTATATTATGCCAAAAATGTTTTTAGAAGGGCTGAAATCTGAGGTGGCTAAACCCATGATATATTAGTCTAAACCAAAGGCTAAGTGAACCGATGACGAGAAATTCTGGTAATCAAACCATTACAAAAGATGGCCTACTCAACTAGACACCACATGAGACTTGAACAAATTACATGAGCAAGAATAGAGAACTTACAAGTTTTAATAATGAATTACATATTTCACATTTAATTGTTTCCAGTTACCATTATGGCTCAGAGTTTGGTCAGGCCCACACTAATTTCCTCCAACCTCGTCCGCCATTTTAGGTCGGCTCTTAAGCGTCCCCATCAACGCAATACATTCCTAGTTGCAAGACTAGCACCATCGACTCCTCCATGTTTTCATTCCTTAGGAGCTCTGTTTCAATCACTTCAGCAGTCCACTCCTCACGAAGAACACGAGAAATAATCCACCTTACAAGTGGGACATCCCCCTCGTTGTATGTGGTTGGCCGTGGTGACCTTCCAGAGACAAGTTCAAGTAGACTGATTGGACTGGACATACTTGCCATTTCCATATAAAATCATTAAGGAAGGGTTTGAGGTTCTAATGTTTCCATGCACAGGCTTCCCACGTTTCTTGTGTGGATGTGAGTGATTTCCCTTGCTGCACCCACTGCAGTTTTCAATCGAGGTCTCCAATCTAAGTATATCTTTCCAGAACATATAATGCCGGAAAAGTTGAGGAAATAGTGTTGGATTATAACAGATTGACAAGATGATCTTCACTACAATTCGCTAGGATGGCATATTAAGTTTGACCAAGGCAAACAATATAGCATGAATATGGGAGTATTAACTTTGGTTTATTGAAGAACTAACCTGCAACACCTTGTACATATTCAATAAGACTCAGTCGATATGCAGTGGTTACTGAGAGAAGTGCCTTTGTGGAACCGGAAAATTGTACCCCTATGCTTATAAACCTTCTTTCGAAGTTGTATTTGCATAACATTTAGTGATAAAACAGATCAAATTACCAAAGAAAGGGAGGGATATGCACAATCCCAGGTGAATCAAACAGACACATTTGTTTCAAATTTGGCTATTAATTCAGCAACATTTGGTGCCCCATTTGCTTGTAACAGTTACATGATCCCTCAATTGCTTACTGAAACTATGATTCTATTTTAAAGTACAACCTTGTATGAAGTCCCAAACGTCCCCTTCGATAGTACCTCGGTCAAATACGTGACTAGCATACCCAAAACTACTAGTTTGTCATTTCTGGTTCTTTAGCAGCCCAACTAACAGAATTCTGGTATCTTGTACTCATTATTCGATTATTCTCTATCATCTTCACTAGTGCAGCTATCGTAGGTCTCTTTGTTATGGAATTTCGCCACACAAATTATTTCTATTTTCTAGATACTTATAATTTGTTCACTTATAGTGCGATTCAGCAATCAATCTCTGTCAAGTACTCTTATTTAATCATCACTGTACAAAACAATTCATCGATACTTAAAAAGAAGTCCAACTAATTTGACATTGATAATTGCAAGGCATAAATTGAAAAATAAAGAAGCTAATTGTGCCTAATATTACCGAAAAACAAAATCAATTCAACCGAGATGAAAGGCCAATGTGTAACTTCAATTGAACAACTAAAACAGTAAATTGCACTATCAACCGCACCGCAGCGCCGCAATTCAGTCACCTCGCTGTCATATAACCTTAGAACAACTTTATTGCTTAATAGCATCTCTAATCCCAACTTTAACTTGAGATAATTCATAAAGATTGGAAGAAAAGCACCCAAATAAAGATTATACTAACTGCCAATTATGGTAAATAAGACAATCATAAACATCATGATTGTTTGCTATCCAAAAACAGAAAAGAGCATCAACTCTCCGACTTTCTTCTAATGGATTACAAATGTTAAACAATCTGAACCTTTAGGAAAGGTCACCAGGAGCTTCAGAATCTCTAGCATTTCATCATTCTTATCACCACACCGCAGATGAAATGCCTTCAGCCTCAATCCATTCTTCAATAAGAACTTTTCCAAACAAAAACCGTACAATGACGGGGGGAATCTGTAATCTAAAAATTCTACTTCCTCAAGCTGATTTAAAAGACAATACGGCAAAGATCCCACCGCCTCATAATCGTTTGGCGTAGGCTGAAAATACTGAAAAAAATGGATGTAATGTACTTGAGCAACACAAAGGTAAATTCGAGGACTGAGAAAAGGGAAAAAAAAACGGTGACTTACCATATCAAAAGCTAGAGATTTTAGACATGGAGCCGCATGAAGCAACTCGAATAGTACTTCAACATCAGTACAACCATCAAGAGTTAGTCGCCGTAGCTTATTATATCTTGGGAGAGCAAGTCCTTGTTCTGATCGGGCTATAGCCTTCAAGATTGAAATGTCAAATAGAAGAATGAAATTTGTCCACGTTCTCATGTTTATGCCTGAGCAACATTGAAACTTGAACATTTCCTCGAAATCCACTTTGTTCCCACCCCTTCGTTCCAAAGAAACTGAAACTTTAAAGTTTCCAAGGTTTCATACTTAACTGGAAAACTGATAGACATTTGTATTTGTGATTCTTAATTTTAAGCTATCTTTTGTAAGCTTAATTAAGAATAAAAAATAATTAGGAAACAAATATCAACAGAACGTATAATCAAAATAGAAGTCCAGCATTCCCAAACTTGTTAAGTTTATTATCTTCCACAAAATCGAATGAGATATCGACATATTCCATAACCTAAAACTCAACAAAAGGAGGAAACTGAAAATCGGAAGAAAAAAGGATTGAGTAGCAAAACACCAAAAACCATTTTTTTAAGGGTACAACTAGTCAGACCAGTGAAAGAGAACTCTAAAACACAGGAACAACACAACTTAGTGGATTCAATCTGTTTTTGCGGTGAAGATGAATCTATTGCATCGATGTATATTATTGGAAGAAGTGAGTATGAACTAACCATTGCAATCCAACCAGAGAGCTTCAAATCCTCCAAACTTTGGAACCCGTTCAACCAATTTCGGACTAGTAATCCACTTTCAAGTAGATGAAAGTCTGAAAATCCCTTTATAGTGCATAAAGCAGCACATGCAACTGAAGATCCGGTGAAAAACAGATTTTCTGGTAAGTCACCAGAAGTTTCAAAATCCGTAAGCTTGCCTCCAACAATATTTATTGAATAGTCATCTACTTGAGCATCATCTGGTGTATCAGAGACGAATTTAGTCAGTGAAGGAGCAGTGATTTCCACAAGCTTCACGTTCACCCATTTGCATTCTCTGAATTCCATTGTTTCTAGGACTGGGAAAGTAAATGTCAGTGTATCGGTATTAGAAAGTTCATTTCGTATCTCAACACAACAAAAGTACAACTCTACAAGGTTAGGAAAACAATTTTCGGTAGGGACTTTGAATGAGCAAGGCCACTGGGGAAAATAAAGTTGTAAACTTGTCAATGAAGTGCTATTCAGAAGGCTGCGGGGCAAGAGGAAGCCTTCTGTAGTAAGACAACTCAAATCCAAACTCTCAACATTTCGTCTGAGTACAGCAGTTATCCATGCAAGCACACGACTTGAGTTGCACCCTACCCAACAATGAAGACTAAAGCTTCTTATATCATGCGTAAGAAGTATTATCCTTTCCACATAGTTAACAAAAGAGGCCTCATTATACACCCCACAAGAAGTATCGTCAATTTTCACGTGATAAATGGAGGTCCACTTGAACTCCCAGTCTTTAGACAAAACAGATGTTCGAACAGCGTCTCTGGTAGGTAGGCAGGAAAGAATGTGGCTAATAATACTTTCAGGTAAATTGCTAAGGCCACAATCTTCACCATTTGCAAAACCACTCTTTCGACACATGTTAACTAAACTCCTAGTCCTGCAATCACCAATCACCAATCACCCTGTAATTTTCACGAAGCAAGTCAAATTCTACTCGTCCCAAACGAAACCTAATAAATGTCTCTATATTCTTTAACAGTTATATCAACATAACACGAACCAAAACTTGAAATACGACATAAAACCCGAAAGTTTAAGATTAAAGATTCAACTGATGAGTGAGAATCTTTTGAACTGAGTGATATATATAGAAACATACCAGTGCATGCAGTATATTGTCTATTAAAGGTTAAGAACATAATTAATCGGTTTTAATTTTGGTTTTTCAGATTAAACCCTAAGCCCCAAATCATAAACCCTAAATCCCAATCTATTTAACAATTCATGGATGAAACATGAACTCATACGGTTAATCATTATGAAGTAAAAGTGATAATAGATAATTAACAAAAAATTAAAACACTAACCTCTTCATATACCTTAAAATGTGTGGAAGCTTTGTTGCAGAGGAATGTAATGTATAAGCTAAGGGGAGGGAAAATAAGTACGGACAGTGAGATCAAAAATTCAACGGTTCAGATGAACTTGTTAGATATTAAATTCTTTGTTAATTTTTAAAGATTCTATATAAATATGTGGTCAATTGAATAAAGAAAACTCTTGATGGATTGTTTTTTTACATCCTCCAAATAAGTCGACGAGCATCTCCAGGCCAACTTGCCCCCAATTTTTCATTGATGCACATTTTAATAGTAAGATTGCATGCACATTTTAATAGTAAGATTGCATGCACATTTTAATAGTAAGATTGCAGATGTGTCAATATTTTGATATTTAGATTGACAAAGTTACAAACGTTAAAGGTCAATATACAAAAAAATCAAGTTAAGAGGATAAGCTACAAATGACCTCAAACATTGGGATCTTTGATGTTTTTTCCCTTAACGAAATCATAACAAAAAAAAAAAATAGCGCACAACGAGATATTAGGAGACTTAAGCTAGTATATGAAGTCCATCAATTTATTTTCATGAAGAAAAATGAGCCACCATTATCACAAGAACCCAAAGACTAGAAACGTCCCATAATGAATTCCACATTTTAGATTAAAAGATAAATAGTTGTCAAAAACCAGTGTGAATCCGAGATCGGTCAGCCCCCGACTAATTTCCCCAGCCTCTTCACTAAATCTGCCATTTTAGGTAGGGGGAAAAGAGCAGCTGTGAGAAGCGAAAAAACCATCAAAAAAGACGATTGTTGGTGGAAGTTTCTTACAATCCCTATCAACACAATAATACATTGCTAGATATGTTAGCAGTTATAATATTTCCATGCATAAGCTTCTCACCGCGAGGCATAGTAGATACACGGCCCTTAGCGTAATAATCTTCTATAGAGTGTTTATAATTATCATCTCTTGAATAGTAGTAACTAGTAAGCCTTTAATTCAGCAACATTTGGTGCCTCATTCTTCCAATATCCCTCACACACTACTCAAATTCTTTACTTGTAACAATCACCTGCCTCGATCGCTTCACTGAAACGATGGAAACAGACCATCTCGTGTCTCAAATGCATGATTAGCGTTCCAAAAACCGATAGTTTCTTCATTTCTGTTTCTGTAGAAACCTAATTAACAGAATTTTGGTATCCTGTTCTCATAATTCGGATATTCTCTATCATCTTAAACTACTGCAGTATTATAGGTCTCTTGATATGGGATTTTGCTACACAAAGTTCTATTGACTTTGACTCTGCTCCATAGAGGCCATCTAGTTTAAAACTCTCCCCAATTTTTTAGTATTCAATGTAAAAAGAATAGACATAGTCAATGAGTTTCTTTAGTCTTCATCAAAAAAAAAAAAAAAAAAAAAGGAGTTCCTAAATAATGAGCAAAACACTGACTATTGACTTTCCATGAATTGGATATGTTAACAACTTTTTAAACATTGATTTGTCAAAGAAAGTTGTAATAATACACTATAACAGAACACCCAATTCCATTTTTGATGAACTGGAAATATTTATAATGACATTTAAAAAAAAGGTCAGCTTGAAACTATATCCTAGTAGATTCCAAATATGAGGATCAACCCTCACTCAATATTGAGTGAGACTTGAACCTGGAGATCCAGTTCCATCATATGGACTAATATTACCTCTATAATCATAAACACTACCTCTAATCTCCTCCACCATTTTCACCACATCACCCATTTTAGGCCTCTGTTCAGGCACTATTTCCACACAACTCATGCCTATTTGCAACAATCCCACCATTTCTTCCTCAATATCAGGATACCTGAAAAGCTCCACATCAAATACCTCTCCCGTCCACTCCTCGCGAACCACCGATTGAACCCATCTAACAAGGTGGAGGACCTCTTCACCACCCGATGAACCATTGCCAGGCGATTTTCCAGTTAGAAGTTCAAGTAGAACGACTCCAAAGCTGTAGACGTCAGACTGCTGAGATGCTTTCCTTGTGTCCATGACTTCTGGGGCACGATACCCTGTAGCCTGCCTTATTGGAGATGCGGCTGGACTCATGAGCGTTGCTAAGCCGAGATCGCACACGCAGCCGTATTGTTTGGAGTTGAGGAAAATGTTGGAGGATTTAATGTTTCCATGAACAAGCTTCCCTCCATTTTGTGAGTGGATGTGATTAATACCTCTAGCTGCACCAACCGCGATCCTTAGCCGCGTTTCCCAGTCTAAGGGAATGCGACGGTTCTCACCTCTTTTCGCTGAGAAAAGTGATGAGTGTGTTAGAACTCTACATTCCTAACAGATAAATATGTGAGCTTGACGAATCTAGAAAGCATAAAGTCTTTATTATATGATATAACATGAAGCGAAGCAAAATCGAATCAAGATTGAGAAAGTTTAACAAGAAGCATACGAAAGTTTATACATACCATGCAACAAGGAAGAAACGCTTCCCCAACTATGGTAGTCATACACCACGAGCTTTTCGTCCTTTGAATAGTAGTAAGCTCTCAATGGAGATACATTCTCATGACTTATGCTTCCAAATATCTCCATCTGCTGCTCAAAATCCTTCTTACCCACGACAACTTCCTTCAACCTCTTCACCGCAACTATGTTCGTATCTTCCAATGCTGCTTTATACGTAGTGCCAAACGTTCCCTTCCCAAGCACCTCAGCAGAAGCCCTCAACAAATCTTCAAGGTCAAATGCAAGACTAGATCCCTCAAAAAAATTGAGCTTCGTATTCCCATCACGAGAGTCGGAAACCATCCTCTTTAAAGGCTTCTCTTTCTTTTGCCCTGCTGTGGTGGCAGACTTACCTTCGTACTTTTTCTTTCTATTGATATAAACTAATAGCAAGGCTATTGACACGAATGCCACGGCACAGCTACCAATCACAATTCCAAGAATAGCGGATTGGCTGAAACTCGAGGATTGTGGCGTGGGGACGGCTATAGCAGGAGAAACCGGGTGCGATGAATTCTCGGTTGAAATATTATTACCAGAGAACGCTGAACTAGGGAATCTACTAAGAGATGGAGGCACAACTCCACTAAGATTATTGTTCGACAAGTCCACAAACCGTAAACTTGGTATATCGACATCAGGAATATCACCAGAAAATGAGTTGTGAGCAAGATTCAGAGCTATCAAATGCGTCATATTCGCAACCGAAGATGGAATGCTCCCGCTAAAGCCATTATTCGCCAAATTCAACACCGAAAGATTCGTCCAAACCGACAAATTCAACGGTAGAGGCCCCTCAAGACTATTCTGCTGAAGATAAAGTCCCATCAAACTCCCAATCTTCAAAAGATCAGAAGGAAAAGGGCCATGAATACCATTTGATCTAAGACTCAAGATCTGAAGCGTGGATAAACGGCTAAGAGTATTCGAAGGGATTGTTCCTTTGAATCCAATAGCAGGCAACCGAAGCGCTATAACTCGTGTATCATCGCGATTGCAAGTAACTCCGGTCCAGTTGTTACAAACCGAAGTCCCCTCGTGCCAGTTCAGATTCCGGGAGTAACGTATTTCGCGAACGAAATCCAGCAAAGCTTGTTTATCCTCAACAGGCTCAGCTCTAGCCAGCAAGAACAGAGAAGCAAACACTAGAAAAGTATGTAAAAACATAATCTTGATGCCCATTTTTCTGTATATAGTCAAAAACTTGGAAGCCTTCAGATAGTATCATCAGTCTTATATACCATGTACATAACAAATAAACCAAAAAAATAATATTAAAGAAGGAAGAAACGGAATTCAGAAATAATAGTCATCAATTAATAGCCATCAAGATTTTACTAGCCGTTTATTTGAATATTCCGAACAACGTTAGGTCAACCATGAACCAACCCTTTACCAAGAAAATAAAATTGCAATAAAGTAATGATAGTATTAATCATATTCTTCCCACCTTAGCTGACTATCATAGAATTGTTAGTTGCATGCACTCTCTTGTTTCTTCTGTAAAGACATGTAACAAATGATAAACATAATATCAAAATGCTAACTTATTATAGTTTTTAAAAAAAATTACATTATACAATAAAGTCCCACAATATTCATCTCAAAAAGAATATATAAGTACATACATTACCATTATATTATGCATATTTAATTAAAGCCAGATATATAACGGAAAAACGTGAACAAGAATATTGATACACTACAAAAAGGTAAATAATTATAGGGTGAAAGTGTTTGCAGGAAGCAAGGCAGAGAGAAGACTCTGATTTTGGTGTAATTGCACGTGATGTAGCGTAACGACTACTAATAGTATAGTATTGAAGGGAATGGAGACACTGTATAAATTTAGTGCGACTTTTTTTTTGGACCGAAAATAACAGTTTGGTGCCCCGAAATTATTGTTTTGACATTTTGCTCCTTAAAATTTAGAAATACACTTTTCATTCCCATGAAGGTCCAAAAGTGGTCGAACTTGGCACCTTAAGTAAAATTCTCGTATAATTTTCAACAGTATCCTTGTCAAAACACGTTGTTTAGGGAGGCAAAGTGGTTGCTCTTTGATATGCAAGCATAGTAATAGTAAATGATGAAAGTGATTTTACTAATTTAGTATTAATTTTTTTATGAAATGTTATTTTACTTTTGTGTCTCTATACAAGATTGTTAAATGTTCTTCTTTTTAACTTAACTCATGATAATTTCAAAGTCTAAAACTTAATAATTTAAAAAAAAAATGTAAAGTTAGCAGTATTTGGCCCAAAGAGAGTAACGAAAATGAAGAGCTCATTTGTACATTCTGTGGGACGTAAAGTGCTACAACTATTAAACTTTCAGGGGTAAACTGCTTGTTTTTAAAATCTTGTGGGCAAAATGGCAAAACTGGCATTTTTGGAGGGCCAAACTTGCTAGTATGCCGTTTTCGAAACAAGTAACGAAAACAAGTAAATTTGTGTGATTGCTTGTTGCAGTTATAGAGAAGGTGGGGCGAGGAGAGAGTTAAGTCACGTCAGTGGCACTTCAGTGCACACGCACAAGTGTGACTCACAAGGAAAAACAGGCTGTTCTATTATATTATTGATTGGTACTGGAACTCATGAAAAATGCTCACACACGTTATTTAAGGAACTTGTTTATTTTTATCTTATCATTTCTCTAGCATGATTTGAGGTTTGCTCTTATCAACGCATGTACACCTGGGAGTAATCTGAATATACAAACAAAAAATGAATCTAAAATTGTCCATGAAGTTAAAGGAAAAATTTATTGCGATTATTGTATTGTTGAGGTACTGCAAAACTGAATAAAATGTTAATTTGTTTTCTAACTGCCATCTCCATTGGCATTGACTCCATCATATTGGTACGTACTACGTAGTAATAATGTATATGTTGTACCACAGTTTTCGTAGAATAATTTCTTGTAGGAATGGGTTGCAATCTCATCTTCAAAATTAGAGACTACCAATTCAAGTTCAATCAGTGGTGTTTGTAGAACTTTCTATAGTCTTTATACCAACTTCCCACGAAAAATGCACACAGTAAGTTATAACCGGTTACCAACTTTTAGGTTATGATAATTTTAGAGCTTTAAAGAACTAATCACTCGTTGAAGTTGGTCAATCGAACACTTTAAAATTCTTGAAGTTAGATATATCGAAATTTGGTTAAGAATTTAATAAGTAAATAAATAAATGAGAAACTTACGAAAAATAAGGTTTTCAGAACATATTCTATGACAAAAATACACGTTTGGAATTTAGATTACGTTATCCATGATAAACAATTAAATATAGAAGGAGAAATCAGAATACTAAAATTAGATTTTAAATAATCCACGCACTTGATGTGTCCACTCACTTGATGTCATATTTGCTTTCAAATCTAATTTAAATTATAACAATAAAGCAATTAATTAAAAAATGGGCAAGCTTGACTTCTGCTGTTCTGCATTATTTCAAGTTTTTCATTAACAAAACGAGATTTTTCGTACTTTGAAAACGTTTAGCTCATCAAAAAATCAAACTAAGAATGTTCACTTTTCTATACACGCCTTTTCGTCTATACTAAGATATGGTGAGACACTCTGTTTCAAAAAAAAAAAAAAATATATGGTGAGACACTGGCCTCGGTCCATCAAACAAAAGCCCACTCTATTATTAGGAAAAGCCCGACGCACTGTATAAGAAGTAAAATTAGGATATCCATACCAATTGACAATTGTAAAGGGAGAAGAAGAAATAAATATCTTTTACTTCTCTTATGTTGTATTTGAAATAACAAACTACCTAATAATTCTTCGCAACTTTTTTATCCAGATAAAAAGTTCACAAATAAGAACAAAATTAAGGAAAAAAATAAGTAAAAATACTAGGGAGAATTACACAAACTATCCGAGAACTTTGGGATAATTACACAAACTACCCTAAACTTTAGGATAATTACACAAATCACCCTTCATGTTTGGGATATTACACAAACTACCTTATGATCGATTTTCCGTATAAAAGTTTTAAATTTGTGCTGAATGTAAATTCATCCTCCTCTTTTATTTTGCACAAAAAATTAAATAAAAAATAAGAATTCTTAAAAAAAAAAGCCATTTATTTCATTTAAAAGAAAATCAAAAACAAATAATATCTTGAAAATAAAAATAAATTATCTCCAGATTCTAGTCTCTACTATGATTTAAAGTAATAAGATTGTCTTAATTATTTTAATTTTTTTAACATAAGGGTAGTTTGTGTAGTTTCTCAAACATAAGGGGCAGTTTGTGTAATTACCCAAAAACTAAATAACTCATAATTGACGATGATCTTCTCCCCTACTCCGGGTCTATATTCTGTTCTATTGTAATTTGTTTTGAATAAAAAAATGCCTTTATATCATCAAAAACCGCCTCCAATTACAAGGTGTCCAAAACCGTTCATCCGCAAACGCTAAAAAAACCAACGATAAAACGCACCAACGCCTATGAAAAAACCAAACCAACTACCTACTCTCCTAACGCTAATCCTCTAATTTATCCGCATTATTAATCGCGTTTCTAGCAAGAGCATGAGCAACCAGAATTCGATTCCCTTCCCACCCAACGAAAGAAGAACCCCGTATGCATGCGAAGCAACTCCCGCATGTTGCGCACCACGTTCACCGCATTTATGTCTCCCACTGTATTATGTATCACATCATGCACAATATTGAGACAATCTTCTTCAAAGACCACTTCTCGCCATCCTTTTTTCACCGTCCACCGAACTGCGGCCAAGGCCGCCAACGCTTCAAAACCCGTAGAGTTCATAAAAGACATTAGGCGACGCTGTCTCCATGCCACCATAAGTCCGTCCTTGTCGTACGCAACCATTCCTAATCCAATAGCCTCCTCATTAGTAAATTTTGCGCCATCAAGGTTAACTTTGATCACCTCCCCCGTTGGAGGTTGCCACCCCACATCGCGCACCAATCTGTGTACTTTCCTTCCGTTATACTCAGTCCACGTGGACACATAAGTGCATGCAAAAATAACCACCTCATCCGATCGCCACACTCTTTCTCCCGCTAACACACTGTTTCGATTTCCCCATAACGCCCAACAAATTGTCACCATTGTGCTAATCATTCAAATCGAACATGTCCTGAAAATCCGAAGCAACCAATCACACAACAACTCGGACTCCGCCATCCACGCACTCATGGGTACGTTTGAAAGTGCCCAAACTTGCCTTGCAAACGGGCAATCAAATAAACAATGGTGAATCGTCTCGACGCCCGTGTTGCAAACAACACACTATGTTTTGTCTCCTTATCAACTTTCACCACGTTGGTAAAATATACATACAACACCGCCAAAAAAAATTGATTTTGTTTGCGCAATCCATCTTCCACAATTTCGCCCAAGACGCATGCGCCGCTGAACTCGAACCCAATTCCCTCGCGTTTTTAACTAATCCCCGTTCCATGATAATATGGTATGAACTTCGGATCGAAAAAACACATTCTTCTCATAGTGCCAAACCAACCGATCCACGTTGCTCTGATTCTCCAACGGTATCATCAATACCACATCGACATCCACCTCCCACAAATATGTGCGCAACACGTCGATATCCCACCACCCCGTCGTATTATCAATAAGCTCACTAACCTTGAGGAACGGCCCCTCCATGCACACGGCCGTGATAGGACGAAAAGAGATTGGCCGAGGGAGCCACGCGTAATGTCACACAAGAATGGATTCGCCGTTTCCAACATGCCAACGAACTCGGCCTTTCACAACCGGGATAGACTCCCAAATACATCTCCAAGAAAAGGACGAGGCCGATCCAAGCCGTGCATCACAAAACTCCGCGTTGGGATAGTATTTTGCCTTATATATCCGACTAACTAAACTCTCTGGATTCACCAACAACCGTCATGCTTGTTTTGCAAGTAATGCCAAATTGAACGCCCTTAGATTACGGAACCCGAGACCGCCCTCCATTTTTCTCCGACACATCTTATCCCAAGTAACCCAATGGGTTTTGTTTTGCTCCCCGCTACTCCACCAATAATTTCTAATGATAGACTCGATTTCTCGAATCAATGTGTTGGGTAAGGGGAAGCAACTCATCAAAAAGGTCGGAATCGATTGCATGACAGATTTTACTAAAGCCTCCTTTCCGGCGCCCGAAAGAATTTTGCCTTTGTATCTTTGCGCCCTCTTCCAAATTCGTTCTCTAATGAAATCAAACAATTCCTTCTTAGATTTTTCCATTACTAATGGCATCCCAAGATACTTATCATGACGCTCCGCCACCTCAACCCCAATCGCTATCCCAATTGCGGTCCGAGTTTGCGCATCTGTGTTTTTGCTGAAGACGACAATGGATTTTCCTCTATTGATCTTTTGGCCCGACGTTGCCTAGAACCTCTCCAAATGTCTCGAATACACGCGGCCGACTCTATGTCCGCGGTACAAAAAAGTAATGTGTCATTGGTGAAAAGAAGGTGGGATACCGATGGTGCATTACATCAAATTTTGACGCCCCTGAGCGCCTCCCTCTCATCTGCACCTGCAATCAATGCTGAAAAAACCTCGGAAACGAATAAGAATAGGTAGGGGAATAGAGGATCCCCCTGCCTAATGCCCTTTTCGGGTTAAAAAACAATTGATGCACGCCCTTAAGTAAAATAGAGTATGACGCAATTCTAACACCCATCATAATCAAAGAAACAAAACTCGGATCAAAGCCTAATTTAAGCATTACGTTCTCCAAGAAAGGCCACTTGACTCGGTCATAGACCTTACTCATATCCAGCTTTAACGTCACATGGCCTCGTTTTCCTGTTCATTTATTTTTTAAGAATTGGTTTACCTCAAAAGCCACCAAAATATTATCAGTAATGAGGGAGGCGGCCCGGAACAAACACAGGCTGAGATGGTGAGATAATAGAAGACAACCAAGGCTTAAGCCGGCTAGCAACAACTTTAGAAGCAATCTTAAAATACACGTTGCTAAGACTAATTGGCCGAAAATGCGTCATGACTTCAGGGTTAGAACGTTTGGGAATAAAGACAATATAAGTAAAGTTAACGGACGGGTAAAGAACACAATGATTAAAGAAAGAGATCATAAAATTAGTAGCATCAGCGCCCACCACACCCTAAATTTTCTGAAAGAAAACGACAAAAAAGCCATTTGGTCCCGGAGATTTAAAAGGATACATATCTTTGAGTGCCTTACGTACCTCCTCCGCTGTAAACTGTTGAAGCAAGCTCTCGTTCACCTCAGGACTAACTTGTGCATCAACATCCCATAACACATCGTCAATGGCCGCATCAGGCGGAACACCCGAACGAAAGATTTGAGCAAAGTACTCGATCGCAATTCGGTCAATCCCCGACGGATATGTGCAAAGAGACCCCTGATCATCAATAAGACCCGATATCTCGTTTTTCTTCCTTCTTTCGGACGCTCCAATAGTTGTGAAACTCGAGGTTGGCAATAAAAGGAAGATTGACTTCTGTTGCTGCAGCTATAATGCCCATAGCCCTATCCCTATCTTACTAGACTCCTCGCTTCACTGCTTCCTTAGGCGTTAGCGTCTTTGTGCATCTTTCTCCCATGCTTGGCCCCTTTCTTCCGCGTTTGTAGTTCATTTTCTAATGTCATGTGAAAATATGCATTATTTCGATCGCCTTCCTTTAACCACTGAACTTTGGCCCGTTGCTTCCAACACAGTTCTTCTGCCTCAAGTATTTCCTCAAGCTTTTTCCAATACGCTGTTCATCGGCTTTTGATTCCACCGTGATAAGCCCCGTGCACATCCTCATTAATTCCTTCCTCAACCCATCAATTTTTCATTTCATGTCGCTCCCATCAACTTTCGACCACCGTGTCAATCCGATGCAACATTCATCTAGTTTATCCATCAGACTACCCCCTCCTAACTCATTCCAACATTGCCTAACAATCTCATCGCTCTCGACCTCCAGCAACCATGTGGCTTTGAACTGGAATCTCGCGGGCTATTTGGTCATAAGGTGATGTCCCTCAGTGCGAACGATGATATCATGATGATCATGTTTTCAGGGTTAGCGTGTGCTCCACCCTAGCCAACGGAAATCGTTCCCTCAATTCTATGGTCGTGCATGGTCTATCGAATCGTTCCCAAACAGTGTGTGGCGCAGGTCTACGGCTGCACCAAGTGAACCTTGGCCCAAGAAACTCAAGCTCGCTAAGATCGGTATCGACGACCGTGTCTCGAAAATTATGAATGAGCCAATTAGGACGTCGTGCCCCCCACCCCCACACCCCCCTGTTTATCTGCTTGGATCAAGATTTCATTGAAGTCACCCACGCATAACCAAGGGAGGTTCGAAATCCCTTAAGATGGCAAAGCAAATTCCAAGTGTGCATGCGCTTGGTCCCGTCCGGTTCTCCACAGAATCATGTAAGTTGCCAGCCAGGTGCGCCTCCTCGACCCCTAATAATAGCATCGATATGATTGCCCGACATACTCAAAAGGGTCACATCCCACTCTTTGTCCCAAAGTAATGCTAATCCACCCGAGAGTCCCTTAACTTCAACAAAAACTCCAAAATAATTTAAACGACCTTTCAATTCCTCTATTCTTCGAGTCTTGCATTTGGTTTCGACAAGAAAATTAGAGGGGGTAAAGACGGGAAACTAACTTTCGTAGTTCCCTAACTATCCAAGGGTTCCCCAAAACCTGATAGTTCCAACATACAAACTCATTGAGAGCACGGGACTGCTCAGCAGTCGCCGCCAAAAGGTCGTCAATTTCTATTAACAGTTTTTCCATCATCGCTCGTTTATCACCAACTCGGGTTTGTGTAGTTTCTTGAGCACTTTTTTGCTTCGTACCACTGTTGGGTTCAAACCGATCAACCCCATTATGTGTATATCCCTCCCGCCTCACCAATCGAACTCCCCGTCTTTGATGTTGGCTTGTGATTTCCAATCTAGTTTCCACTGCAGTCACCACCATTGCAGTTGGCTCCAGGCCATGTCTTGCCCTCGTATCCCCGATATCTGTAAGAAGTCTTTGAAAAATACGTTGAACACCCACCTCGCTCTCACTGATAGATGTAGTCCAAACATGATTCACTGCTTCTTCAAGAGGTTGTGAGTTCACCCCAACCTGAATCCGCGAAACCCCTTGCCGTGAGCCCTCCCTCTGTTCAACCCGATTATGCTTCGCACCACTCGTACGTTTTGGAATATAACTGGCCGTAGTTGTTAGCTCGGAAGATTGAGATGCAGATTTTTGTTGTCCATCCATGAATGATCGTAATCCAATGAAAAAAAACCCGACCTCGGGCAACACCTCCACCACGATTCGCACCAGACGTACGTCCACCCCAATAATGATCCATAAACCAGTCCCCATATGGTAGTTGAGAGTTGTCTACGACATTGATGTCGTATTTAGCTTCACAATCCGCCATAATATGGCCAAGCATTCCACAAAGGTAACAGAAGTTTGGTAGTCGATTATAATTAAACGAAAGGAGCATCTCCTTGCCTTCCGTCCCCCAAATTTTCATAAATCGAAGTAGCGGCTTAATCACATTAATTTTGACCCTAATGCGCATGCTAACGCCCGGGACTCTGCAAGATCCACGGCTTCCATGATACCAAGGAGATTTTCGATAGCGAAAGCCGTAGCACTTGTTTGACGGATTAGAAAGATGTCATATATGCGCACAAAAAAACTACACTAGTCCAAGTTTGTTGCTAACAGGTTCTCATCTATGCTAACTTTGGCCAAGACAAGCACGCGTTTATCAAACGACCACGGGCAGCCACATAAAGTAGTGTTCTTGTCCAGTTTATGAAAGAACTGGAAAAGGAAACGATCCTCGTTGAGTCGAGTAATTTCAATACCCTTCCCCGCCTTGAAAAAAGCCTTAATCTTGGTGCAAAATGCTGTAAAATTTGCCGCTTTTCCTGATAATAGTCTTTCATCCAAAACCAATTATGAGCTCTGATTTCTGTTGCCACAAGTCATTCGACACCAAAAAACCACCATGTAATCCTTCACCCTCTGTTATCGCATGCATCATCCATAGCGTTCCGCGAAGAGAACGAGCACTGAGTTTGTGTTATGGTTTGTCGATGGAACGAGGTCGCCACAAGATGAGCTGAAGTCCCGGTCCAACCAATTCACACCGAATAATCACGCAAAGAGAAACAAAGTTAGTAAGCCAATTAAAATCCTAGAACCAAATAATTTCTAAGAAGAAAAACTGAACCCTAAACGAAAACTTGAAGCGCAAGTAACAAAGAAACCGAGCAAACAAAATAATAAGAAAAAAATCCCAAGAAACCCCGTGATCAGATGGCGAGCAGCCGTCCAGGGAGTCGATGCCGATGACGTTATCGCTGGGTAGGATGCCTTCCCAAGATCTCAGGAGCCTTTTTCGGAGAATGCTCTTTGCCCTAATGTGTAGAGACCGAACTCTCATACGAGAGACTTTTAAGGAAAGTCTTTATTCGTGTATGTGAAAAAAAAATGTATAAAATACAATAGGACAAAAGATTCTTGGGTATGTAATTGGGCTTGAAATGGACTCATATAATGATCATCAATCCATGTCCAACCGCGTTTCGTCTTACAATTCACATGCACTGGAAATTAACGTGGACGGTTGAGATGGTCACGTAATAATCCTTTACCCTGCGACCAAACTATGATCATTCGTCACCCAATCATATTATAAAATTTATAATATATAATAAAAATAATAATAGTTGCGCCATCATTTCATTTATCGATATTCTCCCGTCTTTTATTCGATAAGGCAATGTCAGTAGCTTTTTTATGATCTACAAGATTAACAACTACAAATATATATAAAGTTATGTTTCGTCCTAAGTGATTGTATTGTAGTTGTTTGACCTTTTACCATCGAAATTAGAATATTTTCAATTTGTCCTACTTTTTATTACTTATTAGTTTTGGAGAAACTGTTTACCAGAGTAAATTAGTTTAGTTATTAGTGCGTTTTCTAGAGCTAATTCTTTTTATGTTAATGTTGGCATATTACCCATTCAACCAATTCTTGAACCAGTAAACGGGCAAACATTGAAGTTTGCACTCTTCCCACGTGTAGGTTGTAAAGTTTTTATTATACTTTTTTTTTCTGATAAGTTAGAATAAGCATGGATTAAAAGTAGGCAAGAATGGGGTGGCCCCCATCACAAAAGGAGGACAGGGGAATTAAGTTTGACGGAATGACCCCATTCCATTTACAAAGAAAAGCCCAGTTAGCAATGTTGTGGGCTGGCAAATTACAAGATCTAGGAACAAATTTAAAGGTCCAGTTCGGCCAAGAGGCCCAGATGGCTTGGATTTCTTCAATGAAAGCTTTTGCTGTCCAATCTGGTTCAGAAAGAGAGTCATTGATCATGTTGACAGTGTTGAGGCTGTCGGATTCAAACCAGATGCGAGAAATTTTTTTTTCGTTGGCCAATTTACATGCTTCAAGGATCGCTCTAGCTTCCGCAGCGGAGGCATCGAGGCATGGTGATGTGTGTGCTGTTGCCAACTTGATCGTGCCGTTGCAATCTCTCCAAATTGAGGCGGTTGAGGTGCAGAGATTGGTGAAGGTGGCGTCAGTGTTGATTGCGGTCCAGTTCGGAGGAGGTCTTTTCCAAGTTTCAGCTGCTGAGAATTTCCTGGTAATCTTTTTGTTTCTTCTTGTCTTGGCATGCAGAGTTGCTTCTTTTTCAATAGTTCTTGCCATTTCAATAGGAGTTGTAGCTGCCTTGTTGTGGGTGATGTTGTTTCTGTTTTGCCATGTTCTCTCCATTGCAATTGCACAAAAATTTTTGAATTCCATGTTAGCTTTAGCATCTTTAGTACCTGGAAGCCTGCAAGTCAAGAAGAAAGATATCCAATTAGTTATGTTACTAGATATAAAGTTGCCAAGGTTAAAAGTCCATCTAGAGGATAACAAGATAGAACTGAAGTAGTTACAACTTAAGAATAAGTGCTCTAGTGTTTCCACATCTTGGTTGCAGAGAGGGCAAGTAGTGTCAGGGATGAGAAAGAGCTTGTTGAGTCTAGCTCTAGTAGGAATGATATCAGAGGCACATCTCCATAGGAAGATTTTTAGTCTATTGTGGAGGTGAGATTTCCATATCAGATCCCAAATAGGAGGGGGGTTGGAATTAGTTACAGGTTTAGTGATAGTGAGAAAGGCACTTTTGGTACTGAATTTCCCTGGCTTGGAGGGAGTCCAGATAAGAGAGGGGGTATCAGGTGATTGAACAATAGGAATCTTAGTAATCTCTTTAATTGTCTCATAGGAGAATAATTTTTGGAGAGTATTCTGGTTCCAGTTGTTGGTATCCTGATGAAATAGGTCAGAGATAGAGGTTATAGACTCTATAGGGATGAGAGGAAGAGGGATGATGTTGGGAATGAAGGAGTGGATGGAGGGGATCCAAGGGGTGGTCCAGGGGGAGAGTTGGGAAAGAGGGTTGACAGTATAGCAAGCACTAGAAGAAATGAGAGGTCTGAGCTTGAACAGGTCTCTCCAGATCCAGGAGCTCCTGGATTTGAGAGGAGACATAGTTAGAAAGTCCTTTCCTTGCACATATTTGGAGAGGAGGATCTTGACCCACATTTTGTTGGAGTTGTTAGCTATGTGCCAGGTAAGTTTAGATATGAGAGCATTGTTGTGGTCTCTCATTTTCCTGAACCCAAGGCCACCTTGGCTTTTAGGTCTACAAAGGGAATCCCAACTTTTGAGGGGGAGAATATTGTTGTTAGCATTCTCTCCCCAAAAGAATCTCATCATCATAGAGTCCATCTTGTCACAGATAAATGAGGGGATAGAGAAGATAGACATGATGTAGCTAGAGAGAGTTTGGGCAACAGTCTTAAGGAGGATAGTTTTGCCTGATAGGGAAAGGTTTTGGCCTTTCCACTTAGAAAGTCTACTATCCAGAGATTCCACAAGAGGAATCATGGCTGATTTCTTGAAAGAAGTTTTGCAAAAGTGCACTCCAAGGTGTTTATCAAGGTGAGTGCATTCTGAGAGGTTGAGGATGTTGAGAATAGTGGATTTCAGATTAGGAGGGGAATTACCACTAAAGTGGATGAATGATTTAGATGTGTTCATTTTTTGACTGCTCCAGGAATCAATAAGATTAAAGCATTCCTTAATAGCTGTACAATTTCCTACATTGGCTTTGCAGTAAACAGTTAAGTCATCAGCATAGAGTAAGTGGGTGATAGAAGGGCTATGTCTAGCTATCTTGATACCAGAGAATTGATTGTTAACTTCAGCTCTAGTGAGAAGTCTGGAAATGAGCTCTGCATAAGTAATGAAAAGGTAAGGAGATAAAGGATCTCCTTGCCTTATTCCTCTACTCGGTTTAAAAAAACCAAATTGAGAACCATTTATGAGGGTGCTGAAGGAAACAGAGGATATGCAATTATTAATCCAGTTAAGAAAAGTGTTACAGAAGCCAACCTTAGAGAGAATATTGAGTAAGAGAGACCATTCAACCCTGTCAAAGGCTTTAGATAAATCAATTTTTAAGGCCATGAAAGAGTTAGGCCCTTTCTTACAGTTGAGATAGTTCATAAGTTCATGGGCAATGATGTTGTTGTCCTGGATGTGTCTGCCTTTGATGAAGGCAGATTGTAGAGGAGAGACAAACAAGTGAAGGAGACTTTTGAGTCTGTTAGCAAGAATTTTAGATATGCATTTATAGATTACATTGCAGAGACTAATAGGTCTGTACTGGTCAGGACTAGAGGCATCTTCATTCTTAGGGATAAGAGCCAGAAAAGTATGGTTGAAAGCTTGAGGCATAGGCTTGTTAAGAAAGAAGGATCTGACAGTAGAGATAACAACTGGACTAACAATAGTCCAGTGTTTCTTGAAGAAAAGAGGGGTGAATCCATCTGGTCCAGGACTAGTGTTGGATTCCATATTGAAGAAGGTTTTCTTGATAGTGGAAGGAGAGGGGATAGAGCAGAGGTTGCTGTTGTCCTCTGCACTGATCACATTAGAGAAGAGGTTCTCTAAGTTATCAGGGTAGGGGGGAGAGTTAGCATTGAAGTTACTTTTGAATAGATTAGCATAAAAATTTTCAAAACAGAGACCAATGTCAGCCCAAGAGGTTAGAAGATTACCTGTGTCACTAGTAATGTTGTGGATTCTATTACTCTTACCCCTAAAGATGGTTGATAGATGGAAGAACCTGGTGTTAGCATCTCCCTCCTCTATCCATTTGACCTTGGCTTTTTGGCTCCATAGTGTTTTGATCTTTCTTCTGATATTATCCAACTCAGTTTGGAGTTTCTGTTCTTCCATAAGAACCTGAGATGTGTAGTCATGTCCCTGTAACAAAGCAATTTTCTGAACAAGAACTTTCATGTTAGAAAAACAGTTGCCAAAGTGAGATTTGTTCCAATTGATAAGGGCTTTTTTAGTAGATCTAAAGTTGGACAGTAGTTTGAAAGCAGGGGGGAGAGTGATACTATTATTCCAGGAGTTCTCAATGGTTGTGTAGCAAGTGGGATCTTGAATCCACATGTGTTCAAATCTGAAGGGTTTTCTGCCAGAGGGAGTTTGGGGTTCAGTGAGGAGGAGGAGAGGGGAGTGGTCAGAGCCAATGGCTGGTAGGTGATGGAGAGAAGAATTGGGGAACTGTAGGCACCATGGCTGAGTAGCCAAACCTCTATCAAGTCTGAGTTGAATGTTATATTCATCAGGTCTATGGTTATTCCAAGTGAAAATATTGCCATTAAACCCAATGTCAGTGAGGTTAAGGGTATCTATAGAGCTAGAAAAGATGTTATTAGAGGAGCAGGTAAAAGGGTTACCCCCTCTTTTTTCTTCTTGAGACAAAATGGAATTAAAGTCTCCCATTAGCAGCCAGGAGGAGTCAGCAGCCATGTTCAGATTCATAAGAGAGTTCCAGAAGGAAAGATTGAGATTGTCTGTACATGGGCAATAGCAACCAGTGAAGTACCATTTTTGGGGGAGAGCAGAGAGGAGAGAGGTGATTTCAGAATGAATGAACCAGTTTGAAGAAGAGAGAATAGACAAAGAAATATTAGAATTCCAGGCTAGACAAATGCCTCCTGAGATTCCAATGGGGGGGGGGGGGGGGAGAGAGAGTGATTCAAGAGCCTGTTTGACTTGAGGATTTTTAGAACAGGAGAGATATTGCTAGTTTTGATTTCAGAGAGAAAGAGAATGTCAGGTTTTTCAGAGGAGACTAGAGCTTCTAAAGCTCTTACTGCCTTGGGTTGACCCAACCCTTGGCAGTTCCACACAATGATTTTGGTAGACATTACTTCCTGTCCCCCTCTGGGGCCTTGATTTGTTTGTCTACAGTAGAGTTTTTGTTGTTGGTGTTCCAGACTTCATCCAGTTTGTTTTTTACTTCAGTATGTGTATCTTCAAGATCTTTGATAATCACATTGCTATGTGGTTTGAAAGATCTAAATAGGCGGGTGATCACAGTACCATCTTGAATTAGACCTTGATTCAGAGTAAGAGGAGCCTTGGATTCATTAAGGATTGAGAGGTATGTGGGCTTGGGGGAGTCGAAAGTGACAGGGAAATTGGTTAAGTTGTTTGTGAGTGGGGATTCGACCATAGTGATGGAAGTGGGCCTTTTTTTGTTAGAGGTGGGGTAGAGTAATGTGTTTATGTTTCTTTTTGTACTGAAACAGTTTTTTATTGTTGCTGGGGAAGTGAAGTTGTTATTGGAAACAATAAGGTATGGGAGGTTTTGTATTTGCATGGGTAACAGTGTTGACTCTTGGGTTATGGTGTAGTGGAGACTTACTTTATTTGGGGTGGTGGTAAAGTCTGAGGAATCTTTGTCGGAGATCTCTTGCTTTTTAGTTTTGCTTTCTGAAAAGTTAATTTTTTGTAAACTTTTGCAGAGGTGAGAGGTTATGGTAGGGACATGAGGATTGTTAGGTTTATGGGTTGGTGTTTCAAGGCTTGCTTCAGCTGGGGTTTGGAGTTGTAGCTGAGTTGTGGGGACGGATGAAGTTGTGGGTGGTGAGTATGGGGGTGGTGGTGTATGAGTGGGGTGATCAGTCCTGTTTTCAGCTTGAAGCCAAGGTCCAAATGCTGATGAATCAGGGGGGGAATTCAAAATGGGAAAGGAATCACATACCTGGATTTTGTGACCTAGCTTTCCACAGTTGTAGCATAGTTCACCAAGTCGTTCATATTGGAGTCTGACCTTGAATTCTGAGCAATTTGCTATTTGCATCATGACATGTGAGATTATAACACTGTTAGTGTCTATTTCAACTCTGAGTCTGATGAATCTGTTCCATTTGTTTCCTTCAGTGATTTCTGTTTTTTGGAAGGTTCCAATGGAGTTGCCAAGGGCTCTTATGTTGCTTTCTGAGATGAAGTATGCTGGAATCCCAATAGCTCTGATCCATATTGGTGTTTTTGAGAGGTTCATGTCATCAAAAGCTATATCAGGGGGCCAAATGTTTAGAGTAAGCAGGTGTCCTTTGAAGTTCCAAGGAGACTGTTTCAGGATTCTGTTGGCATCTTGGTGATTGCTGAAGATGAAGACCAGAGTGTTCTGTTGGATGAAGTTAACTTCTATGTGGTATCTGATACCCCATGCTTGAAGCAGAGTATTTTTCATAGCTAGAGAGCTAATGTTTTTGACTGTGATGGCTTTTGCTATCAAAGTTATGGGTTGATTGTTATTGTTGCCAGGAGAAAGAAGAATGGGAGCTGGAGAGGAAGGAGGATCATATTTAGGAGTGTTCTTGTGCATCTGAACTAGGCTTTTGAATTTATCCATGACTGGGAGGGAGAGATGAGACCAGAGATCAAGAAGAAAACAGAGGAAAGAGGAAAAAGAGGAGAAAACCAAAAGATGGAACCCAAAGAGGGTAGTTCTACAGAGAGAACAGTAGCTCTGGAAAAAGCTCTCTACAATATGTGTCCCCAATTTGTTTCAAGTTTTTATTATACTTGACACATGATAATTTTTCGATAAGTGGGTGACACTAGAATTTAAACCAATTTTTTTTCTTTGAATTCTGATACCATATTACATTTAGCATTTCATTTAAAAGCTTAATATAAATTTTGCAATCTCATCTAAAATATTAAAACGTTACCATCTCTTGGCTTTTACATTGGGAGTTAATTTCTAAATCTCAATGGCTGAATATTGAAAGTGCAAAGCATTCTGGAAACAATATTATAAGATGCTGGGATAACATAGGGTAACACTGAAAATAGAATACATGAAGCAATATGTTTTAAAACTGCTTTATTTTAGTTTTGCCTTTATTCACTAATTAATTAAGCTCCTTGGTTTTAGTTGTTTATGATTATATCCAAAAACATATCTAAATAATAAGGAAGACTATTGGAAGATTCTTTACTTGAAGTTTTCATAATTCAAGTTGAGAAGAATAATCAACAACACACATTTTCAAAGAAGGAAACAAATTGGAGATCTATTGCAACTAGGAATCTTTTTAGGATTTACTCTGAATTGAAGAAGATGTCGTACTTTATTAGAACTCTGATAAATGGAACAATTATTCAAGAAGGAGACCGAGTTCACAAGGAAGTTCAATTCAACAAGGAAACAACAAGAGTTACCAAAACTGTGAACAACACACCTTGGAGATCAAGTTTCAAGAAACCTATTTATAGGTGTGAAGTTCATAAAGACAAACACAAGACAATAGTGCTAAACTAATCTGAGTGATTAGATCATTAGAGTAAGATTGTTCTGTCTTGCTTTACACATTTTTTGGATAGTCGAGTTAAATCTAGTTCATAGATTTAAGGAGAAAATCATAGTCTGCTTTGCTGAGTGATTCGATCAACAAAGAGCGTGAGTGAATTATTGTGAGGAACGTTTTTTTTTTTTTGATAAGTATGGTGAGGAACGTTTTGATAAAACGGTTTATGGTTATTTTGCTCAAGACTAGGAAGTTTTTAATATATTAAAAACTTTTGAAAAAAATATCTTCTTTTATTTTTAATTCCGCTGCAAAACATTACTCTGTCAAGAAAACTAGAAGTGATCAAATTAAGGCAACACTAGCTTAACTTATAACGTTTATTATATCAATCCGATCCTACAGTTTTAAATATAATGATGAATTGTTATTCCCAACGTCAAATGAGTTGACATAAACTTCAATGATGGATTGTTATTCCCAACGGCAATTGAGTTGAATATAAATAATTCAGGATAGGAAAATCAAATATATACTACACACATTTTTTGATATAATAATCGAAGAATAAATGGTGGACAGTTGAAGAAAGATTGCAACCCACAAATCTTGTAGCAATTTAAAAGAACTATATGATCATTAATTGATAGAACAGTACAGATCACAAACTTACATAAAAATATATGGACAGAATTGTAATGGTGCACGAGTTTGTCTACCATGAGTTGGGTCGATAGCTCTAGATACATACAAACCATAAATATTAACTGAAAAATAGACAATTATAGTTATTTTGTAACTTACGAAAGTTTCAAAAATATTACAATATCATTGTTTTGTCGAGCAAAAAGAGTAACCATTTCAATATATTGGAGTAACAATTAACTATTTTTTTTTAGTATCAATTAACTATTTGAGGTTACAGAAATGGAACATAGGAGAAAATGATTTAATGTATGGTTTTTAAATGCACTATATAAAAAAAAATAACACCACGGAAAAAACACTCCATACGGTCATTGGGTGAGAAAATATACTTTTAAGTTTTCAAACTTTACATTTACCTCCTTTACCCAATTTTAATTTGTGGATACCAATATTAAAAAAAAAATTAGCTCAATTTCTTGAGATTGGTACCTTCAAGGTAAAGTAAAACGTCCATCAAATAAGTGTTCGTTCAGCATTTGATCCTGGTTAAAGTTTGCTCATCGTTATATTACGTCTTCTGTTTATGTCATGTGTTCTTTGTTTTTCTTCGTGAGTATGTATGTTTTGCTATGTTTTATTTTTGGACTTTGGTGATTTATGATGTAGTGAATTTTGCACATAACTTTTTAATTTTGCTCATTAACTTATAAGTTTCATTTTAATTTTGGTCCACTAACTTGACACTTAATAGATTTTGTCGATTAATTTGACACTTAATAAATTTTTACACCAAAATGCCACGTGGCGTTCATGTCACTTAACAAATTACAATTTGGATCTATTAGTTAACTTTGCTTCAATTAAATCTTGGTCTACCAAGTTGACACTTAATATTTTTTATCCATTAACTTGACCCAAAGATGCCAGCATTGTCATGACAACGTCGTCAAATGGATTTTTCTCTTATAACCTTGATCAATATGTACAACACGAGTACATGCTATATATATGTGTGTGCACATTTTTTTTCTCGAAAAAGAATTTTATTATAAATGAGCACAAGGGGTACTCGTTCCACACCAAACATCAACAACTCAAGTACTTGATCTCAATCAAGACGATAAGGTATATGTGTGTGCACATGTATATAAGGATATATAGATATAGATACACACTTGTATATTTTTATATATATAACACAAACATAAACACCTATTGACATATCTATATACTATTATATAAAGAAACCCATTGTGACACCAATCTTTTGATTTCCAACTTTAACCTTTGAGTTTTAGCTATATTGTAAAAGTATACTATTAAATCCCCAAAATAACCTTACAAATTAAGTTAGACTAATTAATTACACTATTCATTGTAATTAATGATTTACTTTCCCTACAATATATTTTTCTTCCATTGTTATACTCTAAATTTATGGCACATGTTATCTAGATAAATTTTCTTATTTAACCCACATAAAATGACATTGAAAAAAGAATTATGCTTGCGGGAACCGCGTGATCCATTTGCTAGTTATTATAAACAAAAAGTAAAATAAAAGAGCACGCCTTATTTAGACATTGGATCTATGTTATTCACAATAGACCTCACGTATTTCATCGGAAGAGCCTAAAATCAAACGCGAGTGCTAAATCGAGGCTGGATTTGAGAGTCAGGCTTTTTAAATGAGAGGCCTTTCATAATCGCCTAATTCTCACAGTTTTTAACCAATAGGAGTTATGGGCACTGATCTACAATGTTTTTCAACTACTATACTATAATTTATTACGGTATCTTAGGTTTTAGGGTTAGAGTTCTTGAGGGCCCCGATTTGGGGCGTTTGAGCATCAGAAGAAAACTTTGTGATATTGGTTTTGATTTCTGCTTTATTTTGTGATTTTTTCTATACCGCAAAAACAAGAAAATAAGAAATAGAAAATACGTTGGCAAAATAAACCAATATATAAATACCATATGATGCGGATGCCACTTGACAACATATGGCATCTTTCGTTCAAAATTGATCAAAATATCAAGTTAGCGAACATAAATTATCAAGTGTCAAATTAGTGGACCAAAATTAGATAGAGCGAAGTTATTAGTGGGTCAAAATTAAAATTTTCCATGTGATATATGGATGGCACATGGCATCTTAGGACTAAAATTGGTTAAAGTGTCAAATTAGTGGACGAAAACTATTAAGAATCAAATTAATTAATAGACCAAAAATTGAAATGTAGCCATGTCAAAATTGATTTTTTTTTTTAAAACACAAATCATTCCTATGCGTCTGATTGCGGTGTTAATAACTTATATATGAGCACCGCATTAATTGATACGTTTCATTTTTGCTAAAGAATAAAATACAATCCGACAAATAAAAAACTGTGCCTGAGTGTGTTTATATTATACAAATATATAGGTGTGAGTAACACTACTAGCTACTTATAAACTGTTAAAAATACATCAATCAAAACTGAAATTAGTAATATTTTTTTTTCTTTCAGTTTTGACATAACAAAAGAGCAATATGTTTTCTACTTTTCGCATTTGCCCTCGGATGATATTTCTTTTATCATTTTTTCAAGGCAACCATCATTAATTTGTCACACGAACAAAATTTTTCCTGACCACCAGTCAGTCACCTTGGCGCACTGGGGCACAATTTTTCTCTATGTGGTGCATCAAATAATAATTGGAATTAGATGCCACCAACTGCGATAATGTGACAGGTGACAACGATGTTTTAGCATTTTGGTATGACGATAAATTTTTCTCAAGACAAGCCGCTAATCCCTCTAAGATAAAGGCCAAAACAATATTCCAAAATTAATTATTTTATGAAGGGCAGAATATATAGCCAGACAAAATAAGATAGCATCAGATTTATCCAATTCGCCTAGTCCTCGTGGTGTATGTACAATTTCACACTCGTGCGCTCACGTGTTTAAGTTGTTAACCTGATTACAAAAATCATTTTTTAACAGAATTAAAAGATTTTTAAAATGGTGAGGTAAGTTTTCTTATTTTAACTTTTCTTTTGCGGATCAAATCATTGAGCTTTGAGTTTTTTAGTTTGTCTTTGTCGCCGTGAGAGCATTATTTGTAAATCATGTACAACAAATGAACTTTTTACCTCTCTTTACTGAAATTCCTTTTTTTCTCGTTACACATAGTGAGATTTTACTAACAGCTCTTTGTTTTTTATTTGACTATTTCTAATATTTGATTAGTTACTGCTGTTATAAACTCACGAAACTGCACCGCATAGTAAGCTCTTGTTGCAGGGACTGTGGATCGTTTTTTCTTTCAATGTCATCTATTTGTGCCTCTTCAGCGATGCGTCACTATCTACAGCCATAATGTACTATATAGATTATTCTCGACAGAATAATTTAATTTCTCTATCAACTGATAGCATTGACAAACTTAATTGTTTGCTCCTTATGTGGATGTCTAGCTACTTTAGTTAAACAAGTGAAAATGTGAAATACATTCATTCATTTTAGTTCCTTAACTAGATTATACGTTTTGAAATATATGTATTATATGTTGAATCATACATTAACCAATTTTTAACATGTCAAATGTATTTGAGAACCAATATATATATATATATATATATATATATATATATATTTATGTATATATTATACTTGAGCTACCATCAACTTGCCAAATGGCGCCAAATATTCGGCTAAATAATTATCTTTTCCAATTTATCCCCTCTTAATTTCCTAGCTAGTTCCTACTATACCTTTTGTTACATTCGGTTACAGACCTATAAGGAAATCTTATTAATATGTATTACTCTATGTGCTCTGTTAAGGCAACAACCAACACAACTGTGATGTTGAATTTAGGAGAGCAAAAAATAGGTTATGGCTAACTCATTAAGTTGCTGTACATATTTCTATTCTAGGTTACAAAATGTACATGAAGATTTTGTAATTTTGTGAGATTATAAAAAAAGTTTATTGTAAATATGTAATAAACATTGAGATGTGTTCTTAGATTTTGTCTTAAAGGACACCCACTTTTCGCCTATTTGAAAAAGAAAAAAAAAACATTAAATCGTACCCCTCAACTTAATTATGGGGAGATTTACATGTTTTTATGCCTTGTCCTCTGAAGTATTGAAATGTTGTACGACTTGTCCTATGCGAGATTATTGATCGATCTGCAACCTTTCATTTTGGACATTTATTTGCATTATTGTCAGTTAATTTGGCTTCATAAGATGCTTTGACTTAGGGTATGCCCCTCAAATTCCTGTAATTACTCTCTTTCAGTTCTATTCTATTTACCTTTTGTGCAAAGAAAAAAATTGGCTTCAAGATACGAGTCGCACATTTTCAATAACTTGGGTGCAAGTTAGAAAAAATGATGAAAGTATGCAGAACACCCCATAAATTGAGTGTAATATCTTTTCTTTTACCCTTGTCATGATCAATATTTAGAAAGATTCATGTAATATGGTGGGAATACAAAACAATTTTGAACCATCATACCATTTAAGTCAAAATTCCACTTTCCACTTGAAAAGAGGTATTTGGGATTAAAAGGAAAAACGTGCCATGATAGCACTACAACAGTTCTTTGATGTGCTTCCCGTTTAAAATAGCATATGTTAATTATTCAGTGCGCACCATAACTTTTTGGTGGTCCATCTATAAATAGAAGTACGAAATCTATGTAAAAGTACTCTCTGAAGTTTTGTGTAATACAGTCACCATAATTTCAACAACTAATAAGTTTTAAGTGGAGTGAATTAAAATCTTACAACTAATAAGTTTTAAGTGGAGTGAATTAAAATCTTACAATTAATAGTTTTCAAGTTTCATAATGGATACTGATAAGACTGCAGTTATACGGTCCGAATATTAATATACTGAACTCAAATATATACGTGATAAATATATCAAACCCTTAAATCTATTGACCTTTTACAACTTGCGCTTAAATAATTTTTTTCACCACTATACCTTATAACATTTGCTAGCTTGTGCCACTAACCCCACCGGTATATTTTTGGTCATTTTTTATCGGAATATTCGTCCCCATGTAACTCATACATGTTGTACAAGACGCATTTTGCTAGTTGGTTTCAAAAAATAGGCGAGGAAACACTCCAAATCGGAATTATTCCATTCAAAAACAGACAAAAATATGCCTGTGGAGTGATTGGTACAAACTGTCAAAGATTATGGGGTATAATGGTGAAACAATATCTCTAGGGAGCAATACCAAAAACACACCCATAGTTAGGGGTTTGATGTTTTTATCCCTATATACAAATAAGATATTATAATCTTTTAAGAAACTCTCGCACTCTATAATGGTGGAACTAACATAAGTGATTAATATTTAGCCTTTTATTATGTTCAAAATCCCCTAAATAATCAAAGATAGAATAACTGGACAAATATTATACCCCAAAAAGAAATGGGATATTGAGCGAAAGTGTAGATATGGAATTAATAATGATGAATGCCTCTATCTTTCTTGCTAATATTCTCTTCACCAAACTCCAAAGTGATCCTTTGGTGACAAGAATTGATAAATGGTTTACCGTCAACTGTGTCTGTCAGTAACCATTAAAAATGTAATTTGGGTCAATGGATATATACATGCATAAAACGTTCTGAGATGTTTCATCACTTTACTTTATCCACCACTTTAGTGATTTTATTACATTTTGGAAGTCATGAAAAGGAATAAGTGCGTGCGTGTATCATGTAAAAACTTTAGGTCCGTTTTTTAAATTTTGTTATAGGAGATATTGGAGTCAAAGTTGGGGCAAACTGCATAAAACTCTCTTGTTGACTCGTTTCAAAAATCTTAATGAAACTCTTGTGGTTTAAAAATTACAACAAACTTTATTGTGGTTTCAAAATTTTGCACAAAATCACAACAAGAAAACCGGGTCTTTTCCAACCGGATGCTTCGGTCGGAAAAGTTTTACCGACCGAAATCCGGTCGAAATTCACTCTTTTCGACCGACCTCCGGTCGGGACCTTTGCCGACCATTTTTTCGACCGGCCTCTGGTTGGGACCTTTTTTGACCGGTTTTTTGACCGGACTGCGGTCGAAATATTCTTTCCCGATCAGAGTCCGGTAGCAAATATTTCGACCAGAGTCCGGTCGGGAAAAGAAATATTCTGACCGAACCTCGGTCGGCAAATTTGCTATCGAACTCTGGTCGAAAGAAAATATTTCGACCGCTCTACGGTGGCAAATTTTTCAACCGGGGTCCGGCCGAAATATATATTATACCGACCGGACTCCTGTCAGAAAACCTCTTTCAACTTTTTCCGACCAGACACCAGTCAGATATAATATTTACGATTTTTCCGACCATAGTCCACTCGAAAATAACATTTAAGGGATTTTCGACCGGACTCCGGTCGGAAATAATATTTAAGGTATTTCCGACCGGAGTCCTGTCGGAAATAATATTCAATAGAATAAAAAAACTAATATGCCTATAATAATTACCAGAATATTTTTTATTTTTTATTTTTTGAAATATTTCTATTTATTGCACCAATCTAAAACATAAAAAGTGATTGTTAGTCAAAATATTATTGAATTAGTGAAATATTTGTTAGAACAAGTGTTTGAAAAAAAAAAGAACACAAAGTTGTTTATTTAAAGATGAGAGGAAGAAAAAAATGTTTATTTAACGATGAAATGAAGAAAAAAAATGTTTGTGTTGAATGATTTGTGTCTGGAAAAGTATTTTAAGATGAAGATGGTGTGAAAATGAAGTGTATATATAGAATTTGAAGAAAATATTTGAATTTTCGGAAATTTTGAATTTCCCACCTAAGCCCGCCTAAATTTTCAATTTTTTCCGACCGAATTCCGGTCGAAAAAAGTTTAAAAAATTTAAAATTTTCGAAAATGCTCCAAATTTTTCAGAATTTTCGACCGGAGCCCGGTCAGAAATAACCATGAATATTATTTCCGACCGAATTCCGGTCGGAAATAGTCTTAAAATTTTATTTTTGGCTTGATTTTAGAAAACATTTGATGTGTTTGTAAGTTTAACTATAGAATTTCACTAAAAATACATGAATTAAAATAATACTTAGTTAGTTTAATGTTCTTTTGAACTAGTATTTAGTTAATATTGATTAACATAGTAAGATTACTATTAAACTTGTTTGAAGTTTTACGTATATTAATCATATATAGTATAGAGTAATCTCTCATTTGCGATTAGCATTCGTTAGAAACGTTAGTATAGAAAAGGCAATTGCGATATATATATACATATATATATATATATATATATGTTTAGATGTTTCATTCAATTAACATAATAATAAGTAGTTAATTAGCAAAATCTACTAATGTATTTACAATTGACATTATGAACCTACTCTTTAAATAATTATTTAACGTGCGAGAATTTTTTTTTTATTTTGTAATTTATATATAACTAATGTTGTTGTAATTGATCATTAAACCAACGACTGATCTAAAATTGGAGAGTGAAATGTGAAAATTTAAAATATGAATATTATTTCTGACATGCGGTCAGAAATTTAAGCACTTTCGACCGAATTGCGGTCGGGAAAAGTCCTAAACCCTAAACCCTAATATTTTTCTACCGCATTTCGTCGGAAATAACAACGGTTAGTTGCTTTTTCGACCGAAATCCGGTCGGAAATAGCAACGTTTACCAGCATACCTACTTGCAGAGCTGTCCAATATGTGTTCTCAATATTTGGATGTCTTTATTCAGACTAAATATAAACAACTCAACAAGAACGAGACGCTAGATAGCACGGAGTGGGATGATGAGCTTAGAATATTTCACAAGAAAGTGCGCCAATAGGGCGACTAAACAATAGGTGATACTTGATTTCTGATGAAATAGAGCAAATAGAGCTTTACACGCTTATAAACTGTGAAGAGCTTGACGAATGGGTCGAGGAAGTTGTTAATTTTTTATAATAACGAAATGGTTAAACGCTTTAAAGACAAGTAGAATACTAACTTATGAAAAATTTTCTATACAGGTTGTTTGAAGAAGAGGAGTGCGGTGGACTTGTCCAATGGACATACAATCCAAGAAGAACTGAGAGTACGTAGCATGTTTCAAGCAGACGTATTCATGTGGGAAATACGAGAGCGATGTATGAATAGATCCTCTAATCACAGGTCCGGCTAATACAGTGGCAACCTACGAGGGATACATTGTGAATGAGTTCAGATTTCACACTGATATGACGTTGGGCCCAAAGAAGAGTGATTGCAGCGTTGTTTATGTAAAAGGAGACATGGGAGGATCCGAAGCTACCAACTTCTATGGAACGTTGAAAGACATAATACAGGTGAAATATTGGGGCAGAATTAGACCCCTGTACATAGTCTTGTTCAAATGTGTTTGGTATGATATAAACGTAGGTACGCAAGAGCATTCAACGTACAAGTTGGTTGACATCGACCCAAGGCGTACCCTCGGCACCAGTGAGCCGTTTGTATTTGCTAACCAAGCAAAACAGGCGTACTATGAGCCCTATCCAAACAAGGCGACCAGGAGAAAGAGGATGGTTGGTCGTATCCACTCTTCCTGCTAGACACATAATCGATATGTCATCAGTTGCCAGATCAAACGATGTCGACGCGGGGATGCCGAACTAAGTGCTACAAGAGAATGCATCTGAATGGTTTAACTTATGTGTAGACCTTTCATCATTCCCTAAAAGCATAATCAATAGTGCATATGTTAATATAGTAAGCAAAAAATGCTTTACAAGTTAAATACTTTTGTAGATAGCCCTATACACAGGGTCTAGCCAAACACATCGACGTCGAACTCCCTTTGGCAGATCCTCGGGAACATGTGTATGCTGATAACGATACATCTCATCATGCCGAGGCGCAGGGGCCTCTGGAGGTCTCGAACGAGCCTGCATATCAACATAAATTTGTTGTTAAAATTTAAGACAAAAACTATTCGTATAGAATTGAATTTAATAAGACATACCATCATACGCTGGATCTCCGTGTAGCTAATGGACCCACTAGCATGAGTCCCTCGTACGGGACGACTAGAGTGTGAGGCCTCTCCTCCTCGCCTGTTCTTCTGTCCTGCTACCGATTTCTTGACATGGTCCTCTGAATCCCAATGCTTCACAAACTCAGCCTCAAATTTGTCGTTCATCGACCCAGTTATCGGACGTCCTCGCATAGTAGTTCTTCTTCGCATTGTACATTATTTCCTTGTAACTCTTCCTAGCCTTAGCCTCGTAGGCCATATGTGCCAGACCCAACTCATCCGGACCAATGTCGTATGTTTTCTGCAATTAATTAAGATTTTTATGTTTTGAGACATGGTTTTAATTAAGGTTTCATTAAATAAAATCTTACTATATATATATATATATATATATAGGGCAAAATATTTTTTTTGCCCTTTATTTTATGCCAACTTCAAGTTATGCCCTTTAACTTTTCGGACTTAGAAAATGCCCGTTAACTCCTTACTTTTTTATAAAAAAATGCCCGTCGGGCTCTTGGATTGGGCTGGGTTGCTTTTGGCTGACGTGGCTCTGACTGGGATGCCACGTCATTATTTTTTTTATTTTTTTTGCATATGTATATATATACAAAATTTTTTATATTTTTCATAATTTACAAAATTATTTAAGTTATAAAAAAAAAAACAAAGTAATTTAAGAAAAAATTACTATTCATCATCTCTACCCCCACCCCCACCCCCTATTCCCGTAACCACCCCCCGCCCCCTCCCGCCGCCACCCCCCACCCTCAGCCCTCTCCCCGCCGCCACCCCACCCCAATTTCGCACCCCCACCCCACCCTACCCCAATTTTGCACCCCCACCCCACCCCAATTTTGCACTCTCCCCTCTCGCCCGATTTTGTGGTGGTGATTGAGTTTAGAAGAGGGCTGAGGGTGGGCAAGCGGCGAGGAGAGGGTTGGGGGGTGGTTACGCGAAGGGGGTGGGGTGAGGGGCGAAATCGGAGGTGTGGTGGTGGTGGGTGGCAGCGGGGAGAGGGCTGAGGGTGGGGTGGGGGGTGGTTACGGGAAAGAGGGTGGGGGGGTGGTTACGGGAAAGGGGGTGGGTGGTAGGGATGATGAATAGTGTTTTTTTTAAAGTTATTTTGATTTTGTGAACAATATAAAAAGGAATTGTTTAAGATAAAAGAAAAATTGCATATATAACTTTTTTTAATGTAATTTTATTATGGTTTTTATAACTATTATAAATTTGTAGATATAAAAAAGTTGTATATATATATATGAAGATGCAAAAATTATTTTTTTTATAATTTTTATCACCATTATAAGTTTGTAGATTATAAAAAAGTTGTGTATATATATACATATATATCAAGATGCTAGAATTATTTTTTATTTTTATTGTCATTTTATAATTTTTATCACCATTATAAATTGTATAAAAAAATTATGAGAATTATGTTAATTTTCAATATTTACTAGTAAATATAAATTTACTAAACACTTTAAGATAAAATTTTCTATAAAACTTGAATTTATACAAACTTTTGGTGTTTAGTTATATTTTTTATCACCATTATAAATTGTAGATTATAAAAAAATTATGAGAATTATGTTAATTTTTAATATTTACTAGTAAATATAAATTTACTAAACACTTTAAGATAAAATTTTCTATTAAACTTGAACTTATACAAACTTTTAGTGTTTAGTTAAATTTTTCTTTTTAATTCAAAATCATATCTAATTTTATTATATATTGAATTAACATATACATATCTGAATCAATTTTTCTTTTTCTTTTTTTATGTTTTTAATGTTTTTTATTTTATTTTACGATTTTTTTATGGTTTAAAATTCAGCCCAGCCATTATAAAAAAAAATTATTTAATTGACGTGGCATCCTAGTGGCAGCCCACTCAGATGCCACGTGCGCAAAATTCAGCCCAGCCCAATCCAAGAGCCAGTCGGGCATTTTTTATAAAAAAGAAGAAGAAGATAACGGGCATTTTCTAAGCCCGAAAAGTTAAAGGGCATAACTTGAAGTTGGCATAAAATAAAGGGCAAAAAAAATATTTTGCCCATATATATATATATATATATATATATATATGTTTTGACATCTCATCTTAAACTTAGTCCACATCTGACCTTTTACTGTCTCATCGACCGCATTGTATGAAGGAACACATGTCTTCATAAATGACCTAATGATCTTGGTAATCGTCGTCGATATCTTGCGCCCCTTCAAAAGTACGCCGTGCTCATCCAAAACAACTCTACGACGGCCTCTACCGTCAGACAGAACCTGCTCGCCTCTAGATAAGCCTCGGCCTAGTTGCTACTGCGTCGCTGTAGATGGTCCTGCACCGACAACGTCTATCGGGGAAGAAGTGTTGGGACCCACTGCTGTAGAATCAGTAGATGGTGGCCTAGGTGCCCTATGCCTCGATCCAAATGACGTAGGTGGAGCACCACCGCTCGATCCAGTAGTATGCCTAGGTGGCTGGGAAGTAGAAGGAGCCTCGACAGGATCCCTAGTAGGTGCATCGACAACATCAGGTCGTGTAGCGACAAAATGAACAAATCGAAGACGAGGATCTAATCTCGGTGGAGCACTAGGCCCTCCGGCACTCGGTGGACCACTACGCCCTCTCTTCGAGGGTTGGCCATGGCCATTATCACGAGACTGCGTGGAGGATCACCCGATATGTCGTCGACTAAAGTGCTACGTACTAAGTAAAAACATCTAAGTTAGAATATTTCTAATTATAGAGATGGCCTAAGTTTAATCATTACTAAGTTATATAGTTTTTCTAAAGGCATGAACTATGTTATAAAAATTATCATTTCTAAGATATCTAACAACATTTCATAAAATTAACGCCATAATAACTAAGTTAACACATATAACAATTATATAAAATAAAACAATGCTAAGATAAATAATATTACCTAAAAAAGACATATAGATATTTCGAGAGTAGCTAAAAACATAAATTTCAAGCACATATTCTAAAAATATAATCATTTCTACTTTATAGTAATTCCCTAAAAGCATTACGAATTTTAATTTATAAATCAATTTTCTAAAGGCATAAACAATGTTGAAAACCTAATAATAACACAATATCAAATAATCCCTAAAGATATAAATAAAGTTTAAAAACTAACAATGCATAAATAATTGCATAACAATTGCATAACATTTCCTAAAGGCATAAATAATTACGAAACTCTAACATTTCCAAAAGCCTAACAATTCCTAAAGGCATTTCCTAATTAAAGCCTAACAATTTCTATAATATCTAACAATTAAACATATAAAATAATTATTAAAACAATAAATATAACATAAAAACGAGAAAAGACGAAAAAACTTACCGAATCCTGATTTCCAACCGAAATTCGGTAGGGAAAGGGGGTTGGGCGGTCGGAAATGGGAGGGGGAGAGAGAAAGAGATGAGTGTGAAATGAGGAGGAGGAGATCGCATTGCGGTCGGAAATGCTACTATTAGTGCGATCGGTAATACTCGGCCCAACTACGCAGCCCAGCTGGGCCGAGTTTAGGGCGACGCCCTTTGGCAGGAATTTTCCCTGCCTTAGGGTCCCGATCGAGATCCGGTCGGGAAATTTTTTATTCAGATTTCCGACCGGACCCTTTTGGTCGGAAGCCGTCGGACCCTTTCTTGTAGTGAATTTCCTCCGTTAAATTTTAACTAACTCCTTTGACTTTTCTATCAAACGACTAAATGGTCCTTACTTTATTTATTGTTAACAGATATTATTTATTATAAATATATGTTTATTAGTAAAATAATATTGTTTTTCTTAAAAGAATATCAAAAAGTAAGTTTTTTTTTTAATTATGTAAAACTGTTAAAAAAGTTTATTCTTATTTATAATAAATAAATTAAAATTAGAATATTCGTGCCGTATTTTTTAAACCACAAGGGAGTTTCGTGGATGTTTTTAAGCCACATGGGGGGTTTGTGCTAAATATTCTAAATGTTATAATTAACTTTTTAGAAGTAACAAATACTCAAAAATCAAAGTCACTCTCGTATAGAGCGAGTATACATCACTCTCTAGCAGAGTTGGACGGAAAATAGATTTTGTGTAGGGTTTATGAAACCACGAGGGAGTTTTGTGTAAAGTTTTTAATTTGAAACCACAAGAAAGGTTTTGTAGGTTTTGTGCAGTTTACAACCCACAAGGAGTTTAATATCGATATCGTGCAAGTTTTCGAGACCACATAGGATTTTATGCATTTCCCCGTACGTTAAGGCTGTATTAACATGTTTCATATCGTCATTATCGTTTCTATTTTAATTTGCAATTTTTTCTTCACTAAGTTGCCTTATGAATTAACAAAACAATATTCATATTTGGAGGATTAGCTGCTGGTCATTTCTACCAGAAATTAAAATCTGGTCCCTTTAGCTAAAATGGAAAATTCAAACGTGCTAATTGTGATGCCAATAGAGCTGTTCATATCTTTTTTATTTTCGTGTTAAGTGGCTTATTGGTCGTCACGTTTGGTCGAACTCATATCTTCCTTTTGCTTACTGTGAGGTGAGATTTCACTGAACGGATTTCATTTATTGAAATATAAAAAATTTAATTATCACGTGAAAAAACTAAGGTGATGCATGTAACTCCAATTCAGTAGAGAATATAAACTCTCTCTCTCTCTCTCACTCTCACTCTTTAGGATTTCACCCTTCGATTAAGAATGTTATTGCGCTACAATTTACTGTGCAATGTAAAGAAACAACAGATTGAGAAGAAAAGAGCAATAATGAGCAGCCAAGATATATATCAGCCGACAGTAATAACGTGACATTGTTTTTGCCTTTTGCTTTTTCTTTTGTCACCATCAGATTCGATTGACATGCTAGATTTCTTACTGATTAATTGGAGAAGATACTGTCATGGGAAAAAGTATTATACAAATGCGGTTTACAAAACCTGGCATAATTTCGTACTTTTAGATTCTTTGCAAATCTTTTTGTGGTTTCCCAAATTCCGCACTAATTTCAATCTAGTCCCCTTATACAAATGAGTGTTTGCAAATGCTTTTAAAATAAGTTTTTGGACTTTTGTCAACGGAGAAATCATAAGCTATTGTTTGAAAATATGACTTGCTTCTCCTTATTTTAAAATAAGGAAAAAAAAAGCAAGCCCACAAGCAGGATAGGAGGTACTTCTATAAGGAACTTTTAATTATTATTATTTCTTAAATATTTCTCTCTCATAATTATCCACTCCATAGTGTAGCTTATATTAGAATTAAGGAAAAAAAGTATTCTCTAATTTTTTCTTCCATGTTAAATGTGATTATCAATTTTCTAATATTATCTATTTTAAATGTATACTTGTCTAAATTAGGTGCATGTTAATTATTTTTATGCTTGATAAATAAGGGTATTTAAGTCTTACTTATTATTGCAAACATTAAAAAAATAATTTTAATTGCTTTAAGCTGTTTTTTTAAGGTTCGCAAATATGTATTGCTTTAAGTCAAAAGCAATTCGCAAACATTTATTGCTTTAAGTCAAAAGCAGCTTTAAGTGACTTAAAGTAAAAGCTTGAAAAAATGAGCTTTTATAAGCTCTTGTAAACTAAAGAACAATTTGAAACGGTCCGATTCGAATATCGAAATCAGATCAATTTAAAACGATTTGATTTTATTCGATCTCAATATATTTTTTCGTTCTTTTTCCTTTTTATTTTAATATTTAAGAACAAACATTATATAACTTTTTATTTTGCATCTAAAATTAAAGAAAACTTGAATAAACATGAATACAATGATAATTTATAACAAATTTCACAATCATTTTCATTACATAATATTGAACCCAATGTTTAAATAGAAAATCAAAAAAAAAAAAAAACACAAGCCATAGTTAGTACTTAGTAATTAATAGGTTACAATTCAAGATTATACATATATATTAGATACAAAAGTATTACAAATTTTGAGAAAGAAAAACGTGTAAAGTGTTAATACTTTAGTTAATATATTAAATTACTTACACTACAAGAATTCGGCAGTTTCCCGATCGGAATTCGGCCAGGAGGAGTTATGACCGTTTCTGACCGGAATCCGGTCGGAAATTAGATTTTCGACCGGGGTCTGGTCGGAAGTTAGATTTTCGACCGGGATCTGATCGAAAATCTAAATATAAAATTTCTCGACCGGATCCCGGTCGGGAAATTTTATTTTTGACCAGGCTCCGGTCAGGTAAAGTATACCAGAGCGGATCTCGGTCGGAAAATTTTATTTCCGACCGGGCTCCGATCGGGAAAAGTATTCCCGATTGGATCCCGGTTGGGACCTTTTGGCGGGACAAATTTCGGTCGGGAATCCGGATCTGGTAAGTTTTTTCGTCTTTTTCCGTTTTTTATGTTATATTTATTGTTTTAATAATTATTTTATATGTTTAATTGTTAGATATTGTAGAAATTGTTAGGCCTGAATTAGGACACGCCATTAAGAATTGTTAGGCTTTAGGAAATGTTAGAGTTTAGTAATTATATATGCCTTTAGGAAATGTTATGCAATTAGACTTTAAATAGTATGTATTTTCTTTATGTATTGTTGGTCTTTAAACTTTATTTATGTCTTTAGGGATTATTTAAAATTGTGTTATTGTTAGACTTTTAACATTGTTTACGCCTTTTAGAAAATTGATTTTTAAATTATAATTCATAATGCTTTTAGGGAATTACTATAAAGTAGAAATGATTATATTTTTAGAATATCTACTTGAAATTTATGGTTTTAGCTACTCTTGAAATACCTATATGTCTTTTTTAGGTAATATTATTTATCTTAGCAATGTTTTATTTTATATGATTTTTATATGTGTTAATTTAGTTATTATGGCGTTAATTTTATGAAATATTGTTAGATATCTTAGAAATCATAGTTTTTATAACATAGTTCATGCCTTTAGGAAAACTATATAACTTAGTAATGATTAAAATTAGGTCATCTTTATAATTAGAAATATTCTAACTTAGATGCTTTTACTTATTACGTAGCACTTTGGTCGATGATATGTCGGGCGATCCTCCACGCTCGTCTCGTGATACCGACCATGGCCAACCCTTGAAGAGAAGGCGCAGTGGTCCACCGAGGGCTGGAGGGCTTAGTGCGCCACCGAGATTAGGTCCTCGTCTACGATTTGTTCATTCTGGCGCTACAATACCCGATGTTGTCGATGCCCCTGCTACCGATCCTGCCGAGTCCCCTTCTACCTACCCACCTAAGCGTACTACTAGATCGAGTAGCAGTACTCCACCAGATCGACTAGATGATGATCACACAGCATCGATGCCACCTACGTCATCTGGATCGAGGCGTAGGACACCTAGGCCACCATCTATTAATTCTACAAAAGCGGGTCCCAACACTTCTTCCCCGATAGACGTCACCGGTGTAGGACCATCTACAACGACTAGGCCGAGGCTTGTCTAGAGGCGATCAGGTTCCGTCGGACGGTAGTGGCCACCGTAAAGTTATTTTGGATGAGCACGACGTATTTTTGAAGAGGCGCAAGATATCGACGACGATTACCAAAATCATTAGGTCATTTATGAAGAAGTGTGTTTCTTCATACAATGTGGTCGATAAGACAGTCAGGAGTGAAGAAGCGGAAGGTTGCTGGCCTCCCTTCAGATGCACGTCACGATCAGTTTGGTTTCCAAACGAAGAAGGTGCCAGACAAGACACAGGCCTACGTGAGGAGCTTGGAGGGGGAGAACCGGTAGCAAATTTTTCGTGTTCGAAATATTTTTTTCCGACCGAAGACCGGTAGCAAATTTTCCGACCACGGCCCGGTTGGAATATTTCTTTTACCGACAGGACTCCGGTCGGAATATTTGCTACCAGACTCTGGTCGGGAAAGAATATTTCTACCGCAGTCCGGTTGGAAAACCTGTCGAGAAAGGTCCTGACCGGATGCCAATCGAAAAAAGTGAGTTCCGATCGTATTTCGTTCAAAACAAGTTTTTCGACATAAGCATTACGGTCGGGAAAAGGTCTTTCTCGATCGGATTAAGGTTATTTGCGACCGGAGTTCCAGTCGAAAAAGACCCGATTTTCTTGTATCGTTAGTAGTATATTTCATTAGCATTATATATTTTATTATTTTATAACTTAATTTAGTATACTATTATATATATTTTATTTTTACAAAATTAGATTAATTAGTATTCGATTCGATTCGATCTGACTTTTAATATCTGAAATAGAGGATCTGATCAATGGGAGGTTCAATTCTAAGAAAGAAATCAAAAGTCGAATCAAATATTCGATTCGATCTATTCGACTTTTCTGCACAACCCTACACGGTCTTGTGGTTTACTATACAAGAAACAAAACTTGTTTTTTTTTTCTTACTGTCAATTCTTGTCAGTTTTAGGCTTTTAGCTCTCTAAATAAAAGTATGTTTTCATCTAATTTCGTTTCGAATGAGTTTGAACTATTTATTTTCATTTACTTTTAATTTATTTTTTGGGAAAAAATACTCCTTTCATATCACATAAAATAGTTCTATTTTCTCTCACAAATAAAATAGTGATATATAGAGGATGTTTGCAAATGCTTATATAAGTTATTTGTGGGCTTTTTATCCACTGCAAAAAGCACCTAAATGTAGTGTTATTCTTTTGTTTATGCTTAGGGTTGTGCATTTGGATGAGATCGGATGAAATCAGATCGAATCGAGGCTTGTATTCGATTTCGATCCTAGAAAAACAAAAATTGAAATCAGATCAATTTAAAACGATTTGATTCGATCCAAAATCATTCGGTTTTGATTTGGTTTGATTCGAATTTGATCTCTTCTTCTTCGTTTTTTCCTTTTTTAGTATTAAGGAACAAACATGATATAAATTCTTATTTTGCATATAAAATTAAAGAAATTTTGAATAAACATGAATACAATGATAATTTATAAGTTATAACAAACTCTTAGCGGGTGTCTCATTACAAAATATTAACCCAATGTTCAAAATAGAAACCCCCAACAAGCCAATCATAGTTAGTGAAATTGTTGGATCGGGACTTGATACTCTTTTTTTCCAATGTTATGATATCACTATATTCGATGTTATCTTAACATCCGTTAAGAGCAGTTAACATTAGAACCAATCTACTTGATAGAGAATACAACGCAGCGGAAAAATAATGAACACAAGTACATAATTTTAAGAAGATTATAAGGGTTTGTAATCTTCCGAGCCTTAGGCGAAATAACCACTATCGAAATAATAATTTTAACAAAAAGTTGTTCTCTCAACTCTCAAGCCTCTCACTCTCAATTTGTTTGAACTCAATCGAGAAAACAAAGACCAACTCCTTAAATCTAAATAGGACTTTTAGACTCAACTCGTTAATCTCAAACCTCGGAAAAAACAAGACAAAGACACTCGACTCTAATAATTTACTCATGGGAGATTTTCGCTCTGGTCTTCGTGTCTTTTTCTTGATGCCCAACTTGCCTCTTTATAATGTAGTCTTCTTTGATGTCCAAGACATGTTGTGCACGTTTTTGGTAGCTACTAGATTTTCTTGTGTGACTCTAATTTCGTTCATAGCAAGTCTTCTTGAATAAGGAAAGGTTTCCTTGTCAACCTAGAAGTCTTTATTGAAAAGGTTACCTTCTTTGACTGAAAGTCTTCTAAGGAAAACTTTTCCATCTTGTAGTCTTCTATGGAAAGAATCTTTCTCCATCTTGTAGTCTTCTATGGAAGGAATCCTACTGCACCTTGTGGTCTTCTATGGAAAGAATTCTACTGCAAGTAATCTTCTTTCCTTCTTGTAAATCACGCGCCTTGCTCTTTCCATTGCAGCGCATGCAACTTTCCTTCTTGAATTAGGAAAGGTTTCTTTCTTTAACTTCAATTCTTCTAAGGGAAGTTTCATTCTCTTTATAAAAGTCTCAATTGAAAGGATTATTCTCTAGAAATCTTCATTTCTAATTCGCTCTTGGTCTTTCCTTTCTTTTCAGCTTGCACGCGTCTTCAATTAAGGAAAGTTCTTCTTTGGAAACTTATTGAATGACAACTTTTCTTTAAGGAAATAAATCCATCCTTGAAGTCTCTAGACCTGGAGCACATAAAAATACCAACTAGAACTCGTGGAACTAAGTTAGTAAGTGAATAAAGGCAAAACAATAATTTTCGCAATTTTAAACAAATTGCCTGCATGTCCTCTGGTTTCAATGTTATCATCAATGTTGTCCCAACATCGTATAACATTGATTCCAGAATACCTTGCACTTTCAATCTCCCCGTTTTTTCCTTTCTTCACAGAACCAAACATGTTCACAATGCATTTCATGCATAGTGCTCCAGCAACCCAACATCATTAATATCTTAAGCTACTCCCCTTTAATATGACAATTTAAATCTTGTAGCCCTAAGATACTAAATTAAAAACACAAAGAGTTAATCATCACAACAATAAGCATAACTAAGATAACATAAGGTACTCCAGACTTTCAGAGACAATAGATAAACATGAAGCTAAAATGACTTACTTCTCCCATTTTTTGTGAGGAAAGAAAAACCTTGACGAATCACTTCATAGGATACAGTTCTTATAGCTCTTCTATAGCAACTATTTTCATTTTTTCTCCAATAACTCTATCATCCACTCTTTCTTAAAATCTTTCATAACCACAGTCTTATCTCCCCAAATGAAAAAACAAAGTTAGCCTCAATTGCAAATATTACCTCAGGTGTTACCTCTGATGTTGAGACTTCTCAAAATCTTCTTCCTTATCTCTTCATCTCAATGGTTTCATCATCGCCATTCTTAGTTTCCTCATCCTTTTCCTAAGAACCATCTTTCTCTTCTTCACCACTTTCTCTTCATTCTCAACCTCTTTGTCCTCTTTCTCTTTCTCCACATTTTCTTTCAATTAACCAACAACATCATCAACCTCTTTTTGGCAAAACCACCATGGTCACCCACTCTAATCTCTCCAGCAACTACATTGTTCTCCCCCTCAATCAAATCATTCTTCTCGAAAAAAGTTCCTCAACCACCGTCTTCTCAACTGTGTTTGAATTACCTACGAGAAAGAACTACATGAGCAGGGGTGGGGTTATCTACTTGATTCTTCATATCAAGGGCCACATAATCAAGATCAGAGATAGATGCCATGGGTTTCATTGCAAGCAAGAACTCTTGGTGTTTAAGAGAATTGTGGAACAAATAGAGTAGAGAAATTCAAAACCACAAGTGAAAAGAAGTATGGGTGGTTTCTTAAAATAAATCATACATAATCTACGCCTATTGAGACAACAAGTGACACTGAGTTTACTTCACACATGACCAGAGCAGTTCACGAAAAACTTATAAGTCACAATGTTAAACCTGGATGTTGAGACAACATGCTTACAGACTGATGTGACACAACATTGACACCTGTTTTGAATGAACATTGGTTCTTGTGAATGTGGAGGTACTGAGCTTACCCTCAAGATCTTTTCAAGTAAAAGCATGAGCTAGATCTGAAAATATATATATCTGAAACTTAAGACATATTAGCAAGATAGTACCACAGATATATGAGACTTATACATGGAAATGAGAGTTAGTTAACAGAACCTCCAACCTTTTGGGTATGAAGTAAGAATTAAAAGAGTTAATCTACTTCCAAGTCATAACCAGAGACAACTTAGTGTGTCACCGCAGCTGAATCAACCAAAATATATGCCTTCACATGATAACATAATTATTTATCCTCTTAAGCCCAAACCGACACAAATATAACAAGGAAAGAATAAATGAATGCAAGCCTAAGTGAATGCAGAATGTTGTGACAACATTGAAAGATGGTAAACACTTGTGAAAAACTTTTCAAACCAGCAACATATCACATCACATCAAATCTTTATTATTTCACAACTCATCTGAACAAAAACTTAAGGTTACTTAAAAAAGGATAATGTCACTACTGAATGAGGGCAGCATAGGACTCCACACACCCTATTAACAACATTAACAACATCAAGTTAGGCAAGTACAAAGGCCTAGAATGTTGGCAATTCATTTAACATGCACCCTAACACCTCAGTTCCTTATGCATACTTGTTTACCAACCTACATTCAAGAGAATTTACCAAGTGATCAGTGCTACCAAGTGTAGGAAATCGAAACCCCAAAAACATCTTAGTAGAAAGGATCACCATCATGTGTTCCTTGGCCAAAACAAACAGAAACATGTGAATAAGCACAACTGAATAACACTGAAGCTGTCAACATCATGTACCCTAACTTCTCCACATATTATGTAAACATTTCATATGAATAAGACACAACTGAACATACATTAAAGTAGTGAGCTTTGTGTATCCAACTTCTCCATATGTTAGGTTAACAACAACCTCAGACAAACAGAAGAGTTTTATTACTTTTCAAAACAAAGATGTGAAACTGATAACTAGAAAGAGTTGTTCATCACAGAGTTCAACCACACAAACCAAAAATGTCAAACATTCATGAAGACAACCAAGAACAAAAATAGAAATCAAACAGAAAAAAATCTAATACAATCCTATACACCAAAAACTGACTACGGTGTTAGCCAGTGGTGTTATGGCAACACCGGAATGCAACAATGTTCACATAACATTCATGTCGAGAGCATTCCTCAAATTGAAGAACCTCTCGCTATCTACGGGCTTCTTAAACATACCAGCTAATTGAGTGTTGGTCTCTATGTGTTCAATGTGAATCATCTTGTCATCTACCAGATCTCTCAAGAAATGATGCTTCAAAAATGTGTGCTTTGTTCTACAATGATACACCAAATTTCTTGATATGATGGCACTAAGGTTACCACAAAACATTAAAAATGTGTCACTCTTTATCCCATAGTCATGCAACATGTGTTTAACCCATATAAGCCGGGTAACATAGCTGCAAGCTGCAATATATACAACAGTTGATAATGACACACAATTATGTTTCTTGCTATAACATGAAAGAAGATTATTTCCTAAATAAAAAACAACCCCCACATGTAGATTTTCTATCAGCTAAATCTCCAGCCCAGTCAGAATCAAAACCAACAAGGTTTGTATTTGCATCATGTGTATACCTAATTCTTAAGTCTACAGTACCAGATACATATTTCAGAATTTGCTTCACATTAATTAAGTGAAAAGCTTTAGGTTCAGTGTAATATCTGGCACAAACACAGACACAAACCGAGTTCATAATATATGGGCGAGTGATGGATAGATATAACAAGCTTGTGTCACCTTTTCCAATCATCAAAGTAGAATACATTTGAGTCTTGCTTGATTTTGACTCCTCTAATCCAAATCTTTCCACCAAAAATAAATCTTGTTCACCAATCATGCTCACCCATAATGTACCTACCAAAGCCTTAACAAACTTGTCTAAAGTAGACTTGTTAGCATAAACAAAGACAATGTCATCAGCAAATCTTTGAGCTAACTAATAATCATAGCATGTGGTAGACATGCAAACACTCAACATTATCATATCTCTAGATTTTACCCTTTTCTTGTTGCGTGTCTTGATGTCATTAGTGATTTGACCAATAACTTGCGATGTTGGATGATTCATTTGAATTCAATCATTTGTATCCCTCCAAACATCTTGAACTTGAACCTTTTCATCGTATAAGATTGTCTGCTCAAATGTCGTGTCAACATAAGGACTGGTCGATGTTGGCATAACATCAGCTTCTGATTCAGGTTCAAGTTTTGGATCTGCAGGTGGTGATGGAATAACACTGTCTATTTCCAATGTTGGGGTTGTAGACACGTAAAACTTGTGTCTAAATAAATCTCGACACATGAAAACTAATATATTAATTATTAATTTATTTTTCTATTTTATTTTGGATTTATAATAAATTTATTTCCAAAGCAAAGTAGTTAAATTTATTGATTTTAATATATATGATGGATAAATTGAATAATGTCTTATTTATTAATTGGAGTTAAATTATCCAATTAAATTAAATAAAGACAAGTCTTGTAAAGCAAGAAAAAGAAAATAAATATATATTATTTAATCCTAATATTTTAAAGGATTAAATAAATATATTCATCAAATATAAAGACAAGGAAAGTCTTCTCCTCCAAGATTCAATATTCAAAAGAAATCAAGAAGATTCATTTAGATCAAGTCTTCCAAATCAAGAAATCGTAGACACGATCACAACCGTTCATCTCATCAGGAGATTCTGATTGAGATTCACTCTACAACTGTAAATAGCGGTGCTCTTGAAAAACAAAAATCATAATTGAAGCTTGAAGAATTCAGAGCAACGAAGTTCAACAAATCCTCTCTAACAAGCTCAGCAATCTTTAAAGGTATCCTTCAACAATCTTCAAGATGTTCTTCGTTAAGAACTTCTTTCAATCCGCCATCAAGCCTCAAGTTCATCCAAAAAACTATATTTTGAAGATCGTGTCTCTGCCGAGAAGATCAAATCTTTAACATATCCTAAAAAATCCAAATCAAATTCATACCGTTCTTCAACAACATTGAAGCCAAAAATCCGTTTGATCCGAGATCAAGTCACAAGACCCTCGAAAAACCATTTTTGAAGATTAAAATCCGTACTAGAAAAATCAAAACCCAAGAAATCCAAAGAGCTAAGGACGAAGATCATACCATCCTTCATCAAATCCTCAAGTCATATCATCCTTTATGAAATCCTCAAGTCAAATCATTGTTCATCAAATACTCAAGTCAAATCCTCAAATCAAATCACCGTTTAATCCGAGATCAAGTCCAAGACCCTTGAATTAACGTTTCTCCAAGTTTAAATCATTTCAGTAAAGATCAAATTGAAGAGTTTCACTACAAATTTTGATATTGTTCTTGTAGAATTGAATCAGAGGATTAGATTGAGATTGAACTACAATTGTACTTTTAACTTTACTCAAAAATTATTTTGTAATATTTTTCTTGTCTTTTATTTTCAGAATTCAAGAATTTGTCGTTACAGGGGTAACATCAGAGACAAAAATTTCTTCAGTACCTGTATCACTAGTCAAATCATCAAATACCACCTTTCCATATTCTTGAACAATATTCAATCTTAGATCAAACATCTTAATAGCAGTATTGTTCAAAGAATAGCCATCAAAGATACAATTTTCACTTTTTTGATCAGTTTTGCTTAAAAAAATTATATCATTTAAAGTATAGCAAACATATCCAAAACCAGGTTTCTTTTTTTTCATCGTCTCATAAGGAGTCATGGTTATAGAAAATTTATGAATATTTTCATTCAACGCACATAAGTCGGGAATGACCTATTTTCTAATTCTCTATCATGATATGAACAAATATTACCAAAAGAAGCACCATATAAGTTATCAATACTAGCTTGCAATTTTCTAAAGGTATTAAAAGCTTCTGATTTTTCTTTGAAAGATTTGTGTTAACCGAATAAAATAAATACGAGATTAAAGAGAATATTAGTCCTAAACCAGAAGGATTAATAAATGGAGAATACTATTGTCACGAGTACTTCTGATGAGTTGTACCCACTCCCAATGAGGAGGCCCATCGAGTGTGACCAATACCATTCGGATACTAACCCAAAGCGGTACGAGTGGCCATCCGACGAGGGCACATAGCGTCCCTCAAAAAGTCACGATGAATCAAGACCAGATATCAAGGCGGCATCGGATAAAAAGCAAACCTGGATGGATCCGCCTCATTCAGATATCCATCAAGACGCCGAGCAGGACCCCAACGGACTCCCGAGTCCCAGAACCTTGACAAGAACGCTTCCTTGCTATGCACTCCTAACACAAATGCCCTCGGAGCAATGCCCCAGACGGCCAACTCAAAGAATGAAATCGCACATTGATGCAAGAACCAAAGAACAACACTTTCCGGATACTTGGAAAGAGAAAAACCTATCCACGAAGGTTAAAACACTCCTCGGAGTTCAACTCACGGGTGAACACCCCCTCGGAGAAAATGTCCAGAATCACTTACTTCGGGATGCCCCTCTATCAGAGCAGCATTATCACTAAGAGGACACCCAAACTTGGCCCTCAAGTCATTACTAAAGGCAATAAGCCCTCGGAGACAAAGAAGTCGGCCTAACCACCTATCGGAATGAAGGCAAAACCCCTCGGAGAAAGATCAGGCAGCACAGTCAGCACTTAGTAGATCAAGATAGACATTATCTTATTGATTGGTGTACCTTGTAACACGTGTACTCATCCTAAAACATGACAACATGCATAGAGACACCTGTCCCTAAAAAATTTCTATATAAAGGGAGGTGATCAATTGAAGAAGAACAACTTTGGAGGACACAGACATACAACATGAGTGAAATATAGTGAATAAAGGAAGGAATATTCTTGTTATTTTGTCTCTTTTAAAATAGCATTTAGCTTTGAACCACGGGCAAAGTGTTCCACCCCAAATAAATAATTCAGTTAATTTGGTCATAATTCCAAACCTGTTAACAAAATGGCGCTGTCTGTGGGAACACCATAAATTCTGGCTTTGAGAGTGTTCAAGAGCGATGCTCATTATGGAGAATTTATTCTACAGCGAAAGTCATCCTGGCCAATCTCAAAATTTGGAAGAAATTTTGTCCAACCGCCAATTCGAGGAGAGGGATTTTATCAACATCCCTCGCTCCGCCTTTGAAAGATTTATGGAGACTAGGGCCCAGAAAACACCGCCCGGATACGTAAACCCTCACAACTTATCTCCCCGGTCCTCTCGCCACCAAAATCCCTGGGCTGAAGAAGGGGGAGCTCGAGCCAGATGGAGCCCCGTCTCCAATCCCTGGCGCCAAGGACCCCCGCAGAATGCCCGGAGGCACTACAACTACCGGGACACGCGCCAGATTGGCCAGCTGGAAGGGGGAACGGCTCCCCCGGACCGTCCTACATCGTTCCCATCTCCGGGTGAGGATCATACTATATGGGGAATTCTTGATGGTCTGAGGAGGGAGATTGGCGATATTAAGAAGAAGATGGCCCTAAGGAGGATCCTACCTTTAAAACTTCCCCTTTTATCCCCAAAATAGCCCTAGCCTCCATCCCCGCGGGGATGCGGCCCGTAAATGGTCCCCTGTATACGGGGGAGGCAGATGGAAATGATCCTCAGGATCATATACATCAATACCTGGTCGGAATGGATCTCAATTTTGCCCCGGACCATGTGCTTTGTCGGGTGTTCCCTGTAACTCTCGGAGGATGGGCACAATCGTGGTTTACCCATCTTGCGCCCGGCTCCATCGACAGTTTTGATCGACTGGCCTACTTATTCGTGAGGCAGTTTGCTTGCAACCGGAGGTACCCTAAATCTGCCACACATCTCTTCATTGTTAAACAGAAGAAGAATGAACCCTACGAGGATACATAAAACGCTTTACAGATGAAGCGCTTGATGTCCCGAACGTTAGTACCACCATTTTGGCGGATATACTCACACAAGGACTCCGGGCAGGCGAATTCTTTCGCTACCTCACGGGAAATCATATCACGGATATGAACGAACTTATGCATCAAGTAGAGACTTATATCCTGATGAAGGAAGCAGAAGGCGCGAAAAGACGCTTGGAGGGCGATGACAATGAACATCACGAGCACACTGAACGGGAAGTAAAGGCCAAGGAAAAAAGTCGGGAAGGGAAACCAGTCCAGCGTAAAGATGAGAGTGGCCCGGTCAAGAAATTTCTCAGGCCGGTACCCTTGCCCCCGATGACCATTGCCCCCGTAGAAGTACTTAATGTGATACGGGGCAGTACCGAGCTGCGATGGACAAGAGTAGCCCGGTTTCCAGATAGAGACAAGAATACGGGCAAGTATTGTAAATACCATAAAACCTATGGGCATATGACCGAGGAGTGTACCACACTGCGAAGGGAGGTGCTCCGCCTTTTGGAAGTCGGGTACCTGAAGAACTATCTCAAGGTGAACAACCCAGGGAATCCCCCTTAGTATACTTATAAGAGACCTCGCAGGGAAGAAGAAGAAAAAGAAGACGATCAGAGGACTCCCAATCGGAGGTCACGAGAAAGAACGGCGGGACAGCGGAACCCACCCCCTCCCCCGGAAGCATACGAAGATAACACCCATCGGGGCATACCATTAGTATGATAGAAGGATGAGATCTCTCCGTTACACCACAAGGTAAAAAGAAACAGTATTTGAAAGAAGCTAGGCGTGCGGAGCAAGGATTGTTCATAGGATCCATTCAGGGTGCAAAGCTTCCTAGCATCACCTTTGGACCCGAAGATTTAAAAGGGGTGATTTATCCCCACGAGGACCCCCTGGTAATAGAAACCGTGATCTATGGGATAGACATCCAGAGAATACTGGTTGATACCGGTAGTTCCATGGACGTCCTATTTCTCCCCACTTATCTTGCCATGGGGTTGAAGAAAGAGCGGCTGGAAGCAGCCGAAGTTCCGTTGATAGGTTTCTCATGAGAAGCCTCCAAAACACTCGGAACCGTGACACTCTCGATGTCATGGGGAGAAGGGGCCCTTCGAAGAACGGAACCCATAAAATTTTGGGTGGTAGAGGCGTCATCAAGAACGTACAACGCAATCTGCGGGCGGCCATCCATTCGGGCCTTCGAAGCGATCCCTTCAACCCTCCATCTCAAGGTAAAATTCCCAACCTTTTCAGGTATCGGAGAAGTCCGAGGAAATCAGGCAAAGGCCCGGGAGTGCCGCATGAATGCTCTCCCTCCTGAAGAGGACGTGCCTATCCTCGGAAGTAGCAAAAAGCGAAAAGCAGAGGAAGTACGAGTTTAACCCGTAGAAGAGTTAAAGTTGGTGGAACTTGTAGAGGGGAACCCGGAGAGAGCGGTCAAAGTAGGTACCAAAATGGAGCCTGAAGTGGAAGCCCAACTGATCCGCATCTTGAAAGAATTCCACCATATTTTCGCATGGGAAGGCGGACCGCCAGGGCAAATCAGCAATAAGGTATGTCAACATTTCCTTAACGTGAAACCTAGGGCCAAGCCAGTCTAACAGAAAAAGAGGAAAATGGGCCCGGAGCGCAATAAAATCATCCGGTCGGAAATTCAGCGACTCCTCAGCCTAAGGCAAATCAGAGAAGTCATCTACCCCGAGTGGTTGGCCAACGTAGTCCTAGTCCCAAAGCAGGGGGTAAGTGGCGAATGTGTGTGGATTTCACGAACCTCAATGACGCATGCCCCAAGGACTGCTATCCCCTCCCGAGTATTGACCAACTGGTAGACTCAACAGCGGGCTGCGCACTCTTGTCCACCCTGGATGGGAACCAGTGATATAACCAAATCCCGATGGCCGTCGTGGATCAAGACAAAACTAGTTTTATCACCGATGCGGGCACCTTTTGCTACCTGGTGATGCCCTTCGGACTCAAGAATGCAGGGGCCACTTATCAACGATTGGTAAGCTTAATGTTTACAGGACTAATCGGAAACACAGTGGAAGTCTACGTGGATGATACGGTCGTTAAAAGCCGCTCCGCCAAGGATCATCCCGAGGACCTACGAAAGGCATTAGCCATCATGGACATGTTTGGAATGAAGGTTAACCCTAAGAAGTGCTCCTTCGACATCAGAGGGGGCAAGTTCCTAGGATACATGGTTACAGGAAGAGGGATATAAGTCAACCCCGAGAAGGCTGAAGCCATCCTAGGGTTGCCTACCCCAAAAGACGGTTAAAGATGTGCAAAAGCTTACAGGTCGAATGGCCTCCCTGAGCCGATTTGTCTCCAAATCGGCCGAAAAAGGGCTTCCATTCTTCAAGGTGCTACGCAACATCAAGGAGTTCCAATGGACCCCGCAATGTGAAAAAGCTCTCCAACAATTGAAGGATTATATGGTGAAGCCTCATTTACTAGTGAAACCAGCGCCGCATGAAGAACTATTTGTGTACTTATCGGTCGGAGAGGAGGCCGTAAGTGCGGTACTAGTCAAGGATCAAGACAAGGAACACCACCCCGTGTATTATGTGAGCAAGACTCTTCTCGGGGCCAAAACCAAGTATACCCAAACCGAAAAACTTGTCTTAACTTAATTACCACAACCCGGAAGCTCCGCCCATATTTCCTCTCCCACCTCGTAACTGTGTTAACTAAACACCCGTTACGAGCAATTCTCAACAAGCCCGAGACCTCTGGAAGATTGATAAAGTGGGCCGTGGAGCTCACCGAGTATGACATTTCTTATGCCCCGAGACCTTCCGTCAAAGCACAAGTCCTAGCGGATTTTGTGACTGAAATGACGGGCATCGGATCTGAAGAAAAGACACCCATGTGGCACATTTATGTGGATGGCTCCTCTGTGAGCACACATGGGGGGGGGGCTGGGATAGTTTTAGCAAACCAAGAAGTGGAAGAAGAGATACTCCACTTCGCGGTCAGAATCGACTACCCCTTGTCAAATAACGAAGCCGAATATGAGTCCTTACTCATAGGGATGAGACTTGCCCGAGAAGGCGGCATCAGAAAAATACTCATCCACAGCGACTCACAACTAATTGTGCAACAAATCAATGGCTCGTACGAAGCCAAGGAAGAAAGGATGCAAGCATACCTCCAAGCGGTTCACCGCAAACGAGAATGGTTCGAAGAGTGCAAAATAGTCCAAATCCCACGAAAAGAGAATCAAGAGGCGGACGCCTTGTCCAAGATGGCCACCCAAACGGCCGCCATCCACACCCGAAAAATCACCCTGCTCCAAGTTACCGAGTCCGAGAAGCCCGAAAGCCACGAAGTGAATGCCATTGCAGACCCCCCGTCCAGCTGGGTGACCCCAATCAAAGCCTATCTACATGACCCGGAAGGGTATTCCACGGATAAAGCCACGCAACGGCTTATGGCCAGAAGAACCATCAGGTATTTCCTTAAAGACGAGATATTATTCCGCAGGACATACTCATGCCCTTATGCTCGGTGCCTAAATGAGGAAGAAGCTCAACTGGCTATGGTAGAAACCCACGAAGGTACATGCGGCAGCCATACGGGCGGCGAAAGTATGGCTGGGCGCCTGATTCGCCAAGGCTACTATTGGCCCACAATGGCCAGAGATTGCAAAAGCCATGCCGAAAGGTGCAGGCCGTGCCAAGCTTACGCCCCCCGGGTTCATCAGCCCGCTGCCCCCTGGGAACCGCACCTGACCCCTTGCCCCTTTTCGAAGTGGGGCATAGACATAGTGGGACCCCTTATACCCGATGCCGGTCAAAAGAAGTTCCTCCTCGTAGTCGTTGATTACTTCACCAAATGGGTGGAAGCGGAGCCCCTAGCTCAGATAACCGCGGGCGCCATTATCAACTTTCTTTGGAGAAGTATCATGTGCCGCTTCGGTGTCCCTCGGAACCTGGTAAGTGATAATGGTCTACAATTTACGGATCAAGGGTTAGAAAAATGGTGTGACCACTAGGAGATCAAACACCGCTTTGCTTCGGTGGGATACCCTCAAGAAAACGGTCAAGTGGAAAGGACCAACTGAACCCTCTTGAAGAATATGAAGGCCCGACTTGACTGGCACAAGGCCAAGTGGGTAGAAGAAATACCTGGCATACTGTGGGCCTATCGGACCACGCAGAGCACCGCTACGGGCGAAACCCCCTTCAGCTTAGCCTATGGCTGCAAAGCTGTTGTACCTTCTGAAGTCTCCATAGAAAGTTGGTGAGTTAAGGAGTACGAAGAAGTAGCTAATAGTTCCAACTTGGCTCTTGCCCTTGACCTCTTCGAAGAAAAAAGAATGCGGGCCGCGGTCCGGAGTGAAGAATACAAGAGCCGGATGTCCCGATACTACAATGCGAAGGTGAAACCCAGAACTTTTCAAGTTGGGGACCCAGTGTTGAAACGAGTCGGAGCTTCCAAAAACGTAGGCAAACTCGAGCCACGATGGGAGGGACCGTATAAGATAACATGGATTGTCGGGCCTGCGACCTATCTCATCGCCAATTCTCAGGACGTCATTCTCAACAATACCTGGAACGCTTTTAACCTTAGAAAGTACTATGCATAATGTAACGAAACAACTTTGTACATAAATAAAAGTTATTTGTACATAGATGGTGCCTTTACGATACAAGGGAGATAAGATTACCCTACAAAATAATGACTCCAGGCCTACGAGTCAATTTGGCAATCTAACCCGGGGGGCCATCTTACACAAACCACGAGACCCCACATACTAAAGGTATATTGGACCGCAACCTCTACAAAGGCCCTTATACCAACAAAACACCTATACAAACTAAACACCCTCCATATGACACTTTTCGTCCTTGATCAGACGACGGCGGTCCTCCGCGGACATGTGATTCGGATCTCCGATAGACACAGTCGGCCCCTGCGGAGAAGGAGCCTCCGGGAACACCTGACGGATGTTCAACTCCGGAATTACCATGTCCGAGGGGAATCCTGGCAAAGCCTCCATTGCGCCCTGGCACAAGTGATATCCCATACGGACTAAATCGCGCATCTCCTGCGCAAGGGACCCGCGAAGGACAGAAGGCCCGGCAACTCCTAAAACTGCTTGGACCCGGGCCACCACTAGCGCCACTTCATGAGCATGAGTTAACTCCAGCACTCGTAAGTTCGCTATATCTCTCTCTCCTGCAACACACAGCAATTATTCGTCAACGGAGCGAACTTGCTCCCGGAGATCGCCCAACCTGTCTTCTAAGCTGGCCACCCGGGCTCTTTCCATCACCAAACGGCGCTCCAAATCCCAGGATTTGTCCCGCTCTGCCTGTAAGATAGCGGCATGAACCTCCTCGGAAGTCTCCCGGTCGGCCCGCAATTGATCTATCTCCCCTCGGGCCTCCAGCAAGCCCTGCTCCAGTTCATCCCTACGACAGTATACGAACTCCGTGTCGGAAGATAATTCGCCCCTGGATCCGATAACATTCAACACCAGATAAATCTGCGAAAAAATAAGGGCATAACTACGAAGAGCCCATGAAGGTTAGTATCACGCAAATAAGAATATACTATTACCTCATATAAATCTTTGCAGGCTAAATCCTGGAGGCCCGACAAGGGTAGCGACTTCATAAGCCCGCAATCCGTGGCGTTTAACAGACCACTCAAATAGTTGCGGCAAAAGCTGACCGTCCCCAAGACGGAGGGGGACAAAACACCACCCTCGAGTAGCTCTGACCCCGTAACAGGAATATTCCCTTCAAGGGGCGACGTCAGAATGCGGTCGGGACCCCCTCCGGGCAGCACAAAAGCTTCCACAATCGGAGACACAAGACCTTCCCTCAACAGCATATACAATCCTCGTATCTCCCCAAGAAGAAGAATCCGATACCAATGGAGGCAATGGAATATCCGCTTGCGCAAGCGCAACTATCAGATCATACTCAAAAGCCATAGAACTCACTGGGGGGGCTGCCACGGGCGAATTCCCCGCCCCCGAGGGGACTGCTAACACGTCAAAGCTAAGACGCTCGGATGATTCATCATCCGAAGTGTCATACCCACTATTCATTGTTTCTCCTAGGAAAGCCTTGTCAAAAGGCTCAATGGCAAAAGCTCCCATCTCCGCCCCTGATAAACGAGGAAAGTAATATGAGTACAAGGACATCAAAAAGTGACACGAAAGGATTGTAAAAGAGAAGAAACTAACGAAAAAAGAAATTGCTGTAGAGAGGCTGTTGCTGAAGATTGAGAATCTCCACCCCCTCTTGCAAGCCAGCCATAATCAATGTCTCCGGAAACTCCAATAGACTATTGATGTCGTACACCCCCAAAAATAACCCGCTATCGGACAAGGTGCTCCACTCTCTCCTCAGAATCGCTTCGTTAGGGGTAATATAACTCAGCCCCCACTTAAGTGGTACTCCCCACGACCTGGCTGATAGGCCCCTCGGAGGAACAAAGAAGAATGCCCTCTTCCAATCCGTTCTATTATTACGGGAATTGGATACATCCAGAAAGGCCTTCCTCTTGTCCCGATGGGCCAAGCTGAAGACAGTGGCAACCTTAACAACTCGGAGCACAAAATATACCCCACCAGATAGCGATAGGTGTTGGGAGTTAACTGACTCGGACACACTTGCCAGTATTGAAACAAAGTTTAAAGGAAAGGGTGAAAAAACACTCGCACCGCATTTGCTCCCGGTATACGGTAAGATAGCCCGATGGAGGATCATAAGCCCTCTGCTCGGGGTGCGGTATTACTGTATCATATTTGTCAATATCCAGGTTGTATGTGGCAAAGAGTGCCATGACGGAGGCACCATGTTCGGTTCCAACGGCGGTGCCAACGCGCCCTCGCCCCATCAGTCACTCGGGCTCCAAAACAAGCCTGGTATACACCGACGACTCGTCCACCAACTGATAGGGATCACGGCTCGTGAACACATTGCGGATATGGTTAATACGATAGAGATCATCCTCCGGGGACATGGACGCGACCCTCGCGGAATCATTCCTCCCACCACGCACCCTGCGCTCACTATGCCTACTCCCTTGAACCGAATTCTCTAAAGCCGTGCGGCGCACTCCCAACAGTAAGGAAAGATTCTGAGCAGAATTCCGAGGAGAGTGGCGGGGCGAGGAAGAGTCATCCTTCTTGAAAAACGGAGGCATCATCTTGATGAGATAAGTAATTTACTTATTTTACTTAATTTCGATGAGAAACTTAGCTTTTCAGAGAAATTATGGTGAGTTTTTTACGGTAAAATTTTAAGTAACTTTGAAAGAATTACTGAACAACTACTTATACTTTTGCAAAAAGTAAAAAGCTTGAGTTGTCTAAACTAGTTAATGGGTTACACGTGCCCAATGATTTTCTTACTTAAGAAAATAGGGCGACATGCCAAGCGACACCTCATGCTTAATCTTTAACCTAGTAAGCAAACTTTTGTTATTATTTATCCTAAAGTAATAAATATAATTATCAAATAATGATACTTACAAGAAGGCACTATTGCTTAAAAAAGAGTCTGTTCATTAGAAAAGTCCGAGAAGCCCTCGGAAAAGCTTATAAGAGCAGAATGCTAGAAATGCATAAAATAGAAAATACATAACAAAAAACAAAAGAGAATCCTATTCTAAATCCCTGTACTCGGAGGAGGCGGGGGGCGGAGTGGGGAGGGACTCCTCGGGTAAACCAGCTGGCAGACTCGGAGACAGAGCCCCACCAGAGCTACTTGCCCCAGGAGCAAACGCGGTCAGAGGAGGTGCGGGAGAATTCCTTGGCGTCATCACACCATTGAACATCTCCAGAATGTTCTGAACCTGCTCGGGAGACGGCATAGCAAGTTTCTTGACGTCGAAGACACGACCAAAGTTCACCCCCGAAGGCACCACCCCGCGGGCCAAAGTAGCACACTCCAAGTATCCCCATAGCATGTGCCCGAGTGTCTCCCGAGCGGACAAGGAATTGTATTGGCGTTCCGCCTCCGCTGCTGCGCGCTGAACGACCTCATCAATCTGGGTTTGCACCTCCTTCTGTGGCACTACCCCGACTAACTTCAGCTCCACCAACTCATTTATCCGTGATTGGAGCTCCCGTTCCCTCTCCAACCCCTCAGGAGTCTCCTTCTCCAGAGCCCCCCCCCGAGCACGAAGGATCCCCTCAGACTCCGACTTCTCCTTCTCCATGCGGGATAACTGTGCCCGGACCACTTTTTCGGACGCCTCCATATGGTCGTGAGCCAATTGCACCCACTGCACGGTAAGACGCATCACCTCTTTTACCTCTTGGTCCTCCTTCCACCTGAAGTCGTGGGCCTCCAGCTTGGTACGAAGAACTGCGATCGTCAACTAGGCCTCGTGGAGTTGAGCTTGAAGAGAAGCCACCTGCCCCCGAAGAGTACCCACTTCCGCCACCTCGTTTAAATGGCGTTGCTCCACAATGGTGATGACCTCCTGAGTCTTCTTGGACTACATGGCAGGAAATGGAGTATAAGTAAGAATGCAAGGAAACCGCTATGAAGATAAAACTACAAGATCACAAGTACTTACGATAGCTTCCATCCAGATAGTTTTGGCCCGTAGGAATTGATACCCCTCCGCAGGCGCGGAAAGAGCAGAGCCGAAGAAGTGAAGAATCTCGTGATAGGCTTCCCCCACGGTCGGTGGATCCTTCTCGGGTATCGGGGGCGAAAGATTTCCCTCGGAGGCAGACCTCCGCAGGGTAGCCCTCTTCGGGAAATCGGCTGTCGGATGAGGGATGGTCATAGTGAGGGTTACGGTCACTGCCTATGTCATGACCGCCTCGGGAACCTCCGTAGCGGCCGAGGAACCCTCTCCCCTGAGCAAAGTACCCAACACTTCCTTCTTCACCTCTAAGTCCTTCAGCAAATCATCAGGACTCTTGAAAATCCCCTCGGGACCCCCCAATGGCTCCTCCGGGTGCGATTGAAGCAGTTGAGCAAACAGGTCAGCACCCGGGAACATGGGAGCCTTTCCCTTATTGATTACTGCTGCAAAAGCAAGATATATAGTTGAGTAACCATGCGGAGTAAATTCAAACATGATAGCTTAGATAGAATCCTAAAGCAGAATAAACAGAGAAGAAAAGGAAAACTTACGAGGGGGTGAGGGAGAAGGATCCCGGGAAGAAACAAGCACGACATCCAGCCCCGGAGACAAGGGCTCTTCTACTTCCGCCCTCGGGGATAGTGCCCCCTTGGAGCTCCTCGGAGAACTACCAGTGTTAGACTCGGGAGCTGGCACTACGACCAAAGTAGACATAGGGTCCACTTGTCGCAGCGGAACGGCCTCCAGACACACCCCTGCCATTCCCGGAGCCGGTACTTCCTCTTCCTCATGATCTCCCCCCTCGGAAGCCTGCACTTCCTCATGATCTCCTCCCTCGGAAGCCTGCACGTCCCCTTCCTCATGATCTCCCCCCTCGGGAGCCTCTTCAAAATCCGACTGTAAGTAGTATCTCGCCATAACCTCATCTGTACCACACAAAGACAGGTAGAAATAGAAATAAGACGCCCGATTAGAAACAACACACGTACGAAATATACCTACGAGCACGAAGAAACTACTTGGAGAAAGTAAATACGAAAAAGAGAGCATGAGAATAAAAAGGGGAAACTTACTGAAAGCTGGCAAGTGCAGGGCCGAAACGAAAAGTGATTTCTTCACCTTGTCGTCGGTAAACACTACGTAGTGAAGCCCGGAATCATCAAACAACTTCGAAAAGTCCTCCGACTCCATTAGCAACTGCTGTGCAATCACCGGGAAAAGCACCATGTCCTAATCCAGGTTACGGACCGGAGTCGCACCCTCCTTCCATGCGAAAGGCACATCCCACCTCCCTCGGACAGGCTTCACATAGAAGAACTTATCCTTCCAAACGCTGTGCGAGCTAATCGTTGCACGCAGGATCCTCTTCGTAGAATTAGGCATGTTGTCCCGATGGCGGACGTGATAAAATGGATATCCGCCGGGTGACACCCCCACATAAAAGATGGAGAGGAAATGGTCCACTCCACACTCGTACCCCTTGATGTGGCACCAGAACACATAAATGCACAGAGCCGCGAATCCGTTGGGCACCAATTGACTCGGAAAAATGCCGCAAGTCTTAAAAACTTCACAAAAAAAGGGTGGCATAAATGAGCGCCACCCGTAATTCACCTGCGCGAAATACACCGTGAGCATACCCGCGGGAGGATGACAAGCACTCTGATCCTCGGTGGGAATGTGAACAGTCACATTCTTCATAGCGGTCCCCGTGGCCTTGAATAGATCCATGACCTGCTCGTAAGTGACAACGGACTGAACCCCTTCAATTTTGGAAAAATCACGAACATGGGGCTTCTTCGACTTCAAAACCCTAACCTTTTTGGCAGAGGCGGCGCCGCTCCCCTCAACGACGACAACCTTTCTTTTACGAGTAGCAGCAGTAGGCCCCACGAGGGGAGCAGTAGCCCCGAGAGGGGCAGAGACATCGGCAGAGGGAGTGTTTACAGAGGAAGCCATTTTTTTTTTAACGAGAGGAAGAAATTTGAGAGATATATGAGCCGATTTTTTGCTTAAGAAAATTGAGAGAGTTGAAAGAATGTGAAGATTGGTAAAGTGAAGAGGAGTACAGACGGGCCTATTTATAGGCAATAGTCATCAAGACGTGCCCCATTTCCCACGTCCCACGTCTCCACTCATGAAGCGACGTGTCCTTCCACGCAATAGCCGTTGCTAGAGATCAACAGACGGATGAGTAAATACCATTTAAAGCATCCAACGGTCAGAAAGAGCCGTTACAATTATCTGGACCATTGCTTCTCAGGGACAAAAAGGTAATTTTCTTACGGTACTTTAAATATATATTATATACACATAATACCCCCAGAAATCCTAAAAAGGACAGAAGAACTATCCTCCCCTCGTAAAATCATCAAAAAATAAATGAGCAAAAAGGAAAAAATCATATCCCTTCGAAAAAATCTTGAAAAAAGGAAAGACAACACTCAGAGCTTCTTATCCCCGTGGAAAAGTCAAAAATTAGTGGGAAAAACTTCGCTTTCCTCGTAAAATGGCCGCGAAGAATGGGCAAAGAGAGAAAAACATAAAACTCGTCGGCTTACGAAAACCCCAAAGATTAAAATTTCCCTCGCCTCTACGATGGCGATCGAAATTTGGGGGGGCTAGTGTTAACCGAATAAAATAAATACGAGATTAAAGAGAATATTTGTCCTAAATCAGAAGGATTAATAAATGGACAATACTATTGTCACGAGTACTTCCGATGAGTTGTACCCACTCCCAACGAGGAGGCCCATCGGGTGTAACCAATACCGTTCGAGTACTAACCCAAGGCGGTACGAGTGGCCATCCGACGAGGGCACCTAGAGTCCCTCAGAAAGTCACGATGAATCAAGACCAGATATCAAGGCGGCATCGGATAAAAAGTAAACCCGGATGGATCTGCCTGATTCAGATATCCATCAAGACGCCGAGCAGGGCCTCAACGGACTCCCGAGTCCCAGAACCTTGACAAGAACGCTTCCTTGCTATGCACTCCTAACACAAATGCCCTCGGAGCAATGCCCCAGACGACCAACTCAAAGAATGAAACCGCACATTGATGCAAGAACCAAAGAACAACACTTTCCGGGTACTTGGAAAGAGAAAAACCTATCCACGAAGGTTAAAACACTCCTCGGAGTTCAACTCACTGGTGAACACCCCCTCGAAGAAAATGTCCAGAATCACTTACTTCGGGATGCCCCTTTATCAGAGCAGCATTATCACTAAGAGGACACCCAAACTTGGCCCTCAAGTCATTACTAAAGGCAATAAGCCCTCGGAGACAAAGAAGTCGGCCTAACCACCTATCGGAATGAAGGCAAAACCCCTCGGAGGAAGATCAGGCAGCACAATCAGCACTTAGTAGATCAAGATAGACATTATCTTATTGATTAGTGTACCTTGTAACACGTGTACTCATCCTAAAACATGACAACATGCATAGAGACACCTGTCCCTAAAAAATTTCTATATAAAGGGAGGTGATCAATTGAAGAAGAACAACTTTGGAGGACACAGACATACAACAAGAGTGAAATATAGTGAATAAAGGAAGGAATGTTCTTGTTATTTTGTCTCTTTTAAAATAGCATTTAGCTTTTGAACCACGGGCAAAGGTGTTCCACCCCAAATAAATAATTCAGTTAATTTGGTCATAATTCCAAACCTGTTAACAATTTGATCAAAGTATATCCAGAAAAATCATTCATAATCACACAATCATATTGTTTACCCTCAACTCTATTTACTTCAATAAGACCTAAGAGATCCATATGAAGTAGATGAAAACAATTAGAGGTACTTGTAACCTGTTTATCCACTTGGATTGGATTATGAGAAGCTTTGGTCACTTTACCTTTCAAGCAATCCTCACAGACCAACTTACTAGTACCCGAGAGATTGGGAATACCTCTCACGGTTTTGAGTTTCAGCACTTTGCCCATATTCTTGTTGTGCATGTGTCCAAGTCTCTTATTCTTGTAATTGAATAGTCCGCCTTTGTTTGAAAGCAAGTCACTTGATCCCTCACCAAGTAGTAGTCTTCAAACCTTTTACCTGTCAAAGCACACACATTTGCACACTCAGATACATCACAAGAATCTTTATCATACCTTACCAATAAGTCATCATCACACAATTGACTGATGCTTATATGGTTTTCACAGAATCCATCCAACAACATCTTATCCTTCAAGGGTGTGAATTCATCAATATTCAACACTTCTTGGCCAATGATTCTTCCTTTTCTTCCATCTTTATAGGTGAAAGTTTCAGTGGTTAATGGTACACAATCCTTCAAATAAGATTTGTATCCAGTCATATGCCTCAAGCATCCGCTATCAGAGTACCACTTACCTGCAAGGTTAGTATGCAAAGAAGAAACGACAAAATTGTAAACAATCTTAACTTTAGGCACCCAAAGTCCAGTGCTCCTCATCTTACAATTTTGTTTAGCAATGTTGGAACCAAATGTTGAGACAATGCCAGATTCTATTTTTGACTAAACAACAGTATCAGCATAGCCTGAATCCCTATCCCACTCAACTGTTTTCTTTTTAAGAGACCTTTTGTATTTATAATAATAAGCTTTAAGGTGTCCATGTTGAAAATAATATTAACAAATAAAGGTCATTTTCTTAGATTTCCTACAAAATAACTTTCCTTTTTCAAAATTAGGGATATTAGATTCAACAGAAGTAGCGGAATGAGTATCTTGACTTTTAAATCTTAAACCATAATTATTATCATTGCCAAAGCATAAAACTTCATCAAGTTTATAAGTTACCTTTTCTATTTCATCACGTTTCCTGTCCAAAATAACCTCAAGTTGAGTGATTGTAGCCTTCAAGTTTTCATTCTCTTCCATAGCCTTCTCAACTCTACTCAACTTGCTCTTCTCATTGAGTAGGTCTTGGTAGATGATTTCTGGTTCTTCAAGAAATTCTTCTTGACTCGGTTCATCTTCAAAGAAGTATTCATCTTCCAAACCTACAGAATCATGCAAATACTCAAAGTCAGAATCATCATCAAACTCATCATAATCAGAAATCAAACATTCAGAGTTGTCTAAACAAATGGTTTCATCATAATCGCCAAAGAAAATCTCTTGGACTGGTATTGTCTTCTGGATGTTGTCACAACATCGAGCTGTCTGGGTGTTGAGCAAACACTGAGTTTCAATGTTGGCTTGACACTCTGTCCTAAAGCTATCAGTCTAGTCCACATTTGTAGTCAACACTACTGTTTGAATTTCGTCACTTGCTAGCACCTGTCCATCAGCACATTCTTCAAAACCTGTCTCATCATTATCATCTACACAAACCCAGTTAAAATTTCCTTTTGTTCTAAGGTTGTTAACACATTCATAAGCATACTATAATGGCCCCAACCTTTACATTTACAGCATTGAATCTGGTTGAGATGTGTATCATCATGAGGAGTGGGTTTACAAGAATATTTGGTCATCTTTTCAGAGAAATATTTCTTTAAATCAGCAGGAATATTTTCATCTCTTAGGCTAAGCTTACTAAACTTTTCAATCACAGTTTCACTATAAGCTTGAATTTCTTCTTCATCATCTACTTTTTCATCAGTTTCAAGATTAATCTCAAATTCTTTCAATTTGTTAAGTAGAGTATGAAAGTCTAAAGTGTCCATAATCCTAGCTTCTTGTAAAGTAATCACCTCAAACTTCTTAGAAAGAGTTTTCACAACTTTGTACACCAGTTGCTTATTAGACAAGGGATCACCTCCTAAGTTTCAAATTTCTTTAGCAAGATCCATGAGTTTTTTCACAATAAGAAGTAATGCTTTTATCGTCCCCCATTGTTAAATTATCAAATTTGCTCAAAAACATGCGTAGCTTAGTCTTTTGAGTGCTTAAATCATCTTCACATTGATTTTGTAAGATATCCCAAGCATGCTTAGCAGTTGAACAATCTTTAATTAATCTAAACATGTAATAATTAACCAAATTAAATATGGTTTTAAGGGCTTTTTCATGGAAGAAAGCGTTACTTATCTCAGTTTGAGTCCACTCTGATTTTGGCTTCGGAAATACCTCATGATTTTCATCTGGAGCACACATAGGAATTGCATACCCTTCGATCACCATCTTCCAAGCTTGCCAACTGAATGATTTAATGAGCGCACGGATTCTGATCTTCCAGTAAGAATAGTTGGATCCATCCAAGACAGGTAACCTGTTGTTGTTCGGATTCGTGTTGTCCATCCTTTAGTATCAAATTCAAACACCAATAAATCGGAGCTTGGCTCTGACGCCAGTTGAAATTGTTGGATCGGAACTTAATACTCTTTTCCCAATGTTATGATACCATTGGATTCGATGTTATCTTAACATCTGCTAACAATAGTTAACGTTAGAACCAATCTACTTGATAGAGAATATAATGCAGCGAAAAAATAAAGAACACAAGTACATAATTTTAGGAAGATTATAAGGGTTTATAGTCTTCCGACCTTAGGCGAAATAACCACTATCAAAATAATGATTTTAACAAAAAGTCGTTCTCTCAACTCTCAAGCCTCTCACTCTCAAGTTGTTTGAACTCAACCGAGTAAACAAAGATCAACTCCTTAAATCTAAACATGACTTTTAGACTCAACTTGTTAATCTCAGACCTCGGAAAAAACAAGACAAAGACACTCAACTCTAATAATTTCCTCACGGGAGACTTTCGCTCTTGTCTTCGTGTCTTTTTCTTGATGCCCAACATCCCTATTTATAATTTAGTCTTCCTTGATGTCCAAGACATGTTGTGCACGTTTTTGGTTGCTATTAGATTTCCTTGTATGACTCTAATTTCGTTCATAGCAAGTCTTCTTCAATAAGGAAATGTTTCCTTGTCCAACTAGAAGTCTTCATTGAAAAGGTTTCCTTCTTTGACTGAAAGTCTTCGAAGGAAATAATCCTTTTTCCATCTTGTAGTCTTCTATGGAAAGAATCATTCTCCATCTTGTAGTCTTCTATGGAAGGAATCCTACTGCACCTTGTAGTCTTCTATGGAAAGAATTCTACTGCGAGTAATATTCTTTCCTTCGTGCAAATCACGCGCCTTGTTCTTTCCACTGCAGCGCATGCAACTTTCCTTATTGAATTAGGAAAGGTTTCTTTCTTTAACTTGAATTCTTCTGAGGGAAGTTTCCTTCTCTTTATAAAAGTCTTCAACTGAAAGGATTCTTCTTGGAAATCTTCATTCCTAATTCGCTCTTGTTCTTTCCTTTCTTTTCAGTCTGCATGCGTCTTCAATTAAGGAAAGTTCTTCATTGGAAACTTATTGAATGACAACTTTTCTTTAAGAAAATAAATCCATCCTTGAAGTCTGTAGACCTGGAGCACATAAAAATACCAACTATAACTCGTAGAACTAAGTTAGTAAGTGAATAAAGTCAAAACAATAATTTTTGCAATTTTAAACAGATTGCCTGCAAGTCCTATGGTTTCAATGTTATCATCATTGTTGTCTGAGCATCACATAACATTGATTCTAGAATACCTTGCACTTTCAGTTAGCACTCAGTAGTTAGAAGATTACAATTCAAGACTATACATATATATACTAGATACAAAAGTATTACAACTTTGAGTAGTTAAACTACATGTTATAATAGAGTTGATACTTCACGAGCGTAGAAAGGGTATGCTTCGAGGGTTCTGTACTTTTGTTTCACCATTTCTCGATTTATTCTAAGTTATTCTTGTTGTTTTTCGCCAAAAACAGAAAAGGTGTGTAGTAAGTGTTTAGTAGTGTTTTTAAGGCAAGAAAACGTGTGTAATGTGAATACTTTAGTCAATATATTAAGTTACTTAGTATTATTTCAAAAGTATTATATATATATTTTATTATCTTATAACTTAATTTAGTATACTGTTATATATTTATTTATTTATAAAGAAATAAGATGAGTATTCGATTCGATTCCATTTTTAACCTCTGAAATCAAGGATCAAATCAAAGAGGGGTTCTATCCTAAAGCAGAAATCAAAGTCGGATCAAATATTCAATTCGATTATTGGATATGATCATTCGATCGATTTTCAGCTGATTCGATCGATCGGATTTTTCCTGCACAACCCTACTTATGCTTGTCTTAAAAAAAAAGAGCACAAACTCACAAGCTCGAGGTGAGGTGCTTTTAAAAGCACAATTTGTTTCAAATGTTTAAAACTATAATATTACCTTTAGGCTCCGTTTGTTTCCTCGAAAAATAGGGGAAAAGAAAAAAAAATTAGGGAAAATGAGGGAAAACAAGCTTTTCCAGGAAATTTCTTAGGGAAAGCATTCAGACCGAATGACTCTATGAAATTACGTCGATACTTCCACATATTATGGGTAACGTAGGAGACATCTCTATTTTCCCCCGGGGAATCTTTAGAATTCCCACTGCTTAGCTTTCAATTCGCCTCTGACCATCAAATGAAATGTGAATAACCCGTCCTCCTCTCTTTGAAAGAAGGGGCGCTTCCGGTTCTGTCGGTGCTTGAAACAATTTTGTCTTCTCCATATTACTAGATTTCTAGAGTCAATAATTTGATATGAGGAACTACCGAACTCAATCACTTGCTGCCATTACTCTTCAATTTTTTGTTGAGGTCTATCCTGTAGAGGTACTCGAATTGGATCGTTTTCCCTTATTTTCTAGCGTTTGGCTCATAATAATTTTCCATGAAAAATTCTTATTATTTGTAAAGGCTTTTTGTATTTATTGTTAATCTAAATGTTTAAAACCCATTATTATATTTTTATGCTTTGAAATATGTATTAAAAATAATAGACCAAAAAATTCTAAAAAATTAGTGAATATTTTTATTTTTGAAGTTCTCCTTAAAACTACTTTATGTAAACTATCCATAACTTGAATAACTTTATTTTATAAATACTATTACAATTACGTTTACGTATATATTTTAATATATTAAATTTTCTAATTAACTCAAAGATCAAAGAACATAAGTGGTGAAGATTCCATTAAAAAAATTAATTATTAAAACAAAATATTTGACTAAAAAGAAATTCGAATTTTCGTGTTGGCGGGAAAAATATAAAGTTTTGAAATTTTTGAAAGATCTAGAATATATTAACAGATTTTTTTCCACCTTTATTTTAGGAAGAAAGATGAAACAATTTTTTTTTGGGATAAAATTTAATATTTTACACGGTTTATGTATAGGAGGAGATTTTGAAAATATTTTTCTATCTTTTCCAAAGACTTCCTTTATTTTCTAGGAAAATCTCAAATTACCAAACAGTAGGAAAAAAGATTTTCTTTATTTTTTTTCTTTTCCCTTATTTTTCCGGGGAAACAAACGGAGCCTTAATTAAATAGAAGGAGATCCTAATTTTTCTCCTTCCTAAAATTAATTTAACTTTCCACAACTACATTAAAAAAAATTAATTATGTATTCTTAACTAATAATGAATAAGAAAATATTGTAAAAAATCCAGAGGATGAATTAATATTAAATATATCGATGTTACGTACAATAACCCATACATCCATGTCTATAATATAATTCTCAAAGCAGAAAATATATTGAGAAGATTCGTTTACATCAAATCACTAAAAATTCATTAGATATTAAAATTTAGAAATCGTAGTTTCTCATATTAAAATATAATGAATTTCACACTTTTAAATTGATAACACGAAATTAATCGGATTGGGTAATTCCCTATTTATCGGAGAGATATGGTTCGAAACGCAATTTCTGTGATTCGTAGAGAGAAAGTATATAAATATGATAGTTAATACGAAGGGATATATCTGAGATATAGAGATCTTATAAGTACGTAAAATGAGATAGCTTAGATAAATAAAAGGGAAATGTATTGCTTTTAACTGATTATGGAGGACAAGTGTGTGATCTCCATCCGAGTTGGTTTACAATATTGATCTAGCCTTCTATATATATAAAGTACTTTAGAGTGCAAATGCAGCTGATTGTCTGTCCCACATGAATTATAGATGAGCTTCTATAATTGTTGCTTCGTGGACGATAGTTAATACGGGCTGTCCAAGAGTTATAGAGGATTTTGCGCTCAATAAAGTCCGACAGTTCATTATGTCACGCGTGTACCTTGACCCTAGTGAGGATACCGATAGTCTTTCAATCGATACAGGCGGTCCGTTCTCCTATTCCGGAAATATGAACCTCTCTTTATTACGAGGGTTTTTTTCGACGAGACCCTCTAGCTCTGGGGTAACCTGGTATTTTCCAAGTCCAATATTTTGCACACCAATATCTATATAACAAATACTATATAAATCATATCACATGATAACAAATAATTTAATCTCAGTTAGCATCATTATTATGGCCTCCAGATTCACACAAATATGTACCCGAAGGGTTAAAAAAACTTAAACCGGCCAGCATATCTTACCACTATTATTATATATATAAGCGACAACATCACGCGATTAATTAACAAAATCTAATATCAGTCATAATTAATAATCTAACTCCAATCATAAGCATTACAAATTTACGACGCAACTCCACTTTTTGTTTTTTCCCTGAAGATTGGGATAGATTTCATAATTAAATAAATCTATATATAAAATATAACATAAACGGTGGACACTTGTCGTCCCTTGTTAGACGTTAGCAATGACGCCATATGAAACGAAACCCAATGCATAACAATCACCCATGCATGCATTGATGCATACATAGACAAACTTTATAATTATACGGCTATATAGCCTATAGTGACAGTGTATTTATAAATAATATTTTCATTCATGAAGTATATACTATTACTGCAATATGCGGTCCTGTCACAAAATCTCGACCCTTGAAACTCACAAATATAATTCTGGCCTTTTGATTGATTGAAGTGAGAACAAATAATCTTTGTCATGTTTGATTCTTGTTTTATATAAGTTGTTACTACTATATAAAGACGATAATTTGTAATGACTTTCGATTTGGAGAAGAATATTAATTAGAGACTCTTCACCATTGGCGACACTTTACGAGATTTCCGGTATAGTCTTTGCGCCTCCTGTTTTTCCAGTTCTCGTCTTCTTTATTTATTTAGTTGTCTATTTATGAGTACGTCACAGTATTTAATTTAGTGTAAAACTCAATAATTGTTGCTCTTAATATTCTTTTTCCTATTCGGGATGGTTTAAGATTAATTTGTCAAGTATTCCACTCTTCTTCTTCTTCCCAAATCCATTGACACACACACACAAACTAAAGTACCTGGAGTGACTTACTTTGATACTAATCGTGTGGTAACAAGTAACAACCTTATTTCCATTACGTTGTATTAATAATACACTCACACACGCACTTGAACTTTTGCTGTTTTTTTTCTTTTTTGTGTGTGTGTGTGTTTTAAAATCAGGTGAACTTTTGTAGTTGTTGCAACTCATAACATGTGTCATTCATTAATTTTCCTTAGAATCCAGTTCATTGAAGTTTTTTTTTTTTGTTTCGCATGAAAATAATGTGGAATAAGAGCCGTAGAGTAATTGATTTACTTATCTCTGCCAAAGATTGTAAGAAAAACAGTCCTAAAATTATCTTTTCCTTTTATTAAGTAAAATCAATTTTGCTACTTGTAGTCAATTATTTATTTGCACTTGTTCTTATGTCCTTTCATTATTATTGCAAGAATATTTACATTTTTTAGGCCTTTACTTGAGAATATATATGATGCGTTAAAGTAGTGGTGGAGTGATGATGAATAATTCCTTTATGGTGGCATGGTAATGATTTATTAATCTGAGTTGGTTCCTTTTTTCTATATTTTATTTTCAGGACTGAAATTGAAGAGAGATGGGGAACCCATGGAGTGTTTTTTGTGGGGCATCAAATTGTTCAGACAGCAATGAGACAAGTTGTGGTGCTGATTTGATGTTTTTGACACAACCCTCTTCTTGCATTAATAATGTCCTAATTATTTGTTTTGATCTCTTGCTCTTAATGATGTTTTTATTCACTGTATTCTCCAAATCATCATTAAAATCCTCGAATACGACTCGCAGCTTCTCAAGTTTGCAACTTTTGTCATCTATTGTTAGTGGTGTACTGGGATTGGTTTACTTATGTTTTGGAATCTGGGATTTTGAAGAAAAATGGAGAAAAACAGGTACTATCGTGCCTCTCGATTCTTGGATGTTGTTCGTAGTTCACGGAGTCATATGGTTGTTACTAGGATTGACAGTTAGTCTTAGGGGACAATGGTTTTCCAGGATTCCGTTGAGACTGTTGTCCATATCTGTTTTTGTGTTTGCTGGAATCGCTTGCGGTTTGTCAGTTTTTGGCGGCATTTTTGGTGAGGAGATGTCGTTTAAGGTAGTTATTCACGTCATGTCCTTTCTAGGATCTTGTTTGTTGTTACTATGTACTTATAAAGGCTACAGATACGATAACGACGAAGATGGCGTTTATGATCCTTTGTTGAGTACGGATGCTAACGGCTCGAACAAAACTCCTGATGTCATCAACGTCACGCCATTTGAGAAAGCAAATGTTTTGAGTAAATTTACATTTTGGTGGTTGAATCCATTAATGAAAAAAGGAAGGGAAAAAACTCTGGGGGACGAAGACATACCCAAGTTGCGCGAGATAGATCGAGCAGAGTCATGTTATTTGGAGTATATGGAGATTTTCAACAGAAGAAAACAATCTGATCCCACGTCACGACCCTCAGTTTTAAAAACCATTCTTTTATGTCACTGGAAAGAGATTCTCGTGTCGGGGCTCTTTGCGGCGCTCAAGGTTGTTACAATTTCTGCCGGTCCTTTGCTGCTCAAATCTTTCATTAAGGTTGCTGAAGGAAAAGAAAGCTTTGAATACGAAAGATATCTATTGGTGGCTGCACTTTTCCTTATAAAGATTCTTGAATCCATATCTCAAAGGCAGTGGTATTTTAGGACAAGATTGATAGGTCTTAAGGTGAGATCGTTACTCACCGCAGCCATTTACCAAAAGCAACTGAGGTTGTCTAATGCGGCTAAACTGAGGCATTCGAGTGGTGAGATAATGAGCTACGTCACTGTGGATGCTTATCGTATCGGGGAATTTCCTTACTGGTTTCATCAGATATGGACAACAAGTTTCCAACTCTGTCTTGCAATCTTAATTCTCTTCCAAGCCGTTGGACTCGCGACAATTGCATCCATGGTTGTAATAATTCTTACTGTTCTTGGCAACACTCCCATAGCGAAATTGCAACACAAGTTTCAATCTTCGCTCATGGTAGCACAGGATAAAAGGTTGAAAGCCATGACGGAAGCCCTCGTGAATATGAAAGTTCTAAAACTATATGCATGGGAAACTCTTTTTAGGCAAGTTGTAGAAAGTTTGAGGAAAATTGAAGACAAATGGCTGAAAGGCGTTCAGCTACGTAGAGCCTACAATTCCTTCCTTTTCTGGGCTTCCCCTGTGGTAGTCTCTGCAGCTACTTTTGGAGCCTGCTATGTCCTTGGTGTTCCATTAAATTCTAGCAATGTTTTCACCTTTATTGCAACGCTGCGACTTGTTCAGGACCCCGTCAGAACTATTCCTGATGTAATTGGAGTATTTATACAAGCTAATGTCGCGTTTACCAGGGTTGCCAATTTTCTTGAGGCACCAGAACTGGAAACTTCAAATGCTAGAGTAACATCGCGTGTAGATGGTATGAATGTTAGCATTTCTTTCAAGTCGGCTGATCTTTCATGGGATGAAAATCCATCGAAGCCAACACTTCGAAATATCAATTTGGAAGTTAAACCTGGTGACAAGATTGCAATTTGTGGAGAGGTTGGTTCAGGCAAGTCAACTCTTCTCGCTGCGGTTCTTGGAGAAGTTCCAACAACCCAGGGAACTGTGAGTTCTTATTCTTTTCTTTATCCAAATTGAATTACTGACCATTGACGAGCATTTATCCTTTAGTACTATTGATGACTAAAGCTCTTTTTGTCACTTTTTAGGTTCAAGTTCATGGGACCATTGCCTATGTCTCTCAATCAGCGTGGATTCAGACAGGGAGTATTCGGGAGAACATTCTTTTCGGTTCCACCATGGACAACGAGAAATATCAAGATACTTTAGAAAGATGTTCGCTAGTAAAGGATCTTGAGCTGCTACCATACGGAGATCTCACTGAAATAGGTGAAAGAGGAGTTAATCTCAGCGGTGGTCAGAAACAAAGAATTCAACTTGCACGTGCTCTCTATAAGAATGCTGATATATATCTCTTGGATGATCCTTTCAGTGCTGTCGATGCTCACACCGCCACAAGCCTGTTTAATGTTAGTCATCTCATTTTTCGTCAATCCTATATGTATCATAAATTACAATTTTTGATTTGGAATTTAACAGGAGTATGTCATGAAAGCCTTATCAGCAAAGACAATTTTACTGGTGACACATCAAGTCGATTTTCTTCCCACATTTGATTCTGTTTTGGTGAGTTTTTTCATTGATCCATTACAATGACCTTAGAGACTAAAACTTTTAGTCGTTCTTGACAAAAATTGTTTACCGTATGCCAACTTTTTGAATAGTTGCTATCAGATGGGGAAATTTTGCATGCCGCTTCTTATCCTCAGTTGCTGGCATCAAGCCAAGAATTTCGGGACCTTGTTGATGCACATAAGGAAACTGCCGGTTCTGAGAAGGTTCCAGAAGTAACTTCCAAGCCACGGCAAGAAGTTTCTACCAGAGAAATTAGCAGGACTCATGTAGAGAAGAGAGTTGAGACATCTGTGGGTGAACAGTTGATTAAGAAAGAAGAGAGGGAAGTTGGAGACACTGGATTTAAGCCATATATTCTGTATTTGCAGCAAAACAAAGGTTTCCTAACTTTCTTCTTAGCTTCTCTGTGTCATGTTATATTTGTGATCGGTCAGATATTACAGAACTCTTGGATGGCTGCTAATGTTGATGATCCAGATGTCTCAACATTGAGACTAATCGTTGTTTATTTGATTATTGGAGTAGTCTCGTCTATGTTTTTGCTCACTAGGAGTCTACTCAATGTTACCATGGGGTTGCAAGCTTCAAGAGCATTATTTTCGCAACTTCTGATTTCTTTATTTCGTGCGCCAATGTCATTTTATGACTCCACGCCTTTAGGAAGAATACTTAGTCGGGTAAGTATTTTCATATTTTGGATTTGATTTCACATTTTGCCACATGATGAAGATGCCTATGGAACTAATTTATGCTCATGTAATTGTCATTCACGCAGGTGTCTTCTGATTTGAGTATCATTGATCTGGACATTCCTTTCAATTTGATGTTCACTTTTGGAGCAACCACAAACTGTTTCTCTAACCTTGTCGTATTGGCGGTTGTCACGTGGCAAGTTTTATTCGCTTCCATACCAATGGTCTTTCTGGCTATCCGGTTGCAGGTAAGTATTGAAGAAAAGAAGTCTAATTAAAAGCAAACTAACGGATGGATAAATTCTAGGGAACTTCAGCTTCTTAACTATTATTTCTTCTTTCTCCTGATACATACTTTCATGTTGATAGAGATACTACTTCTCTTCCGCTAAAGAATTGATGCGGATCAATGGAACAACAAAATCTTTTATAGCAAACCATCTTGCGGAATCTGTAGCTGGTGCCATTACAATCAGAGCCTTTAAAGAGGAAGAACGTTTTTTCATCAAGAATCTTGAACTGATCGACACAAATGGCAGTCCTTTCTTCCACTATTTTGCATCAAATGAGTGGTTGATCCAGAGGCTGGAATCTCTTAGCGCTGTCATTCTTTCCGTTGCAGGCCTCTGCATGGTTTTATTACCTACCGGAACTTTTAGCTCTGGTACAAGAAAACACACATGAATCACGTTTCATCATCCAACGCTTTCTTACATTTCTCAATCTAAGACTTCCCCACCTTCAATTGTTGTTACAGGATTTATTGGACTGGCTTTGTCGTACGGTCTGTCATTAAACGCTTCATTTGTGTTCTCAATTAGCTTGCAATGCATGTTGGCAAACTATATTATTTCAGTAGAAAGGCTTGATCAGTACATGCACATAACAAGCGAGGCACCTGAAGTGATCAAAGAGAACCGTCCCCCCACAAACTGGCCAACGGAGGGTAAAGTAGAGATTCAAGACCTGAAGGTAAACCATCATTCCTTGTTTAGCTCTAACATTAGTATAAGTGACACGGAGTAAACAGTTTCAATTTATCAAACAGATTAGATATAGACAAGATGCACCCTTAGTTCTTCGTGGGATTAGTTGTACCTTTGAAGGAGGACATAAGATTGGCATTGTTGGTCGAACTGGGAGCGGGAAAACTACTCTTATTGGGGCATTATTTCGCCTGGTAGAGCCAGCCGGAGGAAAGATTCTGGTAGATGGAGTTGATATCTCAACTATTGGACTTCATGATTTGAGGTCTCGTTTTGGGATTATACCTCAAGATCCTACTCTTTTTACTGGAACTGTGAGGTACAATTTGGATCCATTGGGTCAACATACTGACCAGGAAATATGGGAGGTAATTCTTGGCTCCTTGAATTTGAACAAAGCCCTTTATAATCAGAATACGCTTTTTATTAAGTTCACTTTTTGAAACCTAAAGGTTCTTGAAAAGTGTCAGCTTAAAGAGGCTGTCCACGAGAAAGCCGAAGGATTAGATTCTGCAGGTAAGTTTCGTGGGATTGTTAATGCATATTGCACATATATAAGGCTGTTTGCTTGAAATGAATGATGAATGTGATTGCAGTTGTGGAAGACGGATCTAATTGGAGTATGGGACAACGACAGCTGTTTTGTCTTGGTCGTGCTTTACTTAGGAGGAGCAAGGTTTTGGTACTTGATGAAGCAACTGCGTCTATTGACAATGCGACAGATACGATCTTGCAAAAAACAATTCGAACAGAGTTTGCTGATTGCACTGTGATAACGGTGGCTCACAGAATACCTACCGTGATGGACTGCACTAGGGTCCTAGCCATAAGTGATGGTAAGTAGTCATTACTTTTTAATATGATACATACTTCCAGCATGAATTTTTGCAACTACAGACAAGTTAATCTTCGGTTGAACAGGGAAATTGGTTGAATACGACGAACCAACGAAGCTAATGGCAAGAGAAGACTCATTGTTCGCACAGCTTGTCAAGGAATACTGGTCTCATTCACAGTCTGCATAATCACGATGAAGATGTTTGTATCTAATTGGCAGCACTGAAGTTGGCCTTTTTCTCTGTTTATCAATGATAATGCACAGCATGGAAGCACAATGTAACATATATGAATTTGATGAAATGAGAAAACAAGGAGGCTCGTAGGAGTGCCCGAGGTCTTCTAACGAAAATAAAACAAGCGACGGAATGTTGTTCTAATATGTATAGAAGTGGTACCGTTGTAGCTCTTAACCTTTTGGTTCATCTAGATCTGGTGCTTTATAATATATCGAGTAGTTTAGATCGTAAAACGAAGGTTCTTTTTGCATTCACCAACTATGTATGAAAAATGTTTCTTATGCTTGATGCACTTAAAGTTCCCAACTGCAGCACAAGTGTATGCAACTAACTCGAATCAAATAGTTAAAGTTCTTTCGTGATCTGTTAATCTTCTACACACATTGTAAGGACTAATTAAGGAGATGTTCTAAAACTTTTCAAAAGAAAAAAAAATCTAGTATTGAAACTTGAATGACTTAACCCGACCTTGAAGTCAAGTTAAAATTGTGTAATGACTCTTTTTCAAAAATTTGCACACACTCTTTCTCCTTAGCTTCTTTGTGCCATGTGATATTTATGATCGGTCAGATATTACAAAACTCTTGGATGGCTGCTAATGTCGATGATCCAAACGTTACGACATTGAAACTAATCGTTGTTTATTTGATTATTGGAGTAGTATCTTCTCTGTTTATGCTCACCAGGAGTATACTCAATGTCAACATGGGCTTGCAAGCTTCAAGAACATTATTTTCACAACTGCTGATTTCTTTATTTCGTGCACCTATGTCATATGAATCATATGCCTTTGGGAAGAATACTGAGTAGGGTAATATTTCTGATTTTGAGATCAAATTTACATTTAATAACATGAGAAGATACTAATGAAACTGATTCCTGAACATGTAATTATCATTCCAACAGGCCTCTTCCGATATGAGTATCATTGATCAAGACATTTCTTCCAACTTGATGTTGACTTTTGGATCAACCACAAACAGTTTCTCTTACCTTGCAGTACTGGCAGTTATCATGTGGCAAGTTTTATTCGCCTCTATACCAATGGTCTTTCTGGAAATTCGTTTGCAGGTACGCACTGAAACAAAACGATGTTAAAGATATGAAGAAAGGGTGTTGAATTAACAGCAAAGTAGGGATGGGATAAATTGTAGGGAACTTATGCTTCTTACTAGATTATTTACTTTTTCTCCTGATACATATTTTCATGTTGACAGAGGTACTACTTCTCTTCTGCTAATGAATTGATGCGGATTTATGGAACAACAAAATCTTTCATAGCAAACCATCTTGTGGAATCTAAGCTGGAGCTACTACAATCAGAGCTTTTGAAGAGGAAGAACGGTTTTGTACTAAGAATCTTGAACTGATCGACACAAATGGGAGTCTTTTCTTTCACTATTCTGCATCAAACGAGTGGTTGATCCAGAGACTTGAAACCCTCAGTGCAATAGTTCTCTCCGTTTCAGGCCTCTGCATGGTTTTATTTCCTGCCAGAACTTTTAGCTCTGGTAAAATAATATTTTTCGTATCTATCTAGAGACATACATCAGTAACGTTTCAGCATTCATTGTTTTCTTGCACTTTTCAAACAAAGACTTTACCGCCTTATAATTGTTATTACAGGATTCATTGGGCTGGCATTGTCGTACGGTCTGTCATTAAACGCGTCGGTTGTGTTGTCCATCAGACTGCAGTGCATGTTGGCAAACGATATTATTTCACTGGAAAGGCTTGACCAGTTACATGCACATACATACCAAGTGATGCACCTGAAGTGATCAAAGAAAACCGTCCACCCATAAACTGGCCAACCGAGGGTAAAGTAGAGATTCAAGTCTTGAAGGTAAGCCGTTTCCTAATAAGCTTTTAATTTTGCGTTAGTGTCACAGACTAAATAGTTTCAGATTTTAAACAGATACAATATAGACCAGATGCACCACTGGTTCTTCGCGGGATTAGTTGTACGTTTGAAGGAGGACATAAAATTGGCATTGTTGGTCGAACTGGGAGCGGGAAAACTACTCTTGTTGGAGCATTATTTAGCCTGGTAGAGCCAGCTGGAGGATAGATTTTGGTGGATGGAATTGATATCTCGGCTATTGGACTTCATGGCTTGAGGTCTCGTTTCGGAATTATACCTCAGGACCCTACTCTTTTTACTGGAACGGTTAGGTACAATTTGGATCCATTGGGTCAACATACTGACCAGGAAATATGGGAGGTAATTCTTGGCTCCTTTCCGAATTTGAACCAATTCCTTCAATCAAAATAGGCCCTTTTATTATCGTTGTTTCTTTTTGTAACATAAAGGTTCTTGGAAAATGTCAACTTAAAGAGTCTATGGGTAAGTTTTGTGGAAAATGCTGATGATTTGTATTAAGGCTTACTTCATGTGACATTAATTATGGAAAGAAAGAAAAAAAATTTGGGATTGCAGTTGTGGAAGATGGATCTAATTGGAGTATGGGGCAAAGACAATTGTTTTGTCTGGGTCAGGATGTACTTAAGAGGAGCAATGTATTCGTACTTGATGAAGCAACTGCGTCTATAGACAATGCAACAAACAAGATATTGCAGAAAACTATTAGAACAGAGTTTTATGATTGTACTGTAATAACCGTGGCGCACAGAATACCAACCATTATGGACTGCACAATGGTTCTAGTCTTTAGTGATGGTTAGTTGTTGATACTTTTGCGCGTAATATATACCTACAGCATGAATTTGTGCGATCCCAGATAATTTATTCTTTGTTTATACTGGGGAACTGGTTGAATACGATGAACCAATGAAGCTAATGGCTAAAGAAGATTCATTGTTCGCGCAGCTTATCAAGGAATACTGTCTCACAGTCAATCTGAATAATCACAAAGAAGTAACAAACTTCACTGTTTAAATTCTTTTATATAAATAATCCTTTAGTCCTGCAGTTGGCCATTCTCCATCTATCAATGATAATGTGGCACATGGAAGTGAAATGGAAACTAATACTAGCACAATTTGACGAAATGAGATAACAAGGAGGTTCGTAGGAACGACTGAGATCTTTTAATGTAACTGTCCTACGACTGAGATCTTTTAATGTAACTGAAACTAGCTGTCAAGGGAAGTAGGGGCCTAGTCTAATATAAGGTAGGGGCCACTGAAAGTTAATTTTTTTTCCCTCCAGAATTTCAGATCTTCCATTCTCTCCCTCTCCCGTTAATATATTTAAAAAAAAAAGTTTCTAGGTAGATTTGTTCCGCCGCCGCCGCTGCTTCTTCCATCGCTGCCACTTGTCCGCCTCCGTGCCTCCACCTAGAACATAGCTACCGTCGCATTGTCTCGCCTCCACCGCGCTCACCCTGTGCGCAGCCCTCCTGAGTCCACGCAGTCATATTTCCGCCGCTGCTTCCGCTAATTAACCTCCGGCGACCAGCCGTCACTCCGTCGCTGGTCACTGCTCGCTGCCGCTTGCAGCAGATTTGGAGAAAATTGTTCTCTGCCATGTCTCATTTGCTTTTCCGTTTGTTTAATTTTCTTTTGACTTTTGGTCCTCTAGTTGCTATATTTATTGTTGTTTGGTCCTTCAAGTTCTGTCATTATTTTGTTTGACCCAACAGTTACGTATTTATGTCTATTTCAACCTTCAGTTGCTGGAATTTGCAATGTCAGCCCTTCAGTTCTTGGATTTTGCACTTCCAGCCCCTTAGTCCTTGGATTTTGTTCTTTTAAGCCTTAATCTTCTCGGGTTTTACGTGTCCGTTGTGCCTAATTGATTTCAGATATTTAGAGCTTTTCGCTCCAATATACTTTTCCTTCAAGGTTGGATCAGATTGGTAATTATGGTTTCTGTTTGGTGTTTTCTTAAGTATTCAGTCCCCATTGCTAGTTTGGGTTTTGAGTTTGCAAGCACCTTTCTCTGTTTGTTGCTGTTTGTCGCTCTTGAGACGTAGGGAGTACTTATTTTTTTGTGATTTTCTCGTGTTATCGGACATTGCAGTTGCTCTTGTTCGATATTATCGTCATCTTTGGTTAACTACGTAGTTAGAGTTACGCTTTTGTGGATTGACAAGTGTTTGGTACGGGTTTCGGTTCCGTGAGGTTATAATGTTTGTGGTTCAATCTGTCGTCTCTTATGAGTGGATCACGTGGTTTCATGTTCGTTGATTGGGGTGTTGCCAATCATCTGTCACTGCAGAATTGCGGGTTATGCGAAGTTGCAGGTGACTCGACGAGGTATTGTCGCTTGTGGTGGATCACGTGATTCCATGTTAGTTGATTGGGTGTTGTTAATCATTCGTCACTGCAGAATTGCAAGTTTAGCGGAGTTGTAGGTGACTCGACGAGGTGTCGTCTGTTGTGGTGGATCATGTGGTTCCATGTTTGAAGCTTTGTCACTGCAAAATTGCAAGTTTAGCGGAATTGCAGGTGACTTGGCGAGATGTGGTCTTTTATGAAAATCACGGATTTTCATGTTAGTTCAGTGGGCATTGCAGAATTGCGAGTTATGCGGAATTGCAAGTGCCTCGACAAATATTGAATCGAGAAGTTTCAAGTGTGTTAGATCATTGTTAATCAGATATTGTCAATCATTGTAACGTGTTACGTAATTGAGTCGAAGTTTGTTTGTTTGTCTATTATTTTTAACGTTGGTAGGCAAATTGATGCTTTAGTAGCATCAATTTGAGGGGGGATGTCAAGGGAAGTAGGGGCCTCATTTAATATATGATAGGGGCCTAGTCTAATATAAGGTAGGGGCCAAGTAATATAATATAAGGTAGGGGCCAAGTAGTATGTATTTCTCCTATTTATATGCTCTCTTTCATATCAATGAAGACATCAATTTATTATCATCTATTATATTTGACACTAGCGACCGGTTGTTGTTCTAACATGTTATGCAGCGGGAACCTCTTATAGTTAATGGTTTATAGTTTATGGCTTATGAAATGATGATCTCAACATTTTGAGGCAATCTCGATCTAGAGTTTTCTGGAATACCGAGTTATTTTGATTGTAGAAATAATTAATGGAGGTTCCTTTGCAATCATCAACTAAGAAGGGAACTGTTTCCTTAGGCTTGATGAACTTAAATTGCCTAAATGTGGCACAATTATAACTTGTCTATGGTGTAGAATAGTGAATAGAAAGAAATCAGGCTGAGTCAAACAAATGAATCATTCGCCCTTTACTCTAATTGAGCTATTTTGTGGTGTGTTATTTTGTACTTCGGCCTACTTAATCCAACAAACTCATATGCATTAGTGTTTAGGAGATTCGGAGCTCATTGTTCAAGTCCAAGGAATAATGGTTTTCAATTTTGCAACCACATATTATTATATTTAAGATATCTCATGTGTTCTGTCTACGTAATAGGCAATGTAAAATTTTATCGGAAAAGGCTAAAGTTTAAAGATCACATGTGGAAGTGTATAACAGGGGGGAAAAATCAAACTACATACCATAACTTGGCTTCTTAACACAAATGGTACCATAACTTGGCTCCTTACAGTTTTGGTACCATAAGTTGGCAACACGGTGGTAAAACTCAATTGTCGCCTCTAAAATAAACGTTGACCGCCATTGACCGCCTTTGAACGCCTCTAAAATGAGCTAAGGGCATGAACAGAGTTGATTTTCAATTTTTCATTTTATATATTTTTTTATTTTTTTTCCAAGTCAGCGTCCTAATCAGCGTCCAGGTGTCAAATTCATGCCATAATTTTTAATTTGGGGGTCAACGGCGGTCAACGTTTATTTTAGAGGCGGCAATTGAGTTTTACCACCATGTTGCCAACTTATGGTACCAAAACCGTAATGAGCCAACTTATGGTACCATTTGTGTTAAGGAGCCAACTTATGGTATGTAATTTGATTTTTTCCCGTATAACAGGTGTATATGCTTTTAGTAAGAAGCTAGCAAGAAGTAACTTTTTGGCTAAGGGTTTGCATTTGATCGAATCGAATCGAATGAACTGTAGAATTCGATTTTGATCCTAGTAAAGTAAGATTCAAAATCAGATCAAATTGAAACCGGCCCATTCAATCCAAGATATCCAAATTCGATTTGATTTTGATCCAATTTTTAATCTTTTTTCTTTTTATTTTTTGTTTTAGTCTTAAAAACAACGCTATATAACATCTCTACTTTGCATCCAAAAAAAAAACCTGAATAAATATGAGTATAATAATAAGTTATAGCACATCCAAATTCATTAATAGGTTTTCTCATAACGAAGTAATAAATTAATATTTAAAACAGAAACCCTATACAAGACAAACCATAGTTAGTAATTAGTGGTTCATAATTCAAAATTATACTTAAATATAAAAGCACTACAACTTTAAGCAGTTAAATTATTACAATATTTTTTATTTTTTATTTTAAAAAAATGATTATTCGATCAATTCATATCTTCTAAAATCAAAAATCGAATTGAAAGGACACTTGATCATAGTAAAAAAAAAGTCAGAAATCAGATCAAATACTTGATTTGTTTTGTGGCCCATTTGATTCGATTCGACCAATCTGATCCATTTCACACACCCGTGTTACTTTGCCGTTTATATCGTTAGGGGTCTGTTTTCACATGCAGATTAAAAAAGCAATCACATGAAACTAATTTCTGAGTATAAGTGGGAATAACTCATAAAGGTCTTTGGCTATTAGCTCTAACAGTTTTTCTTCTATATATGCTTGCCTAAAGTCCATGGCGTGCCATTTACAAATTACACCGAGTTGTAGACTTCTACTCTATGAGTTAATGAGTAGTATGTACTATATATACAAATTTGAAGGACTTGACAATCAAGTCAAGTCAGTTATATCCGGCTTAAATACTTTTCGCTCACACAGCTCTAGCTTTATTACTCTGGCTTTATATAGAAACATACCATTAATGTTTTTATAAATCAATGTAAACTGTCTAACCTTTGAATAGAAAAATAAAAAATAGCCCCGCCAAGAGGCGTAATGTATGCTATTAGTATTACTTGATCGTTTAGGAGCTTCAATTTAATTTGACCGGTATATATCTAGAGCTTGATCTGTTAAAAAAAGGTCATTGCGTGTTAGGCTCGAGTTTATTAGTCTTACTGTCAAACGTCCCCAATAGTAGGATTTGATTTAGTGAATTATTATAAGATCAAATCAGAGGAAAAAAACGTTGTTCTTTATTATAATCATGAAATTGAGTTTATAATTTTACAGCGACATGACTGAGATTTTAGAATTAATTGTAATTAACTTTGTAAGTGATTGTTATGACTTATGAGTGCGACATTAGAGGTAATCAACTAATTGGACGAAGATTGCATAAAGTCGACTTATGGGATAATCAACTTAAGTTGTAAATGCTTTCAAAAAAAAAAAAAAAAATTTAAGTTGTAAATTAAAGTCTATTAGATCTATGATTTAGCAGAAACCCTCCAATTTTTTAATTTGAAGTTACTTCTTTGCAAATTTAACTTAGTTTAATCACTTCTACTTTAAAAATTAAATAAAGATAAACACAAGGCCATAAAATGTCTATTAAGAACATTCAATTGAATTTTAAGTTTTTAACTAGTGCGGATATATACGGGTATGTCTTTATAACTTTTTAAACTAACCCATGAAATACTTTAAAGGGGAAATTACATTAAATCCTCATTCTTTGGTCCGATTTGCAGTCAACCCCCTTAGGTTTGTTTTGTTGCGGTCAACCCCCTATCGTTTGGCGAAATAGACACTTTGCCCCAAGTCAACATTTTGCACTTTTGAGTAGAGGTATTTTCGTCAAATGTTAAAAAAAATCAGTATTTTTAAATTTTTTTTAAGACAAAATCAAAGATTTATTAAATTTGACCCACTTTTTTAGTTTCTTATTATTTTTAAGGCCAAGGAATTTAGGCTTCTTTTTCGACAAAATTCTTTTTTTTTGATCTTTAGACAATTGTTTTTTTCCCGAATGATTAATTGTAAAACATTCCTCCAAAATAATTTTATTCCAAAGTAAATGCTTAAGTTCCATGGTCTTAATAAAGTAATTTAGGCTTCTTTAAAAAAATGTCGAAAAATAAATCTTAAATTTTCTTTAATTTTTTTTGAAATTTGACAAAAAAAATGTCGAAAAAAAATTTTGTCAAAAAAATTTTTCGATTAATAAATCTTTAATTTTCTTTTATTTTTTTTGAAATTTGACGAAAATACCCTGCTCAAAAGTGCTAAATGTTGACTTGGGGCAAAGTGTCTATTTCGTCAAACGATAGGGTGTTGACCGCAACAAAACAAACTTAAGGGGGTTGACTGCAAATTAGACCAAATGATGGGGGTTTAATGTAATTTCCCCTACTTTAAATAATTATAACTATAAGAAACTGATCTTTATCATATAACAAGTTAACAATAAGGCATGTATACATCAGTTATTTATAAAGATATTACAACTTTATAAGCCATAAGGACTCACAAAATGTCAAAAGTTACACAACTATAATTCATAGTTTAGGAGCTTCGATTCAGTTTGTGTATAGTTAATTATCATAGGAGGAAATTATATATCTAGTTGATACTTAGATCAGCTTGACCCCTAAAAAATGCTAAGCTAGTACTAAAACCGAATCGGTTAGTCCTTTTACTCCACGTCCCAATTATGTTATCAATTCAAGTAAATAATTATTATATGATTGCATTTCAAAAGATATATTTCTGTTGAATAATTAAAATACTTGACACCGTAACACGCTAAGTTCACAACTGTCGCAATCCTCATTTTCCCCGAATTGCCACTTCTCTCTGGTTCGAAAATTCTAAGGAAATGAAAGACTTGACTTGATGAGCATATTCATTAATATCATGAGATCCTTCCAACGCTAGATGGCTGGACTAAAGACTAATAAATTGCCGTCACGACCACGCATGTTAATGACTTAATGTACGTACACTTTTATTCTTTTTCCACAATTCCTTGATTGAACTTGCTTCTCACATCCGACGCCTATAAAACCCGACATCATAAAATCCCATTCAAAATCATCAAATAACCAAACAAATAACTTAGAAATTATGGCAACCAATTCTCATACATCACTCCTTATCACACTTTCGATCCTTTTCACTTGTTCAATTTTCAGCACCTCACAAGCTAATTCCATTGCCGTGTACTGGGGCCAAAACGGTGGTGAAGGTAGCCTCGCTGACACGTGTGCCACAGGGAACTATCAGTTCGTAAACATCGGCTTCCTAACGACCTTCGGCAATAGCCAAACCCCGGTTCTTAACTTGGCTGGACATTGCGATCCTCCGTCGGGAACATGCACGAGATTCAGCGATGAGATTCGTTCGTGTCAGAGTCGAGGTATTAAGGTTCTCTTATCTCTTGGCGGTGCCTCCGGGAGCTACTCCCTCTCCTCTGCCGATGATGCAAGACAAGTTGCCGACTATCTATGGAACAATTACTTGGGAGGTAGTGCACCATCCAGGTACTGATTGTCGTTTTATTTAAAATTAGATATTTGTTGATATATATATATATATATTCAATACACATGCCTTAATCTTTTTTGTTTAAGTCTATTATGTGACATTTTTTGATAAGTGAATGAAAGTAGAATTTCTCAAATACAAACTTACATTAGACTCAAATTTGGCCGAAAACACGACTAGTGTTTAATTAAGAAGAAAATAAAGGATACAATTTTACGTCAAAATTAAAACGCAATAATTTGAGGTTAAAAATCACATGCCAACTCTTAGATTTTTCAAATAAAATTACGTAACTTTCTATTCATCACACATACACACTCACAGGTATTGTCGAACTATAATTTTATCTTTTCTAGGCAAAGTTTGCAACAAATAACATATGAATGCACATAAGGTGCAATCACATATCCGTCGAGTTAACTTATGAACTTAGTCATTTTGTACTAATGTTGAATTGTCGTCTCAACTATAAAATTTTAAATTGCCGCGTCGAATAAGTTTATATTTACATATATATTTCCAACATCAGGCCCCTAGGAGACGCGGTTTTGGATGGGATCGACTTCGACATTGAGTCTGGCAACGGCCAATTTTGGGACGAACTCGCACGTGCCTTGTCCGCGAGAGGCGTGTTACTATCAGCAGCACCACAATGCCCGATTCCCGATGCTCATCTAGACGCCGCCATCCAAACGGGACTATTCAATTACATTTGGGTACAGTTTTACAACAACGAGCAGTGCGACTATCGAGGGAGCGTCGACAATCTCTTAGCTAGATGGAACCAGTGGACCGTGGTCCCGGCCAATCAGGTTTTCGTGGGATTGCCAGCGGGGCCAGGGGCGGCGGGGGGCGGGTACATGCCGCCGGACGTGCTTATTTCACAGGTTTTGCCGGTGATTCGCAATTCGCCGAGGTATGGTGGGGTTATGATATGGAATAGGTTCTTTGATCAGAGTTTTAGTTCGGCTATTCGGGCTAGTGTTTGAGGCTTGAAGAATATATAGTTGCTCCCTGATGTATTGAATAAGAGATTATGCATACTTTTTTTTTTTTAATCATGATGAGTGGTAATGTTAGGCAATAAAATCAGAAGGGGCATGTTTGTGATGAAATCAGACATTAAGAAGATTTGTTGGGCCTAATGATGTTCATTGAGCTACATATTGAATTGTCATCTCATCTAAAAGCTTAAGCTGTTAGAGAGGGTAGACATTTAATATTTATATATTATCTCAAACAACTTGATTGTACAAAATTATATTTACTTTTGTTTACGTGGTTATGTTGTTAAATTCAATGTAGTTTAAAAAATGAATTGTAAGGTGAAAATCGTAACTCGTATCTTATTATACTTAAATTAGGGACTAATAACTAACGATTAGTTTGATTGACTTATTATCATTTTTTGATATTATTTTCGTGTTTCCCGTTACAAAGAAAAGTTGTAATTTTAACTATAAGAGGATAAATTCATATATGAAATTAAAAAAAAAACGAAATAAGATAACATTTTCTAGATGAGAATGAGAAACATAGGCAACTAATGAAAAGATAGGAAAAACCAAGGTAGTATAATTTTCAACTAGAATTAGTTAGTTTTCATGAAAATTTGACCAATATATTTAAGGGAGAATTACACAAATTACTCCTCAACTATGAAGTAATTGTACAAATCACCCTTCATGTTTGGGAAATTACACAAACTATCAAATAATAAATGTCACCCTGATTTTTTTTTTATTTCTCACTGGTGTCCGCTTATGCGACTAATCCAGCCGAGCATTGTCGGACACTTTTTGAGGGGGCGGCTCTCCCAACGGTGTTTTTTACATCCACAAGACTCGAACCCAAGACCTTGTTTAAGTGAACTGAAGTCCCTTACCACTTGAGCCAACAACCGTTGGTAATGTCACCCTGATTTGTTTGAATACAATACACCATTTCACTAAAAACACCATATTCTCTAAATTAAATTTTGTTGCGTTACAAACCCGTTAATAATCCCGACCCGCACCTGTAACATTAAATACAGCTCAAATTTCACCAACGATGTTTTGAAACGCCACTCTCCGTTAAATCTCCACCACCACCGTATCATTCTAGCCCACAAATAACGCCTAAAAATACCATGTAACCACAACTTGCTAAAATGCACCGTACCGTGCGCGACTTTCGCAATAATCTCCACATGCAGTCGCAAGTTCGACGACCCTACGTGGTGAGACCAGATTATCACACCGTCCAATCGTCACTTCTCTCATGCATATACGTGCTCCTTCCACCGCTTTGGTAATCGGCCTCCCTCCTTCATGGCGGCGCACCACCTGTATAAGCTCGTCATCGGCGGCGAGAAACTCTTCGTTTTCATCTCCTCCAGGGGCGGACCGTAGGTTGGGTTTACATAGGCTAAAGCCCAGGTGAGAAATTCAATAACCCATTAGTAGTACTTATATATAATATATGTAATCTCTTACAGGCCCAGAAAAAAATAAAATATAGATACAAATATTAAGGCTCACTTCTTTGTTTTTGTAGGAAGAATAAAAGCCCACAATAATAACACAATTGGCCCTAAACACTTAATTAACAAATGAAATAAAAAAAAAAGAAACAAATATACTCACCTGGCGTTGGCAAAGCAAATAACAGGGCACCTCCACTTCCTCTTCACATGTGCCAAAAGTGGACCATCTCTTTCTTATTATTTTAAGATCCCACTCAATTGAGAAATTACACAATACACCAAAGAGGTAATTTCTTCTTATTATTTAATCCTAAACTTGATTTTATTGTAGATTATTGGTAGTTTGATACTTTGAAATGAGATAAACTCTAATTATTTTATAATCTTGTATTGGACAATGACTTTCTCATTTTATTTAATATATCTGTACTTAAGTTTTTTTTTTCTTTCTTGAGTATAAATGTAGCCCAGGTAAAAAAAAAATCCTAAATCCGCCCCTGATCTCCTCGTCGTAAAAAATAAAAAAATAAAAACAAACCCTTTTTTCGTGTTTTGGAGAGTACTCTCGGGCAGCTTATTTCAGCTGCCCGTCGGCATACCGTCGGAACATACGTGGCGGTAATAATAGTTTATGCGCCTCTTGTTTTCTTCGCCATTATTAGTGGTGATCGCAATCATTGACTTTCAGCATATTTAATGAGACACGCTAATAGTTGTTTTTTGTTTAATCTTTATTTAATGATTATTGAATTCTTCTTCTTATTCATTTAACGTATAATAAATATATTTCAAAACAAGTTCCTTTAAGGTTAATAAAATAAAATTTACTCTTAGCGGTGACAATTAAGTTGTGCTAGCTGTTAGCACTTCTTACCAATCTACTTGTATTAAAAATTATTTACCTATACGTCTCAACAACTTAGCCCCTGTTTGGCGTCATTTCACAAAAATATGAGAATTTTTAAAAACCAAAAAAAAAATGTTTGGTTTAGGACTTCTGAAATAGCCCAACAAGCATTAAAATAGCCCATTCTTGATCTCAAAACTCAGGATTAAAATTAAGTAGAAATAGGCTATAATATAGCTTCAACTTTTTGCAGGTATGTCAGTTGTGACACACAGCTTCAAAAAGCGGATGTAGCCGTCATAAGCAAGCCACTGTTCATCCAAAATTGCGCGAACGGTTCCCTCCAAAATTCCCCAGCTCAAGAATAACAACATTCAGCATCTAATCCGAAAATTATTCAGTCCAAATATCAAAAATTCAAAATTTTTGGTTTCCCCCTTATAAACTCCTATATATTACAACCCTCACTCTCATTATTTCCATTGCAGCTTCTATTTTTAGTCAAGGTCAGTGAAATTGTCCCAGTTCTTACACATGATAATCTCATATATTGCTTTTCTTGTTCATTACTTGTTATTAATATGATTTTTTTTGCGGTGCAGTTACCAGCAAATCCGTTCTTTACCTGCAAATTCCAATTGAAGGTTTAATTTTGAAAAATCGGTTCTTTGCCTGCAAATTCCAAGTAAAGGTTTACTTTTGACCTCATCTCCTCTTGATTTATGTTGATATGTCAAATGTCTTTGCTATTATTGCTGTCCATGTCTCATGTATTTAGTGTGCGCATTCTCCCCTTGTATTCACATGAAGATATATATGTTCAGTTAGTTACAGTCATTACACGCACAAAACATGTTCCATGAATCCTTGATGCATAACTTTGAAGCTTTTCTTAAACAATTGATGCCCAATGTATGTTGTTTCCTGTATCACCTATTATTCAGTTGGATTATGCCACCTTTGTTATGTTAACTTGTGTTTTATTTTCTTGCTTTCGTTATGTTCACAAACATAATGAAAGCCAACTAAAGATCTATACTTTTATGCGGTGTGATTAAATGAATATATAAGTGCAGAGTAGCTTACAATAGTTTGACTGAATGGTTTCTGATATCAATGTTGGATTGATGTTGGCTTAACATCTATCTAACATTGAAACTAGAACACTTTGCAGTTTTATATATTATATTTTGAGTTAAAATATTTACTTGATGTCGTGTTTATGGGTATGTACGACTGTTGAGTATTACTAATTGGCCAAGTTAAGTGAGGTTTAGATGAGTAGTCGTTGTGGTGCTAGAGTCGACAGGCCCACAAACCGTCTGAAGCGCTCTAAGAAAGACGATGCGTACTGGGGTGACGTAAACGAGCGTTTTTTCATCCGGCTTATATACCAGGAATTTGTGGCCGATAAGTTACTCGGGAGCACTTTCACCACCAGCACATGGAACGATCTGGTAAACGCCATGAGAGCGAATTGTCTAGTCAGGTTCGATTACACGGTTGACCAGCTGAAGGGCAAGTACAATAGGCTGAAGGTCCTATGAAGGCACATTAAGCTAAGCAGGTCAAAGACTGGTGTTGGTGTTGATCTAGTGACAGGTAAGCTGGAATTCGACGACGAGCATTGGGCGCAGTTCAACAAGGTAAACTGTCAATCATCCTTTCCTTCAGCCTATATTTATAACGCCGGGAATTTTGAATGCAACCTAATCCGTTTATCGGTTGATAATTTGCAGGAAGATCCCGCAGCCGCCCTAAGCTGCAGGCGTGGCTGTCCAGACTGGGAGCTGTTAGAGGAAATATGGCACAACCGTGTTGCCACCGGTGACATGGCCTGCTATTATGGGCAGGGCGGTTTCGATTCCGAAGACGAGATCACGCAACTTGGTGATCCCGAGCCGGTTTCTGGCGGTAGCTATGTGTTTGATCAGGACAGCCTTCCTGAAAGTGGAGACCCTACTGGGTACACACAAGATGCTTCCCAATATGCGTCTAGTAGTCTGAATCCCCCTAACGCCATTGTGCCTACGCCTCATGTGATTAATATGACTCCTTCTCAGTTGGGTCTTGCAACCAGGCGCACCCCAAGGAAACGTTCCGACAACCCTACATCCAGAGGTGCTATGCTGGACACAACTCTAAAGTGTTGGAATATGTTGAACAAGACAAAAGTGGCCAACATCACGCAGTCAACGTCCAAACAGATTGGTGAATGCATGGAAGCATTGTACAAACTGGAAATCGTGCCGAAATCATTGTTCTTCGAAGCCATCAACCAATTGAAAGACAAAGAGACAAGGGTGTTTTTCCTAAGGATGAGGGAAGAGGATCGTCGCGAATGGGTGATGCGTCTGCCGGTTGTACTGCCTCCCGTCAACTTGGAAATGGGTCCCTAGAGCAGTGTCGGCTTTTTGTGCTTTCGAGTTCCAATCTTTTGTATTAGACTTGAAGTCTACGTTGGTCCTCCCCGTTGACATCTTGGAATAATATTTTGTTGTTTCCCTTTGTGTGCGTTTTGGCTGTGTTGACAACCGTTACTGCGTTTTGCTTGTGGCATTTTCTATGAATGCATTGTGTTTATTATGATCGAATTTATTTTATCAATTTCTGAGGACTAGCACAGTAAAGAACGATCCCCTCGTACGTTTATCTATCACGGTTATCTTGATTGGACGATCTTTATACTTTGCAGAAATGGATTCCGACAGCGATAACACTGTGTCGACCTCCACTGGCTGAAGCAAGGACGAGAGCAACAATGGTATTTCTGAATTCATGTTCATTAGTTTGTTAATGGCCCCCGATTGGTTTTACCCGAAGCGCCCTAAGAATAACTCTGAACTATTGCGTGGACACGATGATCGATTCTTCGATGCTTTGCAGATGAACCGGGATACATTTTACACGTTGCACGACACGCTAAAGAACCATTACAGCCTCACTGATTCGAGGAACTCACATGTACAGTCCATGGAGGCATTTGCAATATTTATGTGGACTGTTGGGGTTAAATTACAGATTCCACGATTCGTGCGAGGACTTCCAACACTCAACAGAAACCGTTCACCGCCACGTGTGTGGGGTGATGAAGGCCATTTTAAACATGGCTATGGACATGATTGTACCATCAGACTTCAACATTGTTCCTGATTGCATCGCCAACGATGCCCACTTTTATCCTACTTTAAGGTACATTTTAACCAATTAGAAGTTGTGTCCTTATCGGTAACACTCTATGGTGTCGAAAAATATGTGTGGAACGTTCATACCAGAACACTTTGCACTTATCGGGATGCTGGCGCACGTTAAGAATGTTTCTGCTTTAAATGTTGGACGGTTGTTGCCTCAACATCTATCCAACATTTTCTCCGGAACCTCTTTCATCTTTCATGATCTTGTGTTTTGAGGCGCAGTTTCATTTCTTTTGACCAATTTGACAATAGCCTCTATTGATTCACGGCAGGACTGCATTGGTGCAATCGACGGTACACATATTTCAGCTCACGTTCCCAACATCTTCACACGGCGTACATCAATAAAAAAACTACTTGAGCCATAACGTTGTTGCTGTTTGCGATTCCGACATGAACTTCACTTACGTCAGTGTCGGGTACGAAGGTTCTATGAACGACTGCAGTGCATTGCAAATGTCTATCGCGAGGGACCCCTGCTGGAGAAATCCACTTGGCGACAAGAATTACTTGGTTGATTCGGGGTTCTCGTTGTACACTTGTTACGTGACTCCGTTTGCGTCCGAGTGGTACCACCTACGCGAGTTCCAAAATATTCAGTCGAATGGAATGGTGGAATTGTTTAACTACAGGCATTCGAGTCTCCGCAACGTTATTGAGCGTACTTTTGGTGTGTTGAAGATGCGGTTCCCCGTTCTGAAGATGTTACCCAACTACAGTTTAAAACCTCAGGCTAAGATTGTCATGGCATGTTGTATACTGCACAACTTCATTCGGAAGAATGGAGTCGATGGTGATTTCTTGTTTGATTTTCACCCAGACGACGTGTACCGCACTAGTAGCCTAATATCCCGCAGCCAGATTAACACCGTTCTTACAGAAGCAAGAGCAATGTATCGCAGGAGGTGTGAAATAGGACGGACAATGTGGGAGGACTATCGCAATCAAAATAAAGCCATGTGAATTATAAATAAAACATAATATGTCGTCGGGATTCGACATGCTGCATATTTTGGGTCGGCTGTAAAGCCACTCCCCCTTGCTGTGGCCTCTAGTTTTGAACATTGTGGCTTATTGTATGTTGTTGTGTCTCGTTGTTCTTAAATATGTGGATGTTATCATTATTAATTTGTGTTTTTGATTTCTATTTAAGTCGAATCTACTTTAAGCTTAGCGCTTTCTTATCGGGTTTCCTCAGCACAATTCCTTCAGTACTGGTTTCAATGTGTAAGAGATGTTATTCAGACATCTGTTTAACATGAAAATCTGTAACTTCATATAGCCCCTTTCAATTTGATTTCAACGTATATTTTCTCCGCAACCCTGAACCAACAATTTTAAAGATAATAATACACTATTAAGATCCAAAGTTCATTATTCGGTGTTTATGACCTCTATTTAAGTCTAATATACTTTGAGCTTAGCCCATTCTACTCGTCTGTCCTCAGTACAGTAGCAACATTACACATGAAAATCAGTAAGTTTATACACCCCCTTTCAATTTTACTCTGACGTATATTTACCCTTAAACCGTGAACCCATAATTTTATAGATCAACCATATTTAAGCCCCAAACTTTATAGTTTTGTTATTAACAAATCACACTTATTGCTGGTCATGCATGGACCCACACACGAGTTTACTTAATCATATATAAAGATGTTTTAAGTTATTTTGATTGGGTAATCAAGCTATCCGATTAATTACATATAAATACTACTTGTTATTTATAATATCATGTCGCTAGCTTGTTGACCATCTATTTCGATATTCGTGTAAATTAGTTGATTTTCTTAAAACAATTTGGCAACAAGAGAGTATTTTTAATTAACACCAATGAACTTATACAAAGGCAGGATAGACGTTATGTTTGTTGTTTGGCAAGAAAAAAAAATCTATATTTTATGCCACAATAGTTAGAAAATATAAGTTTCAGTGGGTTACATGGAAAAAAATATAAGTCATGTTGGCACTTGGCTTCTAATTCTTCTCCCAATTCTAGAGAATATTGTTAGATTGACAACATACAAAACTGTTGTTAAAACTCCAGTGTTAAGTTAACAATTGGTATCAGAGTCAAGCACCAACTTCATCGGTGTTTGGCGTTGATACGTAAAGATGGACAACTCCAACCCCAATACCAGCAGGTTACCAGTATTGGAGGGTCCCAACAACTATGCCTACTAGAAGATCAGACTCAGAGTCCACATCAAATCCATCGACCTGAGAGCTTGGGACGAAGTACTAGAAGGCTACACCATTCCCTACTTACCAAAGAGAATCTTAGACAAATGATACCTTTGAGTGCTGGAACAGTGACCTATGGAGGTGGCACCAAAGGAAAGATCATTGGCAAGGGGATATTGGATGTTGATGGATTCCCACCCCTAAAGGATGTGTTGTTGGTAGATGGGTTAAAGGCAAACCTAATCAGTATTAGTCAGTTGTGTGATGATGACTTACTGGTTACATTTGACAAAGTATCTTGTGATGTTTATGATAGTGATAATGTTCTTGTTATGACATGTACTAGATCCAAAGATAATTGCTACCTAGCCCAGGAGGAAGCAGAGTGTTTTCATGCCAAGATAGATGAGGCTTCTATATGGCATAGGAAACATGGACATGTTCACTACAGAAACCTTGAGAAATTACAGAAAGTCGATGCTGTAAGAGGCTTACCTAAGCTGTCTTGTCCATGTAAGCTTGTGTGTGGTGATTGCCTCAAGAGTAAGCAAACCAGAGCTGTTCATACACCACTACAGGTACAGAATGCTAATCCTTGATCTAGTAGGTGTTTTGAATTGCTTCACATGGACTTGATGGGTCCAATTGAGGTAAGTAGTCTCAGTGGTAAGAAATATGCCTTTGTGATTGTAGATGATTTCTCTAGATACACTTGGGTAAAATTTCTTAAAGAAAAGTCTGAAGCTTTTGATCAGTTCAAAATTCTTTGTGCTAGTATTAAAAACTTATATGACTCCTCTGTGACTAAGATTAGGTCTGATCATGGTTAAGAATTTGAAAATGCTAGTTTTGATAACTATTGCAATGCTAAAGGAATTTTCCATGAATATTCAGCTCCTAAGACCCCTCAGCATAATGGGATCGCTGAGAGAAAGAACAAGACTCTTCAAGAGATGGCCAGATTTATGCTAAATGCTAAAGATGTATCCAAAAGACTCTAGGCTGAAGCTTTAAATACTGCTTGTCACATTAGTAACAGGGTGTATCTTAGACCTGGAACTAACATGACTCCTTATGAACTCTTAAAGGGTGTGAAACCAAATATTGTATATTTGCATGAATTTGGTTGTGACTGTTATCTGCTTAATGACAGGAATTATCTGAGTAAATTTGATCCTAAAAGTGAAAAATGCATCTTTGTAGGATACTGATGCAGTCGAGAAAGCGTTGGAGTTTATGGTGAAACGGGATCATCCCAAGATGAGAGGCTGATTTTGGCTCGGTCCGTTTTTGACGTGCGAATAGTCAAAGTTTATCCGAAACGGGCCAAGGAACCATAGTAATGATCTAAAGATCATTAAGGGAGCGGATTTTAGCCAAATTCCTTCGTTTAGGCCTCGAAAAGGCCGTTTTTAGTAATTTTTGTTTCAGTTATATCTTTATTTCTAGAACTCGGAATTGCATTCCGTTTGTTGTAGCGTGTTCCTTATGAGTAGCACTTTTAGTTTATGTTTTTATTTCGATTTTTTCCTTTTTTGGAAAAAAAACGTTATTTCCTATTTTAGTTATGCTTTTAGGGTATATATTCTATGTAAACCCTAAGGAGACATTCAATTGATTATTGAATAAAGTTTTTGAGAGTTTCTCTCTTTTTGCATCAATTTCTTGGTATTCTTCGTGAATCAACAAGCTTTTGATTTTTGTGTGTCGTTCCTATCTTTCCTATAAGCTTCCGCTACGTCAGTTGGCATCAGTCCCAGGTTCGTTCCTTCATTATGCCGCCCAGAAAACGTCAGGAAGAAGATAGACGTGAGGAATTCACACAGTTACGTCAGCAAGTCGAATTGTTGACGCAACAGATGGCAGCCATGGTTGCACAACAACAGGCTGCTCCAACACCAAGACCTGACGACCAATCGTTCGAGGATGAAGAGGAAGAGAATCCTTTTGCTCGGAGACAATGTGTCCAAGAGTACAATCCACGTTGGGAATCAGGGTTTAAGGTGGACATACCAGAATTTCAGGAAGGGTTGAACCCAGAAGAATTCTTGGATTGGGTAACTGCAGTTGAGGAGGTTTTGGAGTTTAAAGATGTTCCAGATGATAAACGTGTTTCTCTCGTTGCAACTAGGTTTCGGGGGAGAGCAGCGGCATGGTGGCAGCAAGTTAAGGTGACGAGGTCTCGACAGGGGAAACCTAAACTTGTGTCTTGGGATAAACTGAAGAAACATATGAAGAAACAGTTTTTACCCTACAATTATGTGCGTACTATGTATCAACAGTTGCAGAATTTGCGTCAAGGGGGGAAGTCTGTGAGTGACTATACCACTGAATTCCACTTGCTAATCACTAGGAACGACTTGATGGAAACGGAGGATCAATTGGTGTCACGTTATGTGAGTGGTCTTCGTCCACAGATTCAGGATACGCTGCATATGTTTGATCCAGTCTCTGTCTCTGAGGCACACCAGCGAGCAGTGCAAATTGAGAAGCAACAGTCACGGAGAGTCATGAACCCTCTCAGTATTGGGAACTCATCGGGTAGCTCGCAACAAGTCACACGTCCCGGTAACACTGTGCAATCGGGGCCACCAAAAACGGGCACTATCCAACAACCAACACGCCCAGGGGCTGGTATCCGTTGTTTTGGTTGTGGAGTTACGGGTCATAGGCAGTCTGAGTGTCCTAAGAATCCGCGTAGAGGACTATTTGTTGATGAGACTAATGGTGAGTATGATGGTCCGCCTGTTTTTGATGAGGAATTCGAAGAAGAGGCAGTAGATGATGAAGAATTTGTTGCTGGGGATGTTGGCCAAGCTTTAGTGGTGAGGCGCAGCCTCATTACTCCCACGGAAAGCAAGACTGACTGGCTACGCAACAACATATTTCAGACAACATGCACAGTAGAGGGAAAGGTATGTCGAATGGTTATTGATTCTGGCAGTTGTGAGAATGTAGTGGCTGAGGAGGTTATTAAGAAGTTGGGTTTACAGACTGAGAAGCATCCCAAACCTTATAAATTGGCATGGTTAAAGAGAGGAAACGATGTCGAGGTATCTCAACGTGCTCGGATCAATTTTTCGATTGGACCTACTTACAAGGATCAGGTTTTGTGTGATGTCGTAGAGATGGATGCGTGCCACCTACTGTTAGGTAGGCCGTGGCAATTTGATAGGCGGTCAGTCCATGATGGGTTCGCGAATACTCATAGCTTTCTGTTTGGCGGGAAGAAGATTGTGTTGCTGCCTGATAAAGGGCCACAGTCAAGCGGGAAGGGTACCAACTTCTTGACTAGAAAGAGATTCGAGGCAGATATGGAAGAGTCGGGAATTGTGTATGTGATGGTGGGAAAACTGGTAGAAGATGATCACGAAGTCCCGCTGGCAGTTCAACCGTTGTTGCAGGAGTTTCGTGATGTTTTCCCAGACGAGTTGCCGGAAGGATTACCACCTTTGCGTGATATTCAGCACCAAATCGACTTGGTGCCTGGTGCAGCTTTACCTAATCGTGCACATTATCGGATGAGTCCCACAGAACATGAGGAGTTGCGTAGACAAGTGGAGGAACTATTGGCTAAGGGGTACGTGAGGGAGAGCTTGAGTCCTTGTGCTGTTCCTGCCCTTCTGACTCCAAAGAAAGATGGGACATGGCGTATGTGCGTGGATAGTAGAGCGGTTAACAAAATCACTGTACGTTATCGCTTTCCTATTCCCCGATTGGATGATCTATTAGACCAACTTACTGGAGCGTGTGTGTTTAGCAAACTGGATTTGAAGAGTGGGTACCATCAGATCCGAATCAGACAAGGTGACGAGTGGAAGACAACGTTTAAGACTAGGGAGGGGTTATATGAGTGGCTGGTTATGCCTTTTGGTCTCTCAAACGCACCAAGCACATTCATGCGCGTCATGAATCAGGCCCTTCGTCCCTTCATCGGTAAATTCATTGTAGTTTATTTCGATGATATTCTGATTTATAGTGCTAACGATGTTGATCATGTTCAGCACCTTCGGGAAGTTCTTAACGTGCTTCGTAGGGATGAGTTTTACGCTGCAGTGAAGAAGTGCTCGTTTCTCACTGATAGTGTAGTGTTTTTGGGATATGTGGTCTCGAAGGATGGGTTAGCAGTTGATACATCTAAAGTGGAGGCAATAAGCCCGTGGCCTCGGCCCACAACTATCACTGAGGTTAGAAGTTTTCATGGTTTGGCATCCTTTTATCGTCGTTTTATCCCTCACTTTAGTAGTATCATGGCGCCAATCACGGATTGCATGAAGGGTAGTAAGTTTCAGTGGACCGATGAGGCTGATATGTCTTTCCAGTTAATCAAGGAGAAATTGACCACTGCTCCCGTATTGGTCTTACCTGATTTCAATCGCCCGTTTGAGTTACACTGTGATGCATCAACGGTTGGTATTGGGGGTGTGTTGAGTCAGGGTAATCGCCCCGTGGCTTTTTTTAGTGAGAAGTTGTCTGGTTCCAAGTCTCGATATAGCACTTATGATGTTGAATTCTATGTTATTGTTCAGTCTATACGACACTGGCGTCACTACCTTTTTCACAAGGAGTTCATCTTATATACTGATCATGATGCCGTTAAACACCTTGGAACTCAGGATAAAGTGTCTGCTCGGCATGCTTCATGGATTGCTTACTTGCAGCAGTTCACTTTCGTGATAAAGCATAAAGCTGGTGCTTTGAACAAGATTACAGATGCGTTGAGTAGGCGTCATAACATGCTCTTGGAGATGCGCGTCGAGGTTCTGGGATTTGACAGCTTGCGTGATTTGTACTCTGTTGATCCATACTTTTCTGGCGTGATTCGGGATATGCAGAGTGGGGTACAATCAGAATTTGCATGGGTGGATGGTTTTCTATTTCGGGGTACTCGGTTGTGCATTCCAGAGGGTAGTTTGCGCGTGAAAATTATTCAGGAGTTGCATAATGAGGGTCATGTGGGTCGTGATAGGACCCTCCAACTCGCGACGGCTTCATATTTTTGGCCATCTTTGCGTAGGGACGTGGGTAAGTTTGTGGAGCGTTGTCGGGTTTGTCAGTTATCTAAGGGTAAGGCTACAAATGCTGGGTTGTACATGCCACTGCCTATCCCGACACAGCCGTGGACTGATGTGAGCATGGATTTTGTTGTGGGGTTACCACGAACTCAGCGTGGATTTGATTCTATTTATGTGGTGGTGGATCGTTTCTCAAAGATGGTGCACTTTATCCCTTGCAAGAAGACTACTGATGCTGTTAATGTTGCCTTGCTGTACTTTCGTGAGGTTTATCGTTTGCATGGGCTGCCCACGTCAATTGTGTCTGATCGGGACACTCGCTTTCTTAGTCACTTCTGGCGTAGCTTGTGGCGCATGGTGAATACACGGCTGGATTTCAGTAGTGCTTATCATCCACAAACAGATGGTCAAACCGAGGTTGTGAATCGTTCTTTGGGTGATCTGTTACGTTGCCTTGTGGGTGATAATCTTAAGTCCTGGGATCAGAAACTGTGCCAAGCTGAGTTTGCTCATAATCACGCTGTCAACCGCAGTTCTGGGTTCAGTCCTTTTCAAGTGGTGTATGGCCTCGTTCCTAGGGGTCCCCTTGATTTAGTTCCGGTGACTGCCTCGGTCAAGATGCATGGAAAGGCGGAGGATTTTATCCAGCAGTTGCAGCAGGTGCACTCCCAAGCTCATGACCACTTGCAAGCTGCTGCCTTGGATTACAAGCGTGCTGCTGATACAAAGAGGCGCAATGTTGAGTTTGAGGTGGGTGACTTTGTATGGGCAGTGCTGACTCGGGATCGTATTCCAGCACATGAGTATAACAAACTCTCGGCAAAGAAGCTTGGTCCAGTAGAGATTGTTGAGAAGATCAACCCCAATGCTTATCGGTTGAAGCTGCCTAGTCATATTCGTACTTCTGATGTGTTTAATGTCAAACACTTGGTGCCGTTTCGGGGAGATAATTCTGATGATGATGATGATGGAGATCTGCATGTGCCAAATTCGAGGGCGAATTTTTCCCACCCCGGCGGGAATGATGCAGTCGAGAAAGCGTTGGAGTTTATGGTGAAACGGGATCATCCCAAGATGAGAGGCTGATTTTGGCTCGGTCCGTTTTTGACGTGCGAATAGTCAAAGTTTATCCGAAACGGGCCAAGGAACCATAGTAATGATCAAAAGATCATTAAGGGAGCGGATTTTAGCCAAATTCCTTCGTTTAGGCCTCGAAAAGGCCGTTTTTGCCGTTTTTAGTAATTTTGTTTCAGTTATATCTTTATTTCTAGAACTCGGAATTGCATTCCGTTTGTTGGAGCGTGTTCCTTATGAGTAGCACTTTTAGTTTATGTTTTTATTTCGATTTTTTTCCTTTTTTGGAAAAAAAACGTTATTTCCTATTTTAGTTATGCTTTTAGGGTATATATTCTATGTAAACCCTAAGAAGACATTCAGTTGATTATTGAATAAAGTTTTTGAGAGTTTCTCTCTTTTTGCATCAATTTCTTGGTATTCTTCGTGAATCAACAAGCTTTTGATTTTTGTGTGTCGTTCCTATCTTTCCTATAAGCTTCCGCTACGTCAGATACTCAGCCAATAGTACTTCCTTTAGAGTCTACAATCTTAGATTGAAGATAATTTAGAAATCAGTGAATGTTGTGTTTGATTTCACACTTGATACAGGTACTGGTGACATCTCAGTTCCCAATGTTGAACCAACAGTGGAAACTGAGAATGTTACTCCTGACAATGTTACACCAACATTGGAACTGGAAGCTGGAAACACTGAACAGGAGACAGGGAACGATGTTAGGCTAACACCAGCGAGATCTGATGTTAGATTAACAGCAGAAGACTTTGACTCAGAACATGAAGTTGCCTCTGAACCTACAAGATATCCCCCAGCTAGGATTCAGAAAGATCATCCAGCCTCCCAGGTAATAGGTGAACTCACTGAACGGGTAAGGACACGCAACAAAGAAAGACTTAATTATATAAATATGGTTAAACTGTGTGTTTGTATGAACTTCACTTGTACTGTTGATAATGCCTCTTGTTTTGTCTCCCCCATAGAACCTAAGAATGTGAATGAAGCCCTCCTTGATAACTTTTGGATTAATGTCATGCAGGATGAACTATTATAGTTTACTAAGAACAATGTCTGGATACTGGTTCCTAGACCATCTAATATTAATGTAATATGGACAAAGTGGATATATAAAAACAAGAGTAATGAGGAAGGGGTCATAGTTAGAAACAAAGCTAAATTGGTTGCTCAAGGGTACACACAGGTTGAAGGTGTAGAATTTGATGAAATCTTTGCTCCAGTTGCTAGGATTGAATCTATTAGGTTACTTCTAGCCATTGCATGCTGTCTTAAGATAAAACTATACCAAATAGATGTAAAGGGTGCGTTTCTGAATGGGCTAATTGATAAGGAAGTTTATGTTGAACAGCCCAAGGGATTCACATATCCTAAGTACCCCAACCATGTGTACAAGCTTGAAAAAGCCTTGTATGGACTTAAACAAGCACCTAGAGCATGGTATAAAAGACTTACAAAATTCCTTTTAAGTCTTGGCTTTGTTAGAGGAGAAGGAGATAGAACACTGTTTGTTTTGAAGAAAGATTCTCATGTCTGTATAGCTCAAATATATGTGGATGACATTGTTTTTGGTTCAACTAACAACTCTATTTTAGAAAAAATTGTTGAATCAATGACAGGGCAGTTTGAGATGAGTATGATAGGAGAAGTAAATTTCTTCCTTGGTCTCCAAGTAAAATAAACAGGTAATGGGATATTCCTAAGTCAGGAAAAGTATGCAAAGAATTTGGTGAAAATGTTTGAATTAGCAGATTCAAAGCCTTGCAAGACTCCCATGTCTTCATCTGTGAAGATCTCTAGGGATGTTACTGGTGCCAATGTTGATCCAACATTGTACCGTTCAATGATATGAAGCTTACTCTACTTATCTGCTTCAAGACCTGATATAATGTTCTCTGTTTGTGTGTGTACTAGGTACCAGTCATGTCCAAAGAAATCACATCTGATCTTGTGAAGAGAATCCTTAGATATATATCTGGCACTTTGGCCCTTAGAATCTGGTATTCTTATGACACTAACACAAATCTTGTAAGTTTCAGTGACTCAGACTGGGCAGCTGACACTGATGATAGAAAGTCTACAAGTGGAGGATGTTTTTATCTGGGGAACAACTTGGTCTCATGGTACAGTAGAAAGCAAAATTGTGTGTCACTTTCCACTGCTGAATTTGAATACATAGCAGCAGGTAGTTGTGTCATCCAGTTGGTATGGCTTAAACACATGCTACTGGATTATGGGTTAGACAGTGATACCTTACTTATGTTCTGTGATACTCATAGTGCTATAAGCATCTCTAAGAACTCTGTGCAACATTCTAGAATTAAACATATTGATATAAGGCATCACTTTCTGAGAAACATGGTAGAGGACAAGCTCATTGATATTGAACACATAGAAACTAACAATCAGCTTGCTGATATGTTCACTAAACCCTTAGATTCTGAGAGGTTCTTCAGTTTGAGGAATTCTCTTGGCATGTGCATTGTCTAGGGATGTTAGTTCACCAGTGTTGACATAACACCACTGTCTAGCACTAGTTATTGGTTGTGGTGTATCTGTGAATCTTTTATGTTTCCTTTCTGCATTCTTCTTTCTTGCATATTACATCTTTGTTAGAGATTCTGTTGGGTTGTGTGGTTAATCTGTATAAATAGCTGAGTTGACTGTGGACAGGTACATATCAAGAGTTTTGTATAGTAAGAACTATGTTGTTTGTCTGTGAATGTTAACCTAACGTCTGGAAGAAGCTGGGGTACACAGAGCTCACTACTCTGATGTTATTCAGTTGTGACTTATCCATGTTAGGTTAGACAAAGCATGAAGAGAAGCTGGGGTACATTATGTTGAGAGCTTCATTGTCATTCAGTTGTGCTTATTTTTGTTTTTTTGTCTATGGCCAAGGTTATGCATGATAGTGATCCTTACTACTGGGGTGCTTTGAAGTTTCGACTGCTTGCATTCAGCAGCATTGTTCACTTGGTATTTCACTTGTAAACAGGTTGGTAAACAAGTATACCATGAGGAGTTGGGGTGAAGAAGTATATGATAAATGTATTGTCTTCATTCAGGTCCTTTGTACTTGCTTAATCTTTAGTTGATGGTTAAGTTGATGGGGTGTGTGGAGTCTTGTGCTGCCCACATTCAGTGATGAAACGATCCTTTAACATTTACTAGTTTTCGTTCAAAAGAGTTCATGGTAATAGTAAAGGATAAATTGATATATCCTGATCCTAGTCAGTAAAGCTGTTTGTACTTGGTTACCATCACCCAATGTTGATCTTACATTGTTGCTTTCATTCTAGTACTGCATATTCTTTCATGTCGGTTTGGGCTTAGGGGGAGTAGTAGTCCTAGGAATCATGTGTTGAGGCATACTTCTTGGGTGACTAACTGCATGTAAAACACTATGTTTTGTGATCTTTTATGCTGTGGGAAAATCTTTTCCCTGGATATGTACTTCCACTCTGTGTTTTTCTGTCTGATTTGTCACTTATTCATACTGATGATCTTAAACTATGATCATTGTACCTTTGTACTTGGTTGAGGATCAGATAAGTATACAGGAATATCTCACGCTCTCACATGATGTTGCTTTGGATGAAGCCATGCACCTACAACTTTCCTCCCTGATGTTAACTTGCAAATGTTAGTTCAACATTGAAACATTGTAACTTATAAGTTTTCAGGTTTGGAGACTGCTCTGGATACATATTAACCTAACACTGACACGTGGTAAGTTAAACATGGCCGTGATCGTGTGACAGTGATCCGATTATTTTGGTAACATGTTACAACACCACTATCACTATTCTTCAGCTGATTGCTTATATAGTTTGCCCTAATCTCTTCTTACTTCTTACGCTTTCAAAATTATTGTGCAATAAACATTCTCTGCTAATCAAAATTCTTCCTTTCTTCTCTAAAACTACTCTAACGATGGCACGCAAGTCTTCCATTGATGCTCTTATAGATGTTGCTGAGCAGATTGAACAGCCAGTACGCCGCAGTACCAGACGTGCAACCACTGAAGCCGCCGTCGCACCAAAGAGGAAATCCTCTTATCAACGGCGTAAGGGCAAGAAATCCGCAAAGGGTGATGTTGGTTTAACATCAAACACTGCTGAGCAAACCTCCACTCCCACCAACGCTGAAAACGAGGTAATGATGGCTAACCCTACTCAATATATAACTGCTAAAGTTGGATTTGAGGGGGAGAAAGAGGCACCGGTTGTTGCTGTGGGTGAGTCTGAGGTTTTGCATAAGGTCCCTGAGGGTGATGTTAGGGGTGAGTCTGTGGTTGGTACTGATGAAAGTGAAAACCTTGAGGCTAATGCTGTTGAGCATGCTGGTGCTGAGGTGAATAATCTTCCTGAGGAAAGTAATCAGGTTGAGGATACTATGGTTGAGGAGAATGTGGATGAGAAGGTTACTATTGAGGGTAACCAAGATGTTTTTGATGAGGGGAACAATCAACCTGAAGAGGTTGAGAGAGAAGAAGAAGAAGAAGAGAGTCTGACTCTCACTGCCTTAACTACTGCTGCTAGGAAGAGAAAGGCTAAGCAGGTGGTTGTTGAACCTTCTGCGTCTGAGTCAGAAGAAGAAAAAGAAGAATAAGATGATGAGGAGGAAGAGGAAGAGGAAGTTGAGGAAGAATATCTACTGGTAGGTGATGACTATGCTGATGTTACTCCAACATCAGACAGTGATGAGTACTTTGATATGCTTGATGAGGAGTATCCCAAGAAGCTTTATTTTGACTTTTATGTGTCAGCTGAGGCAGAAGAACAGTGGGAGGCTTATCAAGCCAGGGTTATTCACTTGGAGAGGAACATTCATGAGGAAATGTTCAAGGAAAACAGGTTGTATGAGTTGCTTGAAGCAAGGGGTGTGCTGGGCTCTGTGATGAATTTGTCATCATATGTCCTTGATGTGATCAGAGAGTTCTACATGAACCTCTCTCAGTGGGTGTGCCACCAGGGTTCTCCCAAGTTTGGAAAAGCTTGGATAAGGATGAATCTCTATGACATTAGTCCTTCTATGATCAATGAAGCTTGGGGACTTCCTGATCCTGAGGAGACTGAGGATCCTAACATGGATGAGGTAATCACATACCTCACTAGTGGGCTCACAAGGAAGTGGAATGACAGCTTTCCGACTACAAAGCTGACTTCTTTAAGTGATGTACTACACAAGCTCTCCACCTACAATTGGTTGCCATCTTCCAACACCACTGGTATGACTAAACAATCTGCAAAGTTGGTGTATAAGCTGAAGAATGGACTGTGTGGGAACATAGGGGAGAAAGTTTTGTGGCACATGAAGGAGGTCACAACAAAGACAAAGGGAATCATTCCATATCCCTCTCTGATATCCAGCATTATGGTGAAGCAAGGCTTCAAGACTAAGAAGACAGTGGGCTGGATCAAGAACAATGCCAAGATGACCATCACCAGGAGCTATTCCACTCAAGTCAGAATTCAAGACTTGCCATGGAATCCCAATGCAGAAGCTGGTCCAAGCAGGAAAAAGAAGAAGAAGACTCTCAAGTTTGCTGCTTCTTCTGTTCCAGTTTCAAGTGGCGATAGCTGCTCTGTGATTGCTGATGCATTTGTGGAGCAGACTCTGGTTTGGCTTGACAGAGAGTATAAGGACACCCAAAGAGATATAGCTGACAAGCAAGTGAGGTTGTAGGAGATTGACAGCCTCAGGAAGCATTTGAAGGATCTGCCTTCCTCACAAAAAGGGGGAGAGTAGATCAAATTTCAAAACTTCTGAGTTCTGTTTTCTTTGATTTTTTTTTTCCCTGTTTCTGTTTCATTCTTCATCAAGGAGTGTGTTCCTTGCTACTTAATATGGTCTGTAATTAAGTACTTTTCTGTATTGTTACTTAGTGTTTCTGCTTATCCTATTTGAACTTTGGTTACAAAGTACTAACTCTGTTTTGCAGGTTTTAACTATTCTCTGATGTTAAGTTAACATTGAGATGTTCAATGTTAGAACATCTGTCTGGACTCAATGTTATCCAATATTGACAAAGACGGATGTTATGACAACATTGAAGGTATCAATGTTAGAATAACCTTGAGTTAGTCCCTTCTGATTTTCAGGGGGCGTGTACTTAGTTTTCCATTGTTATAAGATAGTGAAGTTTGTCTGAATAATTTGATCTGATTAGAACAGGTTCTTAGGTTTTGTGATTAAGGAAAAAAGGGGGAGATTGAAAGTGCAGGTATTCTGCCAATGTTAGGTTAACATTGAGAAGTCAATGTTGGAGTAACATTGCTGAGCAGAATCCGATTTACAATCTTGGTTTTATTTATTACTGTTTTGCCTTATTCATTTAACTAATTGAGTTCCACAGTTGTGATTGTCTTTGATTATTATTCAGAAAACAAACTTGTCATAGGTTGGACGCTCAAGTTTCCAAGAAGGGAAGTTTCCTTAATTTAGCAAACCGCTCTACAAGAAAAGAAGAGTTCGAGTGCAACTAGGAAAGCTTTCCAAGTTGAGTCCTGATTTGAAGAAGGAGTCTTTCCTTAGTTAGATCACTAACGAAGGAACTTTTATTCAAGAAGCACAACGAGAACAATGAAGAGGAGTTCGAGAAGGAAACGAGGAGAATTACCAACCGTGTACAACACACCTTGAAGTCCAAGTCAAGAACCTATATATATATATATATATGTGAAGTACATCAAGACAAACAACGAGACAAGAGCTAATCAATCCGAGAGATTTACTTACAAGTTGTTAAGCGTTGTCTTGCTTTTGCAAAGTTTGTGAATTGTTAGAATAGATCTAAGAGTGAGGAGCTTTTAGAGATAGTTCGATGCAATTCTTGTGTGCTTTGTTTAGTTCGATTAATTTGAGAGTGAGGAGCTTGAAAATTGAGAGAACGACTTTTGTTAAAACCTTAACGGGTTATTTTGCCTACGGCTCGGAAGTTAATATAATCTTATATTCACTTCTTAAATTCGGTGTTTGTTTATTCTGCTGCACTATTACTCTGGTCTGTTGTTAAAGTAACGTCGTTAGATTGACAACATACAAAATGTTGTTAAAACTCCAGTGTTAAGTTAACAACAACAACGTATCGACCCGATCCACAATTTCACAAACCAATTTGTTCGTTGTAAATTCTAAAGTCTAAACCTCTTGTGTATTAATTATTAGTGATAATTGATAAAGACCCAACACAAAATCCATATTTCCATTTCAATTCTTGAATCTCCACAACATGCCACAAAAAAAGGACAATTCGATATGGATGAGATAGTTGTTGGCCCCAGTGCAAGTGTGAAGACCATTTCAATTAGTTGCTGAAATTTACCAACTTTCAATTCCACTACTTAAGTTATATTATTATTAGTTTAGTACGGTTGTTTCTAGTATTATTGGTGTGTTTAGTATTAATTGTTGTTTTGCTATTGTGTATATATTAGAATATTAATTACGAGGTTTATTAGTAGTGGAAGTAGTGGGAAGTTATAACTTCTCCCGTATGTTTCTTTTATAATTCAACATTGTAATTGAACTCATTAAGCAGAATATATATTAGAAAAGTTTCTTCTTCTCTCTGAAATTCTTAGGAGGGGTGTTCCATCTCGAATCGGAACAAAATTCAATTGCAAGTTGCAACATTGGTGCTTTCATCGAGTTTGAAAGATGCCGCCAAAACCAGCAAATTCGACTACGGGGGACATAATGCGGTGTTACTAGAAAAGATGGATTTTACAGCAATTGTGGAGGGATTTCATAAGGGGATTGAACAAGCAATTATGGAGACAGAAGCCAAACTTGATAAAAATATGGAAGCTTCGTTGTCAGACTTTCGTGTTAAGGCAATGCATGTTGTGGAAACACGAGAGAGTGAATTCGGAGAACCGTCGACAGAGTATAGAGTGTGTGCATGTGACTTAGACCATGAAAATGAATTGGCGCGAAAGATGACTCTCGACAAATTTGATGGTGCTGATCCATTGCGGTGGATTTTCAATGCCGAGCAATTTTTTTCATTCCATCGGGTAAGTCTCTCTCGTAGAATGGAAATGATCTCATTTTATATGCAAGGCGATGCACTAAGTTGGTTCATGTGGATGAAAAATAACCAACATCTTAGTACTTGGGTTGCTTTCACTCGGGCTTTAAAACTAAGGTTTGGGACTTTGTCATTTGAAAATCATCGTGCATTGTTGTTTAAATTAAGCCAAATTGGTTCAGTCGAAGACTTTACAAGAGCATTTGCAAATTTAAGCAACCGTGGTGATGGGCTTCCACCGGATGTTATTTTAGATTGTTATCTTTCTGGTTTAAAAGTGGAGATTCAACAAGAGTTAGCAATTTTAAAATCTGATAATCTGTTTGAGGCGATTGGCCAAGCAAAATTGATCGAGGCAAAAGTGAATACTAGCCTAAATCACACTTTTTACTATCCACGAAGTAATCCTTGCCCCCCAAATAACCCAGCAACCTCAACAGAACCACTCCCTACAAATTCATTACCTGCCTTGTTACCGACGGCCCCAAGACCACCCCCTAAACAACCATTTCGACGATTGTCTCCGACAGAGGTTCAAGAAAAAAGGGAAAATGGTCTATGTTTTAATTGTGACGAAAAATTTAATGTTGGTCACAAATGTAAAACACCCCAATTTTTGTTGCTAACACCGGAAACATAAACTCAGTCTTTGACTACAGATTTGGAGCTAGAAAATTTGCACAAGTTCTTACATGGAGACCCATGAGGACATGGGTCATTTCGAATGGGAGGAAAATTATACGGATGAGATAGTTATTGGCCCCAGTGCAAGTGTGAAGACCATTCCAATTAGTTGCTGAAATTTACCAACTTTCAATTCTAGTACTTAAGTTATATTATTATTAGTTTAGCACGGTTGTTTCTAGTATTATTGGTGTGTTTAGTATTAATTGTTGTTTTGCTATTGTGTATATATCAGAATATTAATTAGGAGGTTTATTAGTAGTGGAAGTAGTTGGCAGTTATAACTTCTCCCGTAGGTTTCTTTTATAATTCAACATTGTAATTGAACTCAGTAAGCAGAATATATATTAGAAAAGTCTCTTCTTCTCTCTCAAATTCTTAGGAGTGGTGTTCTATCTCGAATCGGAACAAAATTCAATTGCAAGTTGCATCACAATTCCCAATTGGGCAAATACAATATACAATGGAATTGAGTTTCAAAATATAAAAATCAAAAATCAAGAATCAAAATCCTACATACTTTCTAGAATATAAAATTCTTAACTCAAGTTAAAGTGGAAGTGAGGTTAATTTTGGAGTTTTGTGGTGTTTTTAACTTTTCCCAATGAATATTTATTTTCTTCCAATGAGTTTTTGTTTTTTCTTGAAGGGGTTTTGTTGTTCTATGGCAAAAAAAACTTATATGGACCAGGTCCGTAGGAATAGTATGGACCATGCGGTCCACATTTGTCAAGTTATTTGCCTTTTAGCCCCTCAAATTTAAAAGATAATAAATCTTGTATTTTACTATGAAAACATTATGTTGCGACCCTAAGAAGGAATTTCTTTATCCTGACATGTTCAAAATTGGTATCAGAGCCTAGGTTTATTTATTAAATGTGGAAATTTATTTATTATGATAACTCCTAACCACCCTTATAAGGGGAGTAATTTTAATCATGCGTCCGAACGAAAGTTCAAGATACATTTTCAACAGGGAGTTTTTCGAGCAATTGGAAAACACAGAACAAACAATAGTGATGGTTGAAAACTATCACACAAGATGAGTAATTTGGTTTTACCAAATTTTCACGAGCTCGAGACAGATGGCTCTAAGTTATCACGGGACCTTAGAGAAATTCAAAAGATGGTCCAATCATATGGTAACCATCAATACCATATGCTCGAGCATGTTCAAGAAATCCAAGATAAACCGGATACTATGTCCCGCCGCTAGAAGGAGATCCTTGAGACTCTTCAAGAGATCCAACGACGAATGAAGAACTTGGAAACCCTTCCAAGATCTTCCGAAAGAAGAAGAGGAGGATGGCTACCACCATCTTTCGGAAATGAACCTCTACTACACCAGAAGAGTAAAGCGATAGAGGTCAAGAGGGAATTGACAAGGAACGAGAAGCTGAAGGCCTTAATATGTGGAAAACCCAGTACTTCTTAAAAATCATGTCAAGAATCAAGCTTGACAAGATCAACTACGGAGACCTGCAAGATCTTTTCGATCTAGCAGAATCATTTTCGGGTTTAAAACTCGTTAATGTCCAGGCCTTGGAAGACGCAATCGTGCCAAGACAAAATCCTCCTCACGAGCAGTCAACGGTTACCGAGAGTTTTGGATCTCATAATCCAAATCAGAATCTGATTAGAGATGAACCCATGCCATATCAGAACGATTTTGTGGCAGGATCCATATTCACGGCGGTGCCAACCAGATCAAGACCAAGGAGGCCCGATATTCATGGGACACCATATGGAAGATTCCAACTTGATCCAATTCATCCTTACGGGCTCATGTTCAATCTGGATATATTGGATTTCAAAAATTGAGAAGCACTGATCGATGAATGGGCATCGACAATGAGGATTGCAGCAGCAACGCTGGAACTCAACAAGGAAGGGTTCATAATGATATTACAAATGAGCCTCGAGGGATCGGTCAAAATCGGATGGGAACATGCCACTGCAGAAATTAGGGAGGGTGTGCTATCCGGCGAAGCCCTCAAAGACATTGTTGACAGAATGGCTAGACTTTTCAAAATCTACTTAATCGGAGAAGGATAATTTGCTGATCACCAAACCGGAGGAGGCGACCAAGAAAGAGCCCGAAGATACGAGCAAGCCTTGTATAGCTTGGAGTTACATGATATATGTAACGTCAATCTATACATCCAACTCTTTACTGAGTATAAATGGAAGAGCCGAATAAACGAAGAAACGGCGATTCCATTATTCTTCGCCAAAATACCAAGCCCATGAAGAAAAATGTTACTGCGAGAATATACACCCTTAGGGATGGATAAAGTTGCCCAAAGAATGTCATTTTTCAAGGTTAAGTTGAGCGAGTGGTGCTAGAAGGCAGCAATCCAAAAGAATTACAAGAGACTGAAAAGAATCAACAAAGTAGTCCGTCTTTGCTGCGAAGATAATGACATTCCAACAGTCATCGGAGCACCAGAAAGACACCGAAGAAAGAAAAACAGGGATCATCCCTATGAACAAAGAGGTAGCAGGTTTTCAAGTAGAACTTCATGGAGACCAAGGAGATTCTGGTCGAAACAAAAGGCCCGAAGTTATAAATCAGGGCAAAGACCAGGACCTAGCTGGGGGAGGACATCTTCCAGTCAGGGAAGTACAAGCAGACCACCCACGATGAGGACTTTCAGAAGAGCCCATACGCGTGCCAATGAAAGTTTCAAGGATTGTAACTGCTGGACATATGGTGCCAAGGGACACATCTCAACAGAATGTCCGGAGAACCAAAGAAGAGGAGTTAGACAGTTCGAGGCCACGCCAGAATTTGAAGAAGCTGTGTATTTCCAAGACCTCGTTCAAGTATACCAGTTTGAGGATATTCTGTCAGACGAAAGTATATATGAAGAAGATGAGGGCCAAGATGAGTCTTCAGAATCAGAATCGGAATCAAACTGAAGATGAGGATATCTTCCGTCAGGAAACACAATAAGATCTGTCAGGATTCTTCTCTCAAACAAGCATATCCCACAAAGCATTAATGAGGATCATGCGAGAAGACCCAAAACTTCAAGTTTACGATGGGTTTACCATTGGAGAAATGGAGAGAACCTTAGCCCAGCTAAGCTTCAGACAACGAAAGCATCACATCATCTACAAAGTGACGGCGGGAGAGATATCTATCCCGATGGAACTAACAAGTAATGTGATGGAAATGCAGTTGGTTCCTATGAATGAAATAAAAGAGGAACAAGGACGACTCAGTCCAGAGGTTGCCCAGAAAATGTCATGGATCCATATCGGAGCCATAAGAATCTTGATCAAGGCAACATTTAAAGAAGGAATCAATTCGCCAATCGATATTGCCATCTTTGATAGAAGGATTCAAAACATGCGGGACGCCTGTCTTGGAGGAATATCAGGGAATTTATTTGCTGGAAAGGTGGCAACGTTCGTGTATCCGAAGATTTCTTATAATTTGACCGATCGAGATTTCAACAGGGTCCTCACTTTACATCAGGACTTCAAGAACAAGAAGCTAATGAAGGAAGGAAATAGGCCATACTCTATTACTTACAGTATCTTCTATGCCCTCTCCAACACTCATCATTCAGACTTTTTTCGAAGAAAGGAGTTTGTCGAGGTACCGAAGATCTTTGATAAAGTGGCCCATGCAGTCAAACCAGATATTTCTGATCTGCCACATATCCATGAGATGGATATGATCATCCGAGATCAACCAGTGTTCGACAAAAACACATGTCAAAGGTTTGAACCTAGGAGAATCTCTTTATAGGAAAACATGATGCACAGCCTAACATGGGGAAAGAAACCAATTGTTGAAGTCGTAATCGAACCAAAAAGGTTTACGACTAGAGGAGAACTCCAATGTCCAGGAGGATGGTGCGAGGTCGAGGTAATCTTCGACATCACTCAGAAGGATAATACCATTCCTTGTGATGCCTTATATTATCTAAAGCAGCCCCATGTTGGAAGATATCAAGGAAACCTAAAATTAGGTGGAATGGATTTCATCATCAACGGGCGAGCAGGGAAGACCCCGAAACAACTAGTTCTTGGGATTGAATTTCTTGAGGATCATAAACCTTGGGAAAGATTACCAGAAAGAATGGAATTCACAGTGGACGAGAAGAGATACAGATTCAGATGACCACTAGTCCATTCTCAATTTACATCTCAGTTGGGATGTTGAATGAGAAGTTTCGAGCCGAGTACTTCGCGTCGTGTATCGACTCAGGGGCTGGTATTTGCACAGCCAAAGTAGGAGTTTTACCCGAAGAAATTGGAGAAAATCTACTAGCAGTTGCGGGAAGGGATTTCTCGAAGAAAATTATCATCTTCAAAAGAGGAATAAAACAAGCCGAAATATTGATTGGCAGAGCAGGCGGTACCCTATGGTACAAGGTCAAAACGCCACCAATCTATTTTCACGACACCGGAGCCGATATCTTACTCGGCAACAATTTCCTAGAAACGTTCAAGCGTTTTACACAGGATAATAAAACAAGAAGTCTTATCCTCACAACATTATGTGATCATATGATCTTGGTGCAAAGATTGACACAAGCGTTTTACCAGAAATTGACAATTCAATTTCGCAGCAAGCGTGGTGATGACGGAAAGCTTCGCCACCCAAAATTGAGAGATCAGAGGAAATATGGTAAGGCAATCCTTCAGCTTAGGATTGACAGCCTAGGTGGCCAGAAAGATGAAAGGATCAAAACCGAAACAATCGAGATCCTAAAGGCCAGCTTAGAACCAAGTCCTCACTTGGACATCACTAACGAAGAACAAATCTCGCTGGAAGATGTCAAAACTAAGATCCGAAGAAACTTCAAAGAAGATCCTTTGGCATGGTGGAACAAGAACGAACTTAAATCATCCCTAAAAATCAAAAAAGGAAGAAAAATGAGTTTGTCAGATACATGCCTATCTTAATGAATCAGAATGATCGGAAGGATATGCAAAAGATTCTTAAGAAGCACCTTGACCTTAAGCTAATCTCACCAGGAGTCTTTCCATACAGCAGCCCTGGATTCTTAGTCAGGAACCATGGAGAAATCAAAAGAGGAAAACCAAGGTTGGTAATCAACTACCAAGGGATCAACAAAATCTTGGAGTTCGACGGATATTATATCCCAAGCAGAGAACACATGATCAACTGCGTCCAAAACGCAAAGTTTTCTCTAAGTTTGATTGCAAATCGGGATTCTATCAAATCAAGATGGAAGAAGAAAGCAAGAAGTATACAACTTTCTCTACGCCACATGGACATTACATCTGGAATGATATGCCAATGGGTTTGGCTAATGCACCCCATATATATCAGAGGAAAATGGATAATCACTTCAAAGATTATTTCAAATTCATGTTCGTATATGTCGACCACATTCTCATCGCCTCGAAGAACGTCAAAGAACATATCAAACATTTGGAGATCTTCTCAGATGTTTGTCATAAGGAAGGATTGGTGCTGTCAAAAAATTGATAACACAAGTGTTAACAGGTTTGGAATTATTCCCTATTTAACGGAAGATATTTATTTGGGTCGAAACGTCCTGTCCGTGATTCAAAGGCAACGCGAGATGGACATAATGAGATTAATTGCAAGAATATTCCCTTCCTTTATTCACTGAACATTTCCTCCTCTTTTTATCTTACGTACTTGAGTGATAAATTGTAACAAATAGGCTTAGTTGCTTTAGCTTCTTCCAGCTTTTTCTTCTTCTACTGATCACCTCCCTTTATATAGACTTTGGTGGGGGTAGGTGTCATTGTGCATGTGTTTTGATAAGGACAGGTGTTGTTGTTACCTTGATACAGGTGTAAAAATTAGGATAATGTTTATCGTTTATCTACTAAGTGCTGACTGGATTAGCTTTTGTGTCTTCGGATATCTTCGAGGGCTTCTGATGTAGACTGTTTCTGATAGAGTTATTCTTCCGGGGGCTTTTGTTTCTCCTTCTTGATTCGGGTAGTGATGTAGACTGTTTCTGATAGAGCTATTCTTCCGAGGGCTTTTGTTTCTCCTTCTTGATTCGGGTATTTTCTTCAACAGTCAGAAGTGATCTCTGAGGGTGGAAATGTGATCTCCGAGGACTTGGTGTGACTTCCGAGGACTGTGATTTTGTGTCCGAGGGCTGTTTTTGCTTTACTGAAAGTGAGATTTCTTCACCAGAGTGCTCGGAATGTATTCGCTGGGTGTTCCTGTACTGACTTCTTCCAAAATTGTGTTCTCGGATAAGTCCGAGTGTTGTCTTTTCCGAGGAGTGTTCAGCAAGGAAGTTTTCTTGTAAGTTCATAGGACTCGGGGTCCCTCTTGGCGCATTTGGTGGATATCGGAGTCATACGGGTCCATCGGGGTTTGCTCTTTTTCCGATGCCGTGTTGATATCTGTTTTTCATTCACCGTTTGACTTTCCAAGGGACGCTGGTTTTTCTCCTCGGATGCTTTTATAAACCTTTTCGGGTCAGTGACCGAGAGGTAGGGCAATCCTCCGAGGGGTTTTCTTTATAGGTACATCTCATCGGACGTACTCGTGACAATAGTATTGTCCATATATCCTCCGAGGGGTTTTCTTTATAGGTACATCTCATCGGACGTACTCGTGACAATAGTATTGTCCATATATTATTTTTCCCGAGTAGGAGTGATCTCCTCTATTTTATTTTTTAGGGTTAACACTAGCCCCCCCAAATTTCGATTGTCCTCGTAGAGACAAACGGAATTTTAAATCATCCCGCGGTTACCCTAGCCAGGGGTTCCGCTTCCACCCATTTGGTGAAGTAATCAACAGCTACTAGCAGAAATTTCTTTTGGCCGGCATCAGGGACAAGGGGTCCAAGTATGTCAATACCCCACTTAGAGAATGGGCAGGGGTTCTGAGAGGGTTCCCAAGGGGCTGCGGGTAGATGGGTCCGAGGGGCGTAAGCCTGGCATGGTTTGCATCTTTCGGCATGGCTTTTGCTATCTTTGGCCATCGTGGGCCAATAGTAGCCCTGTCGGATCAAGCGTCCCACCATGCTTTCGCCACTAGTATGGCTCCCACATACCCCCTCGTGAGTTTCTGCTAAGGCTAGCTGGGCCTCTTCTTCATTAAGGCATCGAGCGTGGGGACATGAATATGTCCTTCGGAAGAGTATCCCGTCTTTGAGGAAGTATCGGAGGGTTTTTCTGAACATCATTCGCTGAATATTCTTGTCCGAGGAGTATCCCTCGGGATTCTGCAAATAGGCTTTGATAGGAGTCACCCAGCTAGATGAAGGATCTGAAACTGTGTTCACTTCTCGGCCTTCACCCTTTTCAGATTCATTGACATGTAGTAGAGTAATCTTCCGAGTATGTATTGCAGCTGTTTGTGTAGCCATCTTGGACAAAGCGTCCGCCTCTTGATTTTCTTTTCGAGGAATTTGAACTATATCATATTCTTCAAACCATTCGGACCTCTGGCGAACAACTCGGAGGTACTCTTGCATTCTTTCTTCTTTGGCCTCATATGACCCCTTAACTTGCTGAACAATCAGTTGGGAATCACTATGAAGGAGTACTCTTTTCATTCCCCCTTCTCTAGCTAACCTCATACCAATAAGGAGAGCTTCATACTCGGCCTCATTGTTAGAGAGGGGATAATCTATTCTAACTGCAAAATGGAGTCTTTCCTCCTCTCCTTCTTGATTTACCAAAACTATTCCGGCCCCCCCGTGGGTACTCACCGAGGATCCATCTACATATACGTGCCATCGTGGCTCCTTTTCCTCGGATCCAACGCCCGTGAGTTCTGTTACAAAGTCCGCCAAAACTTGCGCTTTGATTGACGGTCTCGGCGCGTAGGAAATATCGTACTCAGTAAGCTCTACAGCCCATTTTATCATTCTCCCTGATGATTCCGGCTTACTAAGAATTGCTCTCAGGGGATGCTTAGTAAGCACGGTAATTGGGTGGGATAAAAAGTAGGGGCGTAGCTTACGAGCCGTAGTAACCAATGCTAGAACGAGTTTCTCAGTTAGGGTATATCGGGTTTCGGCTCCGAGGAGGGTTTTGCTGACGTAATATACCGGGTGATGTTCTCCGTCTTGTTCTTTAACTAAGACAGCACTAATAGCTTCTTCTCCGACCGATAAATACAGGAACAACTCTTCTTGGGGTATAGGTTTTACCAGCAAAGGTGGTTTCAACAGGTACCTTTTCAATTCTTCGAGAGCTTCTTCGCATTGGGGGGTCCACTGAAATTCCTTGATATTCCGAAGTATCTTGAAGAAGGGAAGCCCTTTTTTCTGCGGACTTGGAGACAAACCGACTCAACGAGGCCATTCTTCCAGTCAGCTTTTGGACATCTTTTACCGTCCTCGGGGTAGGTAACCCCATGATAGCTTCTGCTTTTTCGGGGTTTACTTCAATTCCCTTCTCCGTAACCATAAATCCCAAAAATTTTCCTCCTCGGATACCAAAAGAACACTTCCGAGGGTTGACCTTCATGCCAAAGTTGTTCATAATGACCAACGCTTTTCGTAGGTCCTCGGGATGTTCTTCAGCAGTGTTACTTTTAACTACAGTATCATCTACATAAACCTCTACTGATTTCCCAATAAGTCCTGAAAACATAAGGCTTACTAACCGTTGATAGGTAGCTCCAGCATTCTTTAATCCAAAGGGCATGACTAGATAACAAAAGGTGCCTGCATCCGTGATAAAGCTGGTCTTATCTTGATCACTAGCCGCCATCGGGATTTGGTTGTACCCTTGATCTCCATCTAAAGTTGATAGTAGCGCACATCCTGCGGTAGAATCAACTAGCTGATCTATGCTCGGTAAAGGATAGCAATCCTTGGGGCATGCTTCATTGAGGTTAGTAAAGTCAACACACATTCGCCATCTTCCTCCGTGCTTGGGAACTAGCACGACATTAGCCAACCACTCGGGGTAAATAACTTCTCGTATTTGCTTTAATTGGAGAAGGCGTTGTATTTCCGAGCGGATGATCTTGTTGCGCTCGGGGCCCATTTTCCTCTTTTTCTGTTGGATAGGTTTAGCTCCAGGCTTCACATTAAGGAAATGTTGACATACCTTGTTGCTGATTCGTCCGGGCGGCCCCCCTTCCCATGCAAAGAGGTGATGAAATTGTTTGAGAAGAGAAATCAATTGGCCTTCTATGATTGGAGTCATATGGGTGCCCATTTTGATTACTTTCTCGGGGCTTCCTTCTACTAATTCCACCATTTTTAATTCTTCCACAGGTTGGACTCGTGTTTCCTCGGTTCTACACTTTTTGTTATTTCCGAGTGAAGGTCCGTCCTCTTCTGAGGGAATAGCATTCATGCAGCATTCTCTAGCTTTTGACTGACTTCCTCGGACTTCTCCGATTCCCGAGGAGGTGGGGAATTTCACTTTAAGATGCAAAGTAGAAGGAATAGCCTCAAAGGCCCGAATAGACGGTCTTCCGCAGATGACATTATACGTTCGCGAAGAGGCCTCCACTACCCAAAACTTAATAGATTCCGTTCTTCGAAGGGCTCCTTTACCCCATGACATTGGGAGAGTAATAGTTCCGAGGGTTTGGCATGCTTCCCCGGAGAATCCTACTAAGGGGACCTCCGCGGTTTCCAACGTTTCTTGTTTCAATCTCATAGCGAGATAGGTCGGTAGGAAGAGTACATCCACAGAGCTGCCCGTATCTATGAGAATACGTTGGATTTCATACCCGTAGATGACGGCAGATATAACCAAGGGATCTTCATGAGGGTATATTACGTCAGTAAGGTCCTCGGGTCCGAAAGTGATACTAGGCAGCTGTGACCCTTGAATGGAACAGACAGACATTCCTTGTTCTGCTCGTCGGGCTTCTTTCAAATATTTCTTCTTTTTACCCTGAGGCGCCATGGAGATTTCACCCCCTTCTATCATATTGATGGTTCTCCCTGTTGGGGGGTTGTCTTTGTAAGAGTTAGGTGGAGGAGGCAAACTCTGATACCCTGTCATTTTCTCTCGCGAATTTCGCCGGCGGTCTTTACTTCTCTCTCGGGGTCGGAGACGTCTAGTGGTCCCCTCTCGTGACTTCCGGCTAGGCGTCCTTTCTTCCCTTTCTTGCTCTTCCTCTTCCCTTCGTGATCTCTTCCAAACATTTGCCTTGGGCTCTTCAGGGTTATTTTCCTTAAGGTAGTTCTTCAAGTACCCTATCTCCAATAGGCGAAGCACCTCTAAATGAAGGGTAGTACATTCTTCCGTAGTGTGCCCGTAAGTTTTATGGTACTTACAATACTTCCCAGTATCCTTGTCTCGGTTAGGAAATTTAGTCGGTCTGGGCCAGTGCAACTCGTTGCTACCCCTCATTATGTTGAGCACTTCTGGTGGAGTAACAGTCATCGGAGGTAAGTGCACGGGTCGGAGGAATTTCTTAACCACTCCCCCTTCATCTTTGCGTTGAGGAGGTTTTCCTTCCTTACTTTTTTCTTTGACCTTTGCTTCTTTCTCAGCACGCTCTAAGTGTTCACTATCCTCCTGCTCCATCTGCTTCTTTGTTCCCTCGGCTTCTTCCATCAAAATATGTACTTCCGCCTTTTGCATTAACTCATTCATATCCGTGATACGATTTCCCATAAGGTATCTAAAGAAATCCCCCGCTCGGAGTCCCTGAGTTAATATGTCCGCCATAATGGTCGGGCTAACATTTGGAACATCGAGTGCTTCATCCGTGAAGCGCTTTATATATTCTCGCAAGGGTTCATCCTTCTTCTGTTTAATAGTAAAAAGATGCGTAGCAGATTTAGGGTACCTTCGGTTACAGGCGAATTGTCGTACAAACAAATGAGCTAGTCGGTCAAAGCTCGTGATGGAACAAGGTGGAAGATGAGTAAACCAGGCTTGAGCCCGCCCTCCAAGGGTAACAGGGAATACACGGCATAACACCGGATCAGGAGCGGAAGAGAGGTCCATTCCTGCCAAGTATTGATGGACGTGATCTTGTGGGTCCCTTCCATCAGCTTCTCCGGTATATAGCGAGATATTAACAGGTCGCATCCCCGAGGGGATAGAAGCTGAAGCAATTTCGGGGATGAAAGGAGAGGTTTTGAATGTAGGATCTTCCTCGGGAGCCATGGCTTTCTTGAGATCACCTAACTCTTTTCGTAAATTATCCATCATTCCCCATAGGGAATGTTCAACTCCTCCTCGATACTCTGAGGGGCGAGAAATTTCTTCCTGACCCCTCACGGGAGTCCTTTCATGACATACATGTCTTCGAGGACTTTGTCGGGGTGTCTGTCGCCAAGGATTCCAATTTGGGTTCCACGTCCTCGGAGGTACATCTTCTTCCGAGGGGAAATCTTCGTTCTCGGATAGAACAGGGGACGTGCGTCCGGGGGGATCATCCCTCCAGGGTGTTCTTTCAGCATATATAAGTCTTTCATAAACAGATCGGGGAATACTAATAAAATCTCTTGTACCTGGTTCATAATTGGACAAAGTTTCTTCTGAGTCGTTGTTCGGGACAGGAAGGTTGTCATTTTCGAAAAGACCATCCATCCTAGCTGACGTGTGCCTAAATTCTCTCGAAGACAGATGTTGTGACGTTCCCACAGACGGCGCCACTTTGTTAACAGGTTTGGAATTATTCCCTATTTAACGGAAGATATTTATTTGGGTCGAAACGTCCTGTCCGTGATTCAAAGGCAACGCGAGATGGACATAATGAGATTAATTGCAAGAATATTCCCTTCCTTTATTCACTGAACATTTCCTCCTCTTTTTATCTTACGTACTTGAGTGATAAATTGTAACAAATAGGCTTAGTTGCTTTAGCTTCTTCCAGCTTTTTCTTCTTCTACTGATCACCTCCCTTTATATAGACTTTGGTGGGGGTAGGTGTCATTGTGCATGTGTTTTGATAAGGACAGGTGTTGTTGTTACCTTGATACAGGTGTAAAAATTAGGATAATGTTTATCGTTTATCTACTAAGTGCTGACTGGATTAGCTTTTGTGTCTTCGGATATCTTCGAGGGCTTCTGATGTAGACTGTTTCTGATAGAGTTATTCTTCCGGGGGCTTTTGTTTCTCCTTCTTGATTCGGGTAGTGATGTAGACTGTTTCTGATAGAGCTATTCTTCCGAGGGCTTTTGTTTCTCCTTCTTGATTCGGGTATTTTCTTCAACAGTCAGAAGTGATCTCTGAGGGTGGAAATGTGATCTCCGAGGACTTGGTGTGACTTCCGAGGACTGTGATTTTGTGTCCGAGGGCTGTTTTTGCTCTACTGAAAGTGAGATTTCTTCACCAGAGTGCTCGGAATGTATTCGCTGGGTGTTCCTGTACTGACTTCTTCCAAAATTGTGTTCTCGGATAAGTCCGAGTGTTGTCTTTTCCGAGGAGTGTTCAGCAAGGAAGTTTTCTTGTAAGTTCATAGGACTCGGGGTCCCTCTTGGTCCCTCTTGGCGCATTTGGTGGATATCGAAGTCATACGGGTCCATCGGGGTTTGCTCTTTTTCCGATGCCGTGTTGATATCTGTTTTTCATTCACCGTTTGACTTTCCAAGGGACGCTGGCTTTTCTCCTCGGATGCTTTTATAAACCTTTTCGGGTCAGTGACCGAGAGGTAGGGCAATCCTCCGAGGGGTTTTCTTTATAGGTACATCTCATCGGACGTACTCGTGACAATAGTATTGTCCATATATCCTCCGAGGGGTTTTCTTTATAGGTACATCTCATCGGACGTACTCGTGACAATAGTATTGTCCATATATTATTTTTCCCGAGTAGGAGTGATCTCCTCTATTTTATTTTTTAGGGTTAACAACAAGTGTTAAGGCTTTCTTTAAAAATAAAATCGAAAGTAAACCAGAGAAATCTAGATTGTTAAAATGGCAAGCTGAATGTCAATATTATAATTTTGATGTTCTGGTTATAAAATCTCACGAAAATATTCTTGCAGATTTTCTAACAAGGGATGGAGGCACATGAAGCTGGCACCATTCTGACAAGATGGAAGCACCACGGGGAAAACCTGGAGGAACTAAGTAAAGCAATCGATGGCCTGACAATTAATGCTAAGGCTTTCGTTCATGTACAGAAAAGAGATCTTAATAAGGTCCAAAACGCGATTAAGACTACATGGTTAGGTAGCACAAGCCTTTGGGAAAGTATCATGGACCCAATACTACGAGATGCTTCCACATTCAAGGTGAAAGCTGAATTACGAGCAATAACCCTTGATGAGGGTGATTCAAGCAACACAGGTCCAGTAGGTGATCCTTTCGAGGAAAACACCCAAGAACGGGTCGATTCAAAGGTAGAAATACCAAAATAATCGAATACCTCTGAAATAAAGGAGGACGCGATCAATCTTAGACCTAGAACTGGGACTTCTAAGATTAACAAGAACGAGCAGAAAGAGCATTTGATTGAATATTAGAGGACATGAGACAAGCTTTACACAAGAATGTGTCCCAGTAAATCTGTAGTTGATTGGTCTGGGAAATATCCGAGAATTTGGATACTACCAGGCTCAAAGCCTGAGAATGTAAGTGAGTGGTTTGATTTTGGCTGTATAGCCTCAGTCTTCACCACATCACCAGGATTTTTGGAAATTTCAAAATTACCAGAATGGATCTACGAGAAAGTGTATGAGACATGGAAGAACAATCCAACACTTGCAAGAGGAGATGTCTTGGAGTTAAAATTCATATCAGCAGCTCCGGAAATTACATGGAAGGGTTTTCATCCGAGCTTTCATTTCATCAAGCTACAGAGACCCAATATGAAGGCGATGGATTATATTAAGCCACCGCCAGAAGGACAATTTCTGGTGTCCCTGATTTCCGAAGACGACATTTCTACCAGAAGAGCTTGTGAACTATGGGTCTGTCTCACTGAGATGGATAAGGTCAAGTATTCGTTCAAGATTTTTCGAAAATCAGAGAACGGATCGTTTATGCTCAATAGCATGACCAACACTACCACAAGATTTGCTAAAACGATATTCGAAAACAAACGACAAATATTGTGGAAGAACGAGATTCCGGTAACAGCAGAAACTAACCGAAAATTCTACAACATGATGCATGCCTGCGGATGGAAGGAACATATCTGTTCTAAGTGTCCCAATCAAAAAGAACCTCTTTTTGAAAAGGGATTCCCAGTGAAATTAAATATGATACCCTGTTACCTTCTCGGAATATATGTGATACCTATGTGATACCTCAAAGTGTATGGTGCGAATGAATTTGAGACTTGCTAACCATTTACTCTTCAATTCACATGGCACTTTATCGCTTTCCTTTTTTTAATAAACTAACCACCAAATTGGAGTCGCTTTCTAACCATAGATTCGTCCAATTCGATTCCTTTGCCTTGTTTATGGCGATAATAATATACCATAGTTCAGCTTCAAATACAAACACTGAGCCAAGGTATGTTGCAAATGCCCCGAGAAGAAAACCTCTAGCGTTTCGAAAAATTCGTCTTGCACCTCCTGTTCCAGGCGTACCAAATGAACAACTATTCATGTTGCATTAAATCCACTTGTCAATAGGGGGATGCCACACAACTGAAATAATTTTTAGGGCCTTCAGTGCCAAAATAGACATGTCAAAACTCTTCAAGATTCCCAGGTTTTTAATTGTATGAGCTGGTCCTATGTGAAAACATTTGACTTCTTTAATGCACCGCCAAATCTGTCTCAAAAGTGCATGGATATCTGGTGAATAATTCTCAAAAATACATTTATTGCGGCCGATGTCCATGTGGCTCGAATTTGAGAGCTGAAACGTGCACCAACTGCATTTGTGAGAAGCTTTTCAAGAGTAGAGGTTGTGTCAACTCGGTGATGAAAAACCCATGCGATCCCTGTCCAAGCGGCTTTTGCAAAAGGACATTGCAAGAATACATGTGTCACAGTCTTCCTGTACAAAATTTACAAATAGACGTAAGATGAAATCCTCTTCGCATCAAATTATCTTATGTTGGAATATATCCTAGCATTGCACGCCAGCAAACGATTTATCTCGATATTGGGAGAAACTCCTTCCAGACAAAATTGTGCCATGGGCTCGATACAACGTTGGCGCCACATATCTGTGTGTTTGAACTCCAAACTTCAAAGTCCCAATTTGTGCTCAGTGACCACATACATACATCCTTATTCCATTTAATGAACGTATGTTCTCGTATATGTAGTTGCAGCAAATTAGGCATCATGGATAGTAGATTCCAATGATCATGCTGGAAAGATTCTTTCACGATATCCCGAAGTCCTCACCTAGCCTATTCATCAATCCCTAGGTACTCCGCGACGCAAGGGAATATCCAGTGTTCAATCCAAAAGTTACAAGAGGATGACGTGCATGTGAGCCAGCGTATATCCTTCGATGTCACATTCCAGCCTTTATGCAAAGAACACCAAATCAAAGACGTAACATAAGATTCTCGAATACTAGAATTATCGCTAAAAATATTGGTTTTCAGCAAGCTTAGTGGATATTAATCAACGACAATTAATTTCCAACATAATTTTGCTAAAAGAGCAACGTTCAGGCTCTCTAGATCCTTGACCCCGAGACCTCCATCTTTAACCGAAATACAACACTTTTTCCATGGTACTGTGACTGGTTTTCGCACATCAATCTACCCCGACCTGTTAAAATTACGAATTGATCCTATCATATGTAACAAAATCTGTTTCGACCAAGCATAGATAGAAAACGAGTGAATATAACATAGTTTACCAGTGTGACTCTCCCCGCCATCGAAAGAGTGGAGCCTTTCCATTTAGCAAATTTGCTCAGTATCTTATCAGTATATATCTCCTTCTTGGACTCCCTTTAAACAAAGGGATTCCAAAATATGTAAAAGGGCAATGAATTTGCTTAAGAGAAAATGTTTAGTAACTAACAACTTGGTGTTAAAAACATTAACCGTGTCGTTTCATAATCTTTTTGTAGGAATTCCGCATTCGTAATTTCATCATCTAGTCCGCACATAGTGGAATCTTACTTACTATTGTAGGAGTTGACAATTGAATTCGATTTTGATCCTAGTAAAGTAAGATTCAAAATCAGATCGTATTGAAACCAACCGATTAGATTCAGAATTATTCAAATTCAGTTTGATTTGATGATTTTTTTTTTCTTTTTTTATTTGTCTTAAAAAAATGCTATATAACATCTTTACTTTGTATTCAAAATTAAAAATACCTAAATAAATATGAGTATAATAATAAGTTATAACACATCCAAACTCATTAGTAGATTTTCTCATAACGAAGTAATAAATTAATGTTCAAAATAGAAATCCTACACAATACAAACCATAGTGAGTAATTAGTAGATTTACAATTCAAAATTATACTTAGATCGATACACAAGCACTACAACTTTAAGTAGTTAAATTATTACCCATATTTTTTTATTTATTGTTTTTAAAAAAAATGATTATTTGATTCAATCAATTCTTATATAAAATCAAAATTGAATGGAAGGACTCTATTGATCCCAGTTAAAAAAAGTCAAAAATCAGATCACATACTTAATTCGATTTTTCGCTCATTAGATTGGGTTCAAACGATTCGATCGGCCCGGTCATTTTACACACCCGTATTACTTGGATTTTTTTTTTATCGTTATGGGTCTGTTTTCACTAATCATGCAGATTAAAAAAGCGAAAAATGAAATTCCTTACGCATGAAACTAATTTCTGAGTATAAGTGTGAATGGTCATAAAGGTCTCTCGCTATTAGGGATTTGTCTAATATGTACCCACCCATCGTGCCTCATGCACTCACAGAACATGTGGGCCCATGTGGGGCCAGTGCTTGTGGGACCCACCTCTATGTGAGTGCAGGAGGCACTACGGGTGGGTACATATCAGATGCTCCCCGCTATTAGCTCCAATAATTTTTCCAGTATAATGCTTGCCTAAAGTCTATGGCATGCCTGCCATTTACAAATTGCACCGAGTTGTAGACTTCTACTCTATGAGTTGTACTATGTACTATATATAGACTTGACCCGAACTTGTAATCAAGTCAAGTCAGTTAGTTAATTATATCCGGACTTAAATACTTTTCGCTCACATAGCTCTAGCTTTTTTATAGAAAAATACCATTATTGTTTTTATAAGGAAAAAAATCACATACCCCCTATTCTATTTTTTTTTTATCACTTACCCCCTTATTCTATTCTAATCTCATTACATCCCCCCCCCCCCCCCAAGACGAAATTAACTCATTAATCTCTCCAAATTGCGCACATGCGGCTCGTGTTCCACACTAATCAGAGGCAATTTTGCCCATTCAAATACCACAACACATTACAATCGAGAATGATCTCCAATTCTCTCAAATCAACACTTACAATAATTTTTTCCAAATTCGAAAAACCGTAAATCTCCAAATTCAATAACTCGTCTCTTGCACATAGGTGGGTCAATCCACACCCAATACTCACACGACCCATTTTGTTGTGAAAACAAACATTACAAACTTAATTGGAGTAATATAAAATAACATTACGCAAAAAAATATAGAGATTGAAATTGAGGCTTTATCCGATTCTTGAAGAATGTAACAAACCTTTTTACGGGATTAAGATTAGCACATGATATTTCTTGAGCTGCCCGACGCTCGCAACGACAAATATGGGAGTTAGAACTTAGAATTCATCAATTTCGTCGATTTTATGAACGCTAAATTGAATTTTAGATTTTGTTTTGGGAAAATTGAAACTAGGGCCCTTGAATGACAAAATTGCCCCTGATTAGTGTGGCATGCGTGTGCCGCACGTGCTCAATTTGGAGAGATTAATGGGTTAATTTCGTCTTGGGGGGGGGGGGGGGGGGATTTAATGAGATTAGAATAGGATAGGGGGGTAAGTGATAAAAAAAAAAAGGATATGGGGTAAGTGATTTTCGAGCAATATGATAGAGAGGTATGTGATTTTTTATAAATCAATGTAAACTGACAAACTTGAATAGAAAAATAAAAAATAGCCCCGCGCCACGAGGCGTAATGTATGCTATTAGTTGATCGTTTAGGAGCTACAATTTAATTTGACCGGTATAGATCTAGAGCTGGATCTGTTAGTCTTACATTCAAACGTCCCTAACATTAGGATTTGATTTAGTGAATTATTATAAGATCAAATCAGAAAAAAAAAACGTTGTTCTTTATTATAATCATGAAATTGAGTTTATAATTTTACAGCGACATGACTGAGTTTTTAGAATTAATTGTAATTAACTTTGTAAGTGATTGTTATGACTTATGAGTGCGACATTAGAGCTAATCAACTAATTGGACGAAGATTGCATAAAGTCGACTTATGGGATAATCAACTTAAGTTGTAAATGCTTTCAAAAAAAAAAAAAACTTAAGTTGTAAATTAAAGACTATTAGAGCTATATGATTTAGCAGAAAGCCTCCAATTTTTTAATTTGGAGTTACTTCTTTGCAAATTTAACTTAGTTTAATCACTTCTACTTTAAAAATTAAATAAAGATAAACACAAGGCCATAAAATGTCTATAAGAACATTCAATTGAATTATAACTAGTGCGGATATATACGGGTATGTCTTTCTAACTTTTTAAACTAACCCATGAAATACTTTAAAGGGGAATTTACATTAAACCCTCCATCATTTGGTCCGATTTGCAGTCAACCCCTTAAGTTTATTTTATTGCGGTCAACCTTCTATCGTTTGGCGAAATAGACACTTTGCCCCAAGTCAACATTTTGCACTTTTGAACAGGGGTATTTTCGTCAAATGTTAAAAAAATTCAATATTTTTACATTTTTTTTAAGATAAAATCAAAGATTTATTAAATTTGACCCACTTTTTTAGTTTCTTATCATTTTTATGGCCAAAGAATTTATACTTCTTTTTCGACAAAATTCTTTTTTTTTAATCTTTAGATAATTTTTTTTTTCGAATGGTTAATTGTAAAACATTCCTCCAAAATAATTTTATTCCAAAGTAAATGCTTAAGGTCCATGGTCTTAATAAAATAATTTAGGCTTCTTTTTTTAAAACAAATAGGCTTCTTTAAAAAAAATGTCGAAAAAGAATTGTCGATTAATAAATCTTAAATTTTCTTTTAATTTTTTCTCAAATTTGACGGGAAAAAAATGTCGGAAAAAAAGATTTGTCGATTAATAAATATTTAATTTTCTTTTATTTTTTTTAAAATTTGACGAAAATACCCCTGCTCAAAAGTGCTAAATGTTGACTTGGGGCAAAGTGTCTATTTCGCCAAACGATAGGGTGTTGACCGCAACAAAACAAACTTAAGGGAGTTGACTGCAAATCGGACCAAACGATGGGTGGTTTAATGTAATTTCCCTACTTTAAATAAGTTATAACTATAAGAAACTGATCTTTGTCATATAACAAATTAACAATAAGGCATGTACATCAGTTATTTATAAAGATATTACAACTTTATAAGCCATAAGAACTCACAAAATGTCACAACACAAGTATAATTCATAGTTTAGGAGCTTCGATTCAGTTGTGTATAGTTAATTATTATAGGAGGAAATTATATCTAGTTGATACTTAGATCAGCTTGACCCCTAAAAAAATGCTAAGCTAGTACTAAAACCGTATCGGTTAGTCCTTTTACTCCACGTCCCAATGTTATCAATTCAAACTCTGTAAATAATTATTATATGATTGCATTTCAAAAGATACATTTTGATTCCTGTTGAATAATTAAAATACTTGACACCGTAACACGCTAAGTTCACAACTGTCGCAATCCTCATTTTCCCCGAATTGCCACTTCTCTCTGTTTCGAAAATTCTAAGGAAATGAAAGAGTTGACTTGATGAGCATATTCATTAATATCATCAGATCCTTCCAGCACTACGATGGCTGGACTAAAGACTAATAAATTGCCGCAACGATCGACCACGCATGTTAATGACTTAATGTACGTACAGTTTTATTCTCTTTCCACAATTCCTTGATTGAACTTTTTTTTTTTGAAAGAAATTCCTTGATTGAACTTGCTTCTCACATCCGACGCCTATAAAACCCGACATCATAAAATTCCATTCAAAGTCATCAAATAACCAAACAAATAACTTAGAAATAATGGCAACCAATTCTCATACATCACTCCTTATCACACTTTCGATCCTTTTCACTTGTTCAATTTTCAGCACCTCACAAGCTAATTCCATTGCCGTGTACTGGGGCCAAAACGGTGGTGAAGGTAGCCTCGCTGACACGTGTGCCACAGGGAACTATCAGTTCGTAAACATCGGCTTCCTAACGACCTTCGGCAATAGCCAAACCCCGGTTCTTAACTTGGCTGGACATTGCGATCCTCCGTCGGGAACATGCACGATATTCAGCGATCAGATTCGTTCGTGTCAGAGTCGAGGTATTAAGGTTCTCTTATCTCTTGGCGGTGCCTCCGGGAGCTACTCCCTCTCCTCTGCCGATGATGCAAGACAAGTTGCCGACTATCTATGGAACAATTACTTGGGAGGTAGTGCACCATCCAGGTACTGATTGTCGTTTTATTTAAAATTAGATATTTGTCGATATATATATATATATATATTTTCAATACACATGCCTTAATCTTTTTTGTTTAAGTCTGATGGGTGTGATTTAAGATTGGCCCAATACATCGTTATTGGGTCGGCCCATAAGCGCATCGAATAGAGAGAATTCGATGCGCGCATCGAATCTACAGTATAATTCTTCTTTATTGGGCCAGCCCATTAGCGCATCGAATACCTCTGATTCGATGCGCGCATCAAACAAGGAGGATTCGATGAGCCTTTCTATATTGGATTGTGGGCTCCACGGGACGGGTTCTATAAATAGCCCGTCCCCTTGTATTTTGTGCAAGTTTTTGGGGAACAGAACCACCTTGACACGTCAGCATCGAACCATCTAGCATTCGACACGCCTCGGATCGAATAGCCATAATTCGACACGCAATTAAAGAGTGTACTTCCATTCGATACGCCATAATACGCATCAAATTCGATATCCATTTTACGCATCGAATTCGATACCTTCGAGTACTACATTGAACCAGCGGTGTTTGTTCCGCATCGAACGAAGATATTCGACACGTCAGCATCGAATACTTACAATTCGATACGCTACATTTATATTGTAATTTAGTTATTCTATCTATGAAGCTTGTAACAAGTGTTCCGGATCAAATTAGTCTGTCAATAATATTGGATAGCATTGTTTTGATCTTATTTTGTAATCTTTTACTGTGTTCTATTACCGTGACGAAATAATACCAAAATATTGGCGCCGTCTGTGGGAACACTAATTTTATTAGCTTGTTAGGCAGTATGACTAGAATAACCAGATCCCAGAGTAAAGTTATAGAAGGAAATACGAGTGAAGAACAACAGGATACACCAGAACGAACCATGCAAGATATTGCGGGACCATCAATAGTACCCACAGCAGTACCAACTCCAGCCAGGAAAGAGAACCAAGGAACTCAAGTTGAGGAGATACCCCATAATGAAGCCGATGCAACTGGAGCTTCAACGACGAGTGCCGCAATTCCAGATAAATTGATGAATGAATTATTGGCAATGATAAAACCCGTTGTGGCGGAAGTACTCACTCCAGCACCTCTCGTTATGATACCATCTCCTGTTGGATATCATGAGACCTTGAGGGAACAAGGTTCTGTTGTCAGAAAGCAAAAGGGAAAGGAAAAAGAAAAATTTCAGAAAGACGACCGAAGAAGTAGACATACTTCAGAGGGAACAAAGAGTAAAGGGAGATCCGCTCATGAAGAACAGGGAAAGAAGCTAGTATTTGTTGAGATACAATCGAAAAGGCATCATGAGAAGAGACAAAAGGAAAAAGAGGCTGAATGTGTTGCTGAAAGAATTAGAAGAGAAGACAGAAGACATTCAGAAAGCCGTGATTCCAGAAAGGAACGAGATGAGGAAGAGAATCGAAGAGAGGAATTGTGAAGAAGGAAATATAGAGATGACAGAAGACAGTCAGAAGGTCATGATTCACAGGGTGAGCAAGATAGAATGCCAAGGGATAAAGAAAGGCTGGAGAAAGGGAAAGCTACAGTTGAGGTACAAGCGATACAAGAAAGCAATACTTATAGTCGCAGTCCATTCTGTCAAGAGATAGAGTCAGAAATCTTGGGACATGGTGATAAGCTCCCGGAATTGAAAACATATGACGGGAAGACTGATCCCTGAGATCATCTTTTTCAGCTGGATAGGAAGTTGTCTCTTTTCAGTTTTAAAGACAATATCCAACCCAGGATATTTGCAACAACTCTTTCGGGAGTAGCTGTGGATTGGTTTAATCACATTCCACCAGGAGTGATCTGAAGCTACAGCCAACTCAGGAAAATGTTTGTAGACCAATTCTCTAGTCAGTCCAGGCAGGTTCTGGATCATTCTCATCTCTACACAATGAAGCAAGAAACTAATGAAAGTCTTAAAGACTTTATGAAACGTTTTAATACGGAGCTATTAAGGATTGATAGCCCATCAGGAGAAATGATTACGAGCATACTTTTCTGGGCGACTACCAACACAATGTTCGGGGGAGATCTACTCAAACGAAAGCCCACCACTATTGAAGAGATTAATAAAATAGCACGAGAGGTGGTGCATTTCGAAGAAATGATGGCGACTAAGGTACATGTTATTACAATTGCGAAAGAGAAGGAAAGAGGCAGAAAAGAGCACAATCGTAACAATTACAATAATAGGAATAAAAATTACAAAAGGGACAGTTCGCCTAGAAGGTACACCCCACTAAATGCTCACATCATGGTAGTGTTTGGGGCAGCAAAGAAAAAATGATGGTTGAAGGATCCCAGACCCATGAGAGAATCCAAGGCTACGATGTACTCAAATCAATTCTGTCAATACCACAATCAGTAGGGACATAATACATAGGACTGTATAAATCTGAAGGATGAAATTGAACGGCTAATAAAGGATGGCAAACTGGTGGAGTTTGTCAAGAAGGTGCAAGAACAAGAAAACAATTTCAACCGGAAGAGAACTCCATCCCCTAGGAAAGATAAGCAAAGGGCAATTGATGAACCGCAACTTTTCCAATACCCCCAGATTGAGGATGGAAACGCCAGAAGAGGCATCATCAATATGATATCAGGAGGACCAGGGGGAGCACATTCTACCAATGGTCGAAGAAAGATCACAAGGCTTGTTGAAGCAGATAACTTTGTTCATATGGCCAATATGCTGAGAATTGAAGAGATGCCACATGAAGAGATCACTTTCTCCACGGCAGACCTACGAAAACTAAGTGCACAGGCTATACAGATGTCCAATCTAAATTGCCCTTTGGTGATAACTGTTGACATAGCTAATTTTGGAGTCACTAAAATGCTTGTGGACCATGGAAGTTCCGCAAATGTGTTGTTCAACTCTACATTGGTTAAAATGGGATTGAACGATCAGGCACTAGAACCGGTGAGAACGTCACTTCATGGTTTTGGAGGTCCAGCGATAGTGCCGCTAGGAATGATCAAACTCCCAACCTCATTGGGGACAACGCCAAAGAGAACGACAATGCTGGAGAACTATGTAATCGTTGATATGCACTTTGCTTACAACGGAATCATAGGAAGATCGGCGTTGAATGCATTTTGAGCGCTACCATCAACCTACCATCAAATGATAAAATTTCCCACCACCGCCGGCACGGGAGAAGTCATTGCAGATCATATCGAAGGTTGGAAGTGTTATGTAAATTCGCTTCCGACGCGGCCACAACAAGAACATAACGCAGCAGTAGCGTTGGCTCCAAGGCATATGGAGCATATCGATTAAATATTCTGTTTAAATTTATAAGCATTTTTAGCATTTTGAATATTTTGAACAAGTTTTTATTCGTTCTCTCTGCTATGACACGCATGAGGGACAAAATGTATGAACTTAAAACAGGTACCCCAAATCATGGATCTGGAGGACAACACTGGAAGTCAGGCAAATGAGCAATGATCTTGGCTCAGTTCTATTTATATAATCTAATTTGGATTATTCAAAGAAGATTACGTCTAATTATTTGGTTTGCATGAATTTTATCTACTATGCATAATAAAATCTATGCAAGACTAAGAAATTAGAAGAATGGAGACTCTACCCAAAAGTGGCACGAGATACCGATTAGAGCTCAAGACAAAAGGGACGGAAACTCTGCCCCAAAGTGACACGAGATACCGGAAATCCATAAAGCAAAAAGAAGGACGGAAACTCTGCCCCAAAGTAGCACGAGATACCAGAAATCCCTAAAGCAAAAAGAAGGACGGAAACTTTGCCCCAAAGTGGCACGAGATACCGAAAATCCCTAAAGAAAAAAGAAGGACGGAAACTCTGCCCCAAAGTGGCACGAGATGCCGAAAATCCCTAAAGAAGTTAGAAGAACGGAGACTCTGCCCCGAAGTGGCACGAGACACCGAAAGAAGTCAGAAATTACAAGAGGGACGGAAACTCTGCCCCAAAGTGGCACGAGATACCGGGAATCCCTAAAGCAAAAAGAAGGGCGGAAACTCTGCCCCATAGTGGTATGACATACCGACAATCACTAGGGTGACCAGAAGAAAGGAGAATATGTCTGATGTGTTTCGAAACACTGTAATTCTCAAAGAATACAAGGAAGGGAAGGACACTCTATACTACAAGACACTCAGAATGTCAAGAACAACGAATTGGAACAAACAATTCTCTTCAGAATGGCAAAGGTCACCGCGACAGGCGACAGACACTACGAAAAACATTGTAAGTGCTCATTGAAATCCATAATTGGAGAAAACATTAACAAAATTCTCGTAAAGTAAATAACGATTAAGTGAAAACATAAGAAACAAGAGAACTACGTCTAGAATGATGAGTGACATCTCTTTTCTAAAATAGAATGATTACAATCCTACAAGAAGAAACCTGGCTCAAATGTTTCATAATAGGATAAACATTTTTTATCGAGCAACAGTGAACCAGAAGGTTGTCAAAATAAAGTAAAGAACGTAAATAAGAAATTGAAATAAAAGGCAACAGATATGGGCTGAAATAATTATCCAAATAATGACTAGCGTCCGAAAAAGTTATTCTGATAAATAGTGAATTGTTCAAACATACAAGAGCGATAAACCGCCACGAATAAAACCAAATCAAAATTAAAATTGTTTATAACTATAAAATAGAACGCCTCATGGTCACAATGTCAATCCTCCTCCTCCTCATCCTCAGAGGGGGGATAAGGATCAGGCATATCTAGCTTTGGTGATAATCCTCCGAGAATGAGATCCTCTTTCTCTAGCAATGAGGTGAATTCATGAGCTTCTGCAGGCTCTGAAGTTTGACGAGGTCGCAATTTTTCTCGATTGGGCCCGAGGGACAGGTCCAACCATTCTGGTTTGAAACCACCACGAACATACGTACTGGCATAAAACTGATGCACAGTTAGAACTTGAGCATTCCGGGCCTCGAGCTGACCTCGACGAGAACAGATTTCTCGAAAGGTGCCGCTTTGGAGAAACTCTTCAGCTATCTCCACTTTCCGCTGGGGAGTAACCTATCAGAAATATATATATTAATATGAAAAAAGATATGGGAGGTAAAACGCCATGAAAAAGAATGTATATTACCTCTTTTAGATCGCGCATATAACCGTTGAGATCGGCATTATGGGCTTCTTCTTTAGCTGCACCCACTTCCAGCTTAAGCTCAGTGATTTGCTTAATAAGCTCTTCCTTGAGTGTCTCAGTCTCTTCCCTTGCCTTTTTAGCTGCCTCCCTGTCAGCGTGAGCCTGCGCAGCATAGTCGTTAACCAATTGTAGAGCTTTCTCCTTGTCAACAAGGGCAGCTTGTAAAGCAGCGTTATCACCACCGCTGGCGGTCTCCCAGAATTCCATTAAAGCCGAGAGCATGGTGTCCACAAAACCTCCCGCCTGAAATTAATGAGCAGTCAGATCATAAATTACAAAATCATTTCAAGTGAAAGAAAATTCACGCAAGGAGATCGTTACCGCTGTTACTAGATGCAGCGTGTTTCGCTCCACCCTTTTCCTTTCTTCGGCTGAGACTGGAAGAGGAACTTTGAGTCCAGGCATCAGTGCCCTCAAATGCTCGATGGCTTCAGACTCCGAGATCTCATACCCAGCGGCCCGAGCCCGAGGACCTTGGCTATGCCCAGCTTCTGCATTTGGCCCAGCTGCAGTGGCAGGAGCATCGGAGGTACTCGGCCTGCTTGTTTGACCTACCGATGGAGAAACTCCTTCAGTTTGCGACTGATTTTGAGGCATCTTTTGTCTCTTGCGTTGAACAAGGTTTTCAACGTCCTCGCCTGTTTCAGCTGCTATGCTTTCAGATGCTTCAGCTCCGCCTTGAGCACTGTCAGAATTATTCTCTAGTAAATCCTCGAATAGATCAGCTAGTGGATCAGCAATAGCAGCGGCAGTAGAGGGACCGGCAGGTTTTTTTTTGCCCTTATTTTTTCTCTTGCGAGGGGGAGGAATTTCGGGGACAGTATCGGTCTGGGAGCTCACCAAATCAGCAGCAACTACTCGATTCATTTTGGCGTGACGACTCATAAAGTATTTGGCTGCAAGAAAGATAAATCTTTAGAATACATTATGAACATAATCGAAATATCAAGAAAGTTGGTTATTATACCAAGGGTCATCCTCCCATCATATTTCACTGGAGACAACCCAGCCAAAGAAAGAACTCGATTTTCCACAAGTTTTTTAACATCAAATTGATGTTCACGAACTAAGTTCGGGATAAACTCACAATCCCATGAAGTTACACTAACTCCCCCGGGAATCATTACCCTAGCCCCGGTATACCATTCACGGCGATAACGTTCAAATTCGCCTTCGTAACTCTCTTTGATATAGAAATATCTTCTTTTCCAATCTTTTCCATACCCGTTCGCCCCACCATTTAAGAATTTGCGATTTGTTTGTGCTTTAATATGATAAAATCCCTCTTCACGCCTCGCAATCTCGAATAACGAATAAAACTCATTGGGACTTTGTGGTTGTCGTAACGCCCTCATGACTATGATAAAACCAATCAAACTCCCATAAGAGTTTGGCGTGAGTTGCGCAGGCACAAGATTTATCACTCTCAAGAGCCCTCTTAGCTCGAACGGAATTGGGAAGCGCAAACCATTGAGGAGATGACCAACGAATACAGTCATATGCCCGGGCGGTGGGGTATGCATCCGATCATTTGGACCCGGGAGGACGATCTTATACTTATCAGGTATATCAAATTTATTACGGAGTCCCTTACGACTGTGTTGGAGACGAAAGATATATTGATCATAGGCCATTCTTGGGACCTCTACATGATCATCGAATTCCTTATTGATATAATCTACGTCCTCTTCACCCTCGCTTGGTGCACGGTTATCTTTATAAGACGATGTGTACGAGTCATCACTGTCCACTTCGTGCATGGTTTGTTCGATATTTGCAGCGGGGACATCACCCACGGGAGGGTCAACCGTAATTATATCTATTAAATCTAATACATCTACGTCGGATGTGCACGGGGCCGTGGGTGCACTCGAAGGGTTTCCCTTATTAATGGAACTGGAGCTAGAGCTAGTACTCGACTCACTCCCAGAAGTGGATTCACCGCTCACCATCTTTGACAAGAAGGATTCGATGCGCCTTTCTATATTGTATTGTGGGCTCCACGGGACGGGTTCTATAAATAGCCCATCCCCTTGTATTCTGTGCAAGTTTTTGGGGAACAGAACCACCTTGACACGTCAGCATCGAACCATCTAGCATTCGACACGCCTCGGATCGAATAGCCATAATTCAACACGCAATTAAAGAGTGTACTTCCATTCGATACGCCATAATACGCATCGAATTCGATATCCATTTTACGCATCGAATTTGATACCTTCCAGAACTACATTGAACCAGCGGTGTTTGTTCCGCATCGAACGAAGATATTCGACACGTCAGCATCGAATACTTACAATTCGATACGCTACATTTATATTGTAATTTAGTTATTCTATTTATTAAGCTTGTAACAAGTGTTCCGGACCAAGCTAGTCCGTCAATAATATTGGATAGCATTGCTTTGATCTCATTTTGTAATCTTTTACTGTGTTTTATTACCGTGACGAAATAAGACCAAAATAAAGTCTATTAACATTTTTTGATAAGTGAATGAAGGTAGAATTTCTCAAATACAAACTTATATTAGACTCAAATTTGGCCGAAAACACGACTAGTGTTTAATTAAGAAGAAAATAAAGGATACAATTTTACGTCAAAATTAAAACGCAATAATTTGAGGTTAAAAATCACATGCCAACTCTTAGATTTTTCAAATAAAATTACGTAACTTCCTATTCATCACACATACACACTCACAGGTATTGTCGAACTATAATTGTATCTTTTCTAGGCAAAGTTTGCAACAAATAACATATTGCTCATAAGGTGCAATCACATATCCGTCAAGTTAACTTATGAACTTAGTCATTTTGTACTAATGTTGAATTGTCGTCTCAACTATAAAATTTTAAATTGCCGCGTCGAATCAAGTTTATATTTACATATATATTTCCAACATCAGGCCCCTAGGAGACGCGGTTTTGGATGGAATCGACTTCGACATTGAGTCAGGCAATGGCCAATTTTGGGACGAACTCGCACGTGCCTTGTCCGCGAGAGGCGTGTTACTATCAGCAGCACCACAATGCCCGATTCCCGATGCTCATCTTGACGCCGCCATCCAAACGGGACTATTCAATTACATTTGGGTACAGTTTTACAACAACGAGCAGTGCGACTATCGAGGGAGCGTCGACAATCTCTTAGCTAGATGGAACCAGTGGACCGTGGTCCCGGCCAATCAGGTTTTCCTGGAATTGCCAGCGGGGCCAGGGGCGGCGGGGGGCGGGTACATGCCGCCGGACGTGCTTATTTCACAGGTTTTGCCGGTGATTCGCAATTCGACGAGGTATGGTGGGGTTATGATATGGAATAGGTTCTTTGATCAGAGTTTTAGTTCGGCTATTCGGGCTAGTGTTTGAGGCTTGAAGAATATATAGTTGCTCCCTGATGTATTGAATAAGAGATTATGCATACTCCTTTTTTTTTTAATCATGATGAGTGGTAATGTTAGGCAATAAAATCAGAAGGGGCATGTTTGTGATGAAACCAGACATTAAGAAGATTTGTTGGGCCTAATGATGTTCATTGAGCTACACTGTTACTTGATTGTACAAAATTATATTTACTTTTTTTATGTGGTTATGTTGTTAAATTCAATGTAGCTAGTTTAAAAAATGAATTGTAAGGTGAAAATCGTAACTCGTATCTTATTATACTTAAATTAGGGACTAATAACTAACGATTAGTTTGATTGACTTATTATCATTTTTTATATTATTTCCGTGTTTCCCGTTACAAAGAAAAGTTGTAATTTTAAGATGATAAATTCATATATTAAATTCAAAAAAAAAAACGAAATAACATTTTCTAGATGAGAATGAGAAACATAATGAAAAGATAGGCAAAAACCAAGGTAGTATAATTTTCAACTGGAATTAGTTAGTTTTCATGAAAATTTCACCAATATATTAAGGGAGAATTACACAAATTACCCCTTAACTATGAAGTAATTGTACAAATCACCCTTCATGTTTGGGAAATTACACAAACTATCAAATAATAAATGTCACCCTGATTTGTTTGAATACAATACACCATTTCACTAAAAACACCATCTTCTCTAAATTAAATTTTGTTGCGTTACAAACCCGTTAATAATCCCGACCCGCACCTGTAACCATAAATACAGCTCAAATTTCACCAACGACGTTTTGAAATGCCACTCGCTGTTAAATCTCCACGACCACCGTATCATTCTAGCCCACAAATAACGCCTAAAAATACCATGTAACCACAACTTGCTAAAATGCACCGTACCGTGCGCGACTGTCGCAATAATCTCCACAGGCAGACACAAGTTCGACGACACTACGTGGTGAGACCAGATTATCACACCGTCCAATCGTCACTTGTCTCATGCATATACGTGCTCCTTCCACCGCTTTGGTAATCGGCCTCCCTCCTTCATGGCGGCGCACCACCTGTATAAGATCGTCGTCGACGGCGAGAAACTCTTCGTTTTCATCTCCTCCAGGGGCGGACCTTAGGCTGGGCTTACATAGGCTAAAGCTCATGTGAGAAATTCAATAGCCCATTAGTAGTACTTATATATAATATATGTAATCTCTTACAGGCCCAGAAAAAAATAAAATATAGATACAAATATTAAGGCCCACTTCTTTGTTTTTGTAGGAAGAATAAAAGCCCACAATAATAACACAATTGGCCCTAAACACTTAATTAACAAATGAAATAATAATAATAAAAAAAGAAACAAATATACTCACATGGCCATTGGCAAAGCAAATAACAGAGCACCTCCACTTTCTCTTCACATGTGCTAAAAGGGGACCATCTCATTTTTATTATTTTAAGATCCCACTCAATTGAGAAATTACATAATACACCAAAGAGGTAATTTATTCTTATTATTTAATCATAAACTTGATTTTATTGTAGATTATTGGTAGTTTGATACTTTGAAATGAGATAAACTCTAATTATTTTATAATCTTGTATTGGACAATGACTTTCTCATTTTATTTAATATATGTGTACTTAATTTTTTTTTTCTTTCTTGAGTATAAACGTAGCCCAGGTAAAAAAAAAAATCATGGGTCCGCCCCTGATCTCCTCGTCGTAAAAAATAAAAAAATTAAAACAAACCCTTTTTTTGTGTTTTGGAGAGTACTCTCGGGCAGCTTATTTCAGCTGCCCGTCGGCATACCGTCGGAACATACGTGGCGGTAATAATAGTTTATGCGCCTCGTGTTTTCTTCGCCATTATTAATGGTGATCGCGATCATTGACTTTCAGCATATTTAATGAGACACGGTAATAGTTGTTTTTTGTTTAATCTTTATTTAATGATTATTGAATTCTTCTTCAGATTCATTTAACGTATAATTAATATATTTCAAAACAAGTTCATTTAAGGTTAATAAAATATAATTTACTCTTAGTGTGTCAATTAAGTTGTGCTAGCTGTTAGCACTTCTTACCAGTCTACTTGTATTAAAAATTATTTACCTGTCTGTCTCAACAACTTAGCCCCTGTTTGACGTTCATTTCACAAAGATTTGAGAATTTTTAGAAACCAAAAAAAATGTTTGGTTTAGAACTTCTGAAACAGCCCAACAAGCATTAAAATGGTCAATTCTTGGTCTCAAAACTCATTATTAAAATTTAGTAGAAATAGGCTACAATATAGCTTCAACTTTTTGCAGGTATGTCAGTTGTGACAGCTTCAAAAAGCTGATGTAGCCGTCATAAGCAAGCCAATGTTCAAAATTGCGTGAACGGTTCCCTCCAAAATTCCCCAGCTCAAGAATAACAACATTTAGCAATCCAAAAATTATTCAGTCCAAATATCAAAAATTCAAAATTTTTGGTTTCCCCCTTATAAACTCCTATATATTATACAAACCCCACTCTCATTATTTCCAATGCAGCTTCTATTTTTAGTCAAGGTCAGTGAAATTGTCGCAGTTCTTACACATGATAATCTCATATATTGCTTTTCTTGTTCATTACTTGTTATTAATATGATTTTTTTTTGCGGTGCAATTACCAGCAAATCCGTTCTTTACCTGCAAATTCCAATTGAAGGTTTAATTTTGACAAATCCGCTCGTTGCCTGCAAATTCCCAGTAAAGGTTTACTTTTGACCTCATCTCCTGTTGATTTATGTTGATATGTCAAATATTTTTGTTGTTATTGCTGTCCATGTCTCATGTATTTAGTGTGCGCATTCTCCCCTTGTATTCATATGAAGATATATATGTTCAGTTAGTTACAGTCATTACACGCACATAACATGTTCCATGAATCCTTGATGCATAACTTTGAAACTTTTCTTAAACAATTGATGCCCAGTGCATGTTGTTTCCTGTATCACTTATTAATCAGTTGGATTATGCCACCTTTGTTAGGTTAACTTGTGTTTTATTTCCTTGCTTTCATTATGTTCACGAACATAATGAAAGCCAACTAAAAATCTATACTTTTATGCGGTGTGATTAAATGAATATATAAGTGCAGAGTAGCTTACAATAGTTTGGCTGAATGGTTTCTGATATCAATGCTGGATTGATGTTGGCTTAACATTTATCTAACATTGAAACCAGAACACTTTGCAGTTTCATAATTATATTTTGAGTTGAAACATTTCCCTGATGTCGTGTTTGTGGTTACGTACGAATGTTGAGTATTACTAATTGGCCAAGTTAATTGAGGTTTAGATAAGTAGTCGCCGCGGTGCTAGAGTCGACAAGCCCACAAATCGTCCGACGCACTCTAAGAAAGACGAGCTTTTTTTCATCCGGCTTATATACCAGGAATTTGTGGTAAGTAAGTTACTCGGGAGCACTTTCACCACCAACACATGGAACGATCTGGTAAACGCCATGAGAGCAAATTCTCCGGTCAGGTTCGATTACATGGTTGACCAGCGGAAGGGCAAGTACAATAGGCTGAATGTCCTATGGAGGCACATTAAGCTAGGCAGGTCAAAGATTGGTGTTGGTGTTGATTCAGTGACAGGTAAGCTGGAATTCGACGACGAGCGTTGGGCGCAGTTCAACAAGGTAAAATGTCAATCATCCTTTCCTTCAGCCTATATTTATAACGCCGGGAATTTTGAATGCAACCTAATCCATTTATCGGTTGACAATTTGCAGGAAGATCCCGCAGCCGCCCTAAGCTGCAGGCGTGGCTTTCCAGACTGGGAGCTGTTGGAGGAAATGTGGCACAACCGTGTTGCCACCGGCGACATGGCCCGCTATTCTGGGCAGGGCGGTTCCAATTTCGAAGACGAGATCACGCAACTTGGTGATCCCGAGCCGGTTTATGGCGGTAGCTCTGTGTTTGATCAAGATAGCCTTCCTGAAAGTGGAGACCCTACTGGGTACACACAAGACGCTTCCCAATATGCGTCTAGTAGTCTGAATTCCCCTAATGCCACTGTTCCTACGCCTCATGTGGTTAATATGGCTCCTTCTCAGTTGGGTCTTGCAACCAGGCGCGCCCCAAGGAAACATTCCGACAACCCTACATCCAGAGGTGCTATGCTGGACACAGCTCTAAAGTGTTGGAATATGTTGAACAAGACAAAAACGGCCAACATCATGCAGTCAACGTCCAAACAGATTGGTGAATGCATGGAAGCACTGTACAAACTGGAAATCGTGCCGAAATCGTTGTTCTTCGAAGCCATCAACCAATTGAAAGAAAAAGAGACAAGGATGTTTTTCCTAAGGATGAGGGAAGAGGATCGTCACGAATGGGTGATGCGTTTGCCGGTTGTACTGCCTCCGTCAACATGGAAACGGGTCCCTAGAGAAGTGTCGGCTTTTTGTGCTTTCGAGTTCCAATCTTTTGTATTAGACTTGAAGTCTACGTTAGTCCTCCCCATTGACATCTTGGAATAATATTTTGTTGTTTCCTTTTGTGTGCATTTTGGCTGTGTTGACAACCGTTACTGCGTTTTGCTTGTGGCCTTTTTCTATGAATGCATTGTGTTTTTTATGATCAAATTTATTTTATCAATTTCTGAGGACTAGCACAGTAAAGAACGGTCCCTTCGTACGCTTATCTATCACGGTTATCTTGATTAGACGATCTTTATACTTTGCAGAAACGGATTCTGACAGCGATAACACTGTGTCGACCTCCACTGGCCGAAGCAAGGACGAGAGCGACGATGGTCTTTCTGAATTCATATTCATTGGTTTGTTAATGGCCCCCAATTGGTTTTACCCAAAGCTCCCTAGCAATAACTCTAAACTGACGGGTTCGAGGTGGCTCTTGGAACTATTGCTTGGACACGATGATCGGTTCTTCGATGCTTTGCGGATGAACCGGGATACATTTTACACGCTGCATGACACGCTAAAGAACCATTACAGCCCCACTGATTCGAGGAACTCACGGGTACAGTCCATGGAGGCACTTGCAATATTTATGTGGACTGTTGGGTTAAATCACAGATTATGCGATTCGTGCAAGCGCTTCCAACACTCAACGTAAACCATTCACCGCCACGTGTGTAGGGTGATGAAGACCATTTTAAACATGGCTATGGACATGACTGTACCACCAGACTTCAACGTTGTTCCTGATCGCATTGCCAACGATGCCCGCTTTTATCCTACTTTAAGGTACATTTTAACCAATTACAAGTTGTGTCCTTATCGATAACACTCTATGGTGTCGAAAAATATGTGTGGAACGTTCATACCAGAACACTTTGCACTTATCCCCCAATTTAGGACGCTGGTGCACGTTAAGAATGTTTCTGCTTTAAATGTTGGACGGTTGTTGCCTCAACATCTATCCAACATTTTCTCCAGAACCTCTTTCATCTTTCATGATCTTGTGTTTTGAGGCACAGTTTAATTTCTTTTGACCAATTTGACAATAGCCACTATTGATTCACGGCAGGACTGCGTTGGTGCAATCGACGGTACACATATTTCAGCCCACGTTCCCATGCATCTTCACATGGTGTACATCAATCGAAAAAACAACTTAAGCCAGAACGTTGTTGCTGTTTGCGATTTCGAAATGAACTTCACTTACGTCGGTACCGTGTACGAAGGTTCTATGAACGACTGTAGGGTATTGTGAATGTTCGCGAGGGACCTCTGCTGGAGAAATCCATGTGGAGATAAGTATTAGTTGGTTGATTCGGGGTTCTCGTTGTACACTTGTTACGTGACTCCGTTTGCGTCCGGGCGGTACCACCTACGCGAGTTCCAAAATAATCAGCCGAATGGAATGGTGGAATTGTTTAACTACATGCATTCGAGTCTCCGCAACGTTGTTGAGCGTACTTTTGGCGTGTTGAAGATGCGGTTCCCCATTCTAAAGAAGATGCCCAACTACAGTTTAAAATATCAGTCTAAGATTGTCATGGCATGTTGTACACAGCACAACTTCATTCGGAAGAATGGAGTCGATGGTGATTTCTTGTTTGATTTTCACCCAAACGACGTGTACCGCGCGAGTAGCCTAATATCCCACAGCCAGATTAACACCGTTCCTGCAGAATAAAGAGCAATGGATTGCAGGAGGGGTGAAATAGCACGGGCAATGTGGGACGACTATTGCAATCAAAATAGAGCCATGTGAATTATAAATATAACATAATATGTCACCGGGATTCGACATGCTGAATATTTTGGGTCGGGTGTAAAGCCACTCCCCCTTGCTGTGGCCTTTATTTTCGAACATTGTGACTTATTGTATTTTGATGTGTCTCGTTGTCCTTGAATATGTGGATGTTATCGTTAGTAATTGGTGTTTTTGATTTCTATATAAGTCGAATCTACTTTGAGCTTAGCGCTTTATAATTGGGTTTCCTCAGCACAGTTGCTTCAGTACTGGTTTCAATGTGTAAGAGATGTTATTCAGACATCTGTTTAACATGAAAATCAGTAACTTCATATAGCCCCTTTCAATTTGACTTCAACGTATATTTTCCCCGAAACCCTGAACCCACAATTTTAAAGATAATAATGCACTGTTAAGATCCAAAGTTCATTATTCAGTATTTATGACCTCTATTTAAGTCTAATATACTTTGAGCTTAGCCCATTCTACTCGCCTGTCCTCAGTACAGTAGCAACATTACACATGAAAATCAGTAAGCTTATTCACCCCCTTTCAATTTTACTCCGACGTATATTTACCCCTAAACCGTGAACCCACACTTTTATAGATTAGCCACATTTAAGCCCCAAACTTTATAGTTTTGTTATTAATAAATCACACTTATTGTTGGTCATGCATGGACCCACACACGAGTTTACTTAATCGTATATAAAGATGTTTTTAAGTTATTTTGATTGGGTAATCAAGCTATCCGATTAATTACATTTAAACACTACTTGTTATTTATAATATCATGTCGTTAGCTTGTTTGGCAATAAGAGAGTATTTTTAATTAACACCAATGAACTTATACAAAAGCAGGATAGACGTTATGTTTGTTGTTTGGCAAGAAAAAAAAATCTATATTTTAAGCCACAATAGTTAGAAAATATAAGTTTCAGTGGGTTACATGGAAAAAAATATAAGTCATGTTGGCACTTGGCTTCTAATATCTATAATGACCAAAGTGATTGGGACTTAATTCAAATTAAATGTAAAAAAAATAGAGCCTTTAATTAAATGCGGGAAATATAAACATAAACTGTGATACTGCCACCATAAATTCCTCACTCTCTCTCTTCTTCTGCTACTCCACTGTTTGTGCCCTAGTTTTTTTCCAATTACAAAGTCCTCTTTCTTTCTCTATTTTCGGCAAAATTGAACTCTCACTACGACATCTTTATTTATTTCTACATCTTTATAATGGCTAGCAAAACCCCATTAGATACACTTGCGGAGGCAGCTTTGGACAAGGATAAAAGAAGCAGACCCGTGGTTACAACTCTCGCGCACAGAACTATGGCTCGAACAACAGCCATGGGTTCTGTTCCCCCATTAGTTTCTGGTCAACCCGGCCCTCGACATGTTCCTGAAATTGAATCCCCTGGTTAGAGTACAACTGGTGCTCGAAAAAGGAGTCGGTCACCATTCCACAGTGCGAAGGTAAACAAAGCAGCTATGATTGCGGACAAGTATCGACTAGCCGCACTTGATAGGCAATCAAGAAAAACAATTGACCTCCCTGAAAGAACTGTTGAGGTGGAGGAGGTTGCAGCAAAACATGTTGGGGTGCTTACGGGTGATGCCGAAGCGAGCACATCGACAAATGCGGGTGAGCCTAGCGGTGAGACTCGACGCTCTAAACGAGTCAAGCTTGCAGGGCATAAGTCCAAAGGCAGGAGGAAAGGGAAAAGTGTGGTGGATGAGGATGTTGAGGTGATGGATGATCAACACGCGGAGGCCAATTTGGAGGCAAGAGCACGCAAAGTCTAGAAATCAGTTGTAAAAAAAGGTACGACTAAAAGATCTAAGCGATTGGCTCGTAAAAAGCAAGAGGTCGTTGCTGGGGGGAAAAGGAAAGATGTTGTGGTTGACGAGATTGAAGTGATATCAGATGTTGGGGACGATAAGGCAGAGGATAGTGTAAATGCCGAGGAAACTGTGGCGGCTGAGGTGGAGTCTGAGGTGGAGGCGGAGGCCGAGGTGGAGGCAGAGGCGAAGGCCGAGTTGGAGGCCGACGTGGAAGGAGAGGTGGAGGCCGAGTTGGAAGCCGATGTGGAGGCAGCTGTGGAGGCTGAAGCTAGCACATTGCCGAAAGCGGCTGCCAAACGAAGAGCAGCTGGGAGATCTACACGACCGAGGCGTAGAAAGAAAAATAGCGATGTAAGGAGGAAAGGTAAACGGGTAGTGGAGGAGGAGGATATTGTGATGGAAGATGAATCGGCGGAAAAGGGAGAGGAGGAGCAAGATGTGGATGAAACTGTTGCGGACAATGAAGACGAATGAGAGGTGGAGTACCACGACACACTTACTGAGTTCTACTGGAAGGATCCAACCTGCTCTAGGTTCTATCTCACAAATGGGATAGAAGCTAAGGCGATTGATTTTAAGAAGAGGGCAATCCACAAGGAGAGGGTTATGGAAAAGGTGAGCTCTAAAGAATACAGACACATTGAATTCCTTGAATCGAGAGGTGTTCTTAATTGTATGAGGGAGCATGGTCTGTATTCGCCGGAGCTCGTGCAGGAATTCTACATGAACCTCTCAAAACGCATCCATTGTCTTTCAAATATGGCAAGGCATGGGTGAGTGGAGAAATGTACGACATATGCCCGCAAAAGATCAGTCAGGTGTGGGGACTGGAGCACGTCAAGGAAGGTGATGATCCTAGGCTAGACGAGGTGATCCAGGATCTAACTGGAGGTCTATTCAGGGTTTGGGAAGGACAACTAGCAAGCACTAGACTCACTGCACTAAGTGTTATTTTGCACAAGATTGCTAGTTACAATTGGCTGCCCATTGTGAACAACACCATATTGACCAAGGAGGCTGCTTTCTTGATCTATAAACTGAAGAACGGGATACCCGTTAACATTGGTTCAACCCACACTCCATACTACCTTCTGCACTCCAAAAACCCACAATACTCTCACCTTAGAACATATGGTTGTCTTTGCTTTGCAACCTCCCAACCAAATAACAAACTTCTTCTGAGAGCCTCTAAATGTATCTTTATAGGTTACCATGCTCACATTAAAGGATACAAACTATTTGATCTGCATAATAAACATGTATTTGTCTCCAGGGATGTTATCTTTCATAAACACATTTTTCCCTTTCACTCTTCATTCACCACAACTCATAATCACAATGCACCAATTCCTCCAATATTGGATTCTGTGGATCTATCATATTCCCCTTCTCCATGCAATGAATCTGGTAATATTTCTGATACACATCATATTCAAGAACCTGATTCTATTTTACCACTTCCTTCACCAACTCACTCACATAATTCTCTCATATCTCATTCTTCTCCTGAGCATCAGTCTTCTACTCATACTGATAGCTCCCTTGTTCCCATTGCTCTTATTGCTGACATTAAACTCAGGAGGTCCACTGGGCTTAGAAAGGTTCCCTGACACCTCCAAGACTATCAGTGTAAACTCATTCAATCTAAGTCTTGTCTCATGGATTCTACAACTGCTGATATCCCTCAAGGTACACATCATCCTCTTAATCTTTGTTTTCATCATTTTCTGACTCTCATAAAAAAATCATTTAATTTGTTGCTTCAAAAACTGAACCAACCTGTTATGACCAAGCTAAGCTTGACCCTCTGTGGATGGCTGCATGAATGCTGAATTGCAAGCCTTGCATGAAAACAATGAATGGGCTCTAACTTCTTTACCTCCTAGAAAGCATGCTATTGGGTGCAAATGGGTGTACAAAATCATGTACACTGTTGCAGGTGAGGTAGAGAGACATAGGGCTAGTTTAGTAGCCAAGAGATATAATCAACAAGAAGCTGTTTGCTTTGTACAAAAATATCAACAGTTAGATGTCTACTTGCTTTAGCAACTGCTCAAAACTGGCATCTCTATCAATTGGATGTAAATAATGCTTTTCTATATGGAGACTTGGAAGAAGAAGTGTACATGCTACCACCTCCTGGTTTTGCTACTGAGGGGAAGAACACTTATTGTCTTCTTCACAAATCCTTATATGGCCTCAAGCAGGCTTCAAGGCAATGGAATCACAAGTTAACATCCATCATCATTGATCAAGGGTTCAAGCAATCCTCTGCAGATCACTCATTGTTCATCAAAAATCTCAATGGACACATCACTGTTCTTCTAGTATATGTAGATGATATAAATATTGGAGGAAATTGCAAACAAGACATTGACTCTTTGAAGAATTACCTCAAGCATCATTTCAAACTGAAAGACTTAGGTAATCTAAAATACTTCTTAGGCATTGAAGTTGCCAGAAATAAGAAAGGAATATCACTGGATCAGAGAAAATATGCTCTTGAAATCATTGATGATTGTGGTCTTCTAGGAGCTAAGCCAGCTCGTACTCCTATTGAACAAGATCTAAAACTATCTCATTCAGGGGGTCTAAAGGATCCAACCAAGTACAGAAGGCTGATAGGAAGACTTATATATCTACCAGTTACCAAACCTGATATTTCCTATGCAGTACAAACACTGAGCCAGTACATGAGTGATCCAAAGCAACATCATATGGAAAGTGCTTTGAGAGTGGTTAGATATTTGAAAGGAAGCCCAGGACAAGGACTCTTCTTTCCTAGTGACAATACAATTCATCTTAAGGCATATTGTGATGCAGATTGGGGTGCTTGTATAGATACCATAAGATCTGTGACAGGTTACTGTATTTTCTTAGGGGATGCCTTGCTATCTTGGAAATATAAGAAGCAGGTAACGGTGTCAAGATCTTCTGTGGAGGCAGAATATATAGCACTGGCTACAATGGTTTGTGAAATAGTCTGGATGAGACAATTACTGCATGACCTTGGATGTAGCCATGACAAACTAGGTCTGATATACTGTGATAATCAGGCAGCAGTTCACATAGCAAATAATCCGGTATTCCATAAGAGAACGAAGCACATTGAAATAGATTGTCATGTGACTATAGAAAAGCTGATACAAGGAATAGTCAAACTGTTTCATATATCAACTCATGCACAAGTAGCTGATATGTTTACAAAAAAAGGCATTAGACAAAACAAATTTCAACTCTATGGTGAAAATACTAGGTGTTCATGATGTGCATTGCGATGGTGAGAGGGAGTATCAAAAGATAAATGCCATGTCATCTGCCAACATGATCAATGACACATTAGCACTAGCCCATGCTGATCAAGAGCCTATGCTGATTAAGAAAAGTGAACTTAAAAATTCTTGATAGTTGAGAGAATATTTTGATATGGAAAAATGTAATATAATCTTTTTCTTTCTTAATCTTACATTAGCAGTCAAAGTCTATAAATGTATCAGCTATGTGTAGAGGATAGAACAACATATACATTCTTTCAATATATAGAATAGATTTTACATCTCTACTCTTTTTCAGCTTTAACTTGTATTAAAGCAATGGCAGCTAAAAAAATAATATGTTAGCTGCAACACCATTTTGAAAAATTCTCAAACTGTGATATTGATTGATTTCTAACTAACTTGAAATCAGATGGTTAAGGTCTTTGTCTTTGAGTTGTTAATCTTTTATAAACATGGTAAGAATTTCTTCTAGGACTTTTCAAAAGAAATAAAAAAATAGTTTTTAATCACATGCTTTACACTTAGCAGCCTTCTTTAAGAAATAATATCTTATCATTACCTGTGTCTAAATTTTCTATTCATATCTCCGAATAATAAGATATTTATGTCCTGCCAGAGGCTTTCGCGATTTGGATTTGGAGCATTACTTATTGGTTATTGAAGAGAGGTTTTACTCGTTAACTCCGTACAATTTGTGGAATTTGGTATTAACATAAATTTTTTAGTGCAATCAACAACGCAAACAAACTTGGGGGGGAACACTACTAAAAAAACTGGTTTTAGTGACATTGGAAAGTGTCACAACATAAGTATATAGTGACGCATTCGCTTTAGTGACGTCTCCAAATAGCGTCTCCTAAGTGGGCGTGACTATAGCTTATAGTGACGCTTTGACGTGTCTCCTAATTGTAATTTAGTGACGCATAATATTGTCTCATAAAAGTATTGTGGTGACACTTTTACGTGTCTTTTAATCCATTTTTAACTAGTTTAACCACTTATTTTTGAGACAACACAAAGCGTCTTTATAGATAAATACGTATATAACTATAAATATGTCCATTGATATTCTTGAACGCGTAATTATTAACAAGACTCATTAGCACTTATATAGACTATAATCCAACTCATTCAAGAATCAAGCAATCATAATAATTTCAATTTAATAACTGAACAAGTATTACAAACTTGTTGTCTCAAATTCGAAAACATTTACTACAACAAATCAAACTTAACTCTGTAAAAAACCTGCATATCTATGTAAGATCATTTAAATAAATATAAACAAACAGGAAGTTTGTTTGATAATGACAAAAAGCCTCAACAAACTATGCAATTCACTTTTAGGCTCATCAGTAGACATCAGCTTTTGCACCAATAGACATCAGTTTTTGCTCTTTATCCAAACTGCACCTACAAATATAAAGATGACATTAAAGTCACACTAAGTAGAGACATTAATAACAACAAAATGCTCATAACAAAATGCTTATAACATAAAAGATAATGCATCTGAACTCTTAGTAAACAGACGTATAATCAATAAGATAAAATGTATTTTTAAAAAATCACCAATACAACAAACCTTAACATGAGATAAGCATACATGGGCTTTATAGCAAACATAGATCAAACAACAAGATAAAAAGTATTTCAAGAAAATCACCAATACAATAAGCCATTATATTTAACTTGAGATAAGCAAACATGGGTTCTATAGCAAACATATATCAAACTAAAGCTTGAGTTACCTTTCTCTTGAAATATCTTCAATATGAAGAACATCATCCTCTTACTTACAAGGCCATTCCAAACATTCGAGAGTCATGGCAAGCGTACACCATATGTAAAGCTGAACAAAGAGAACAACTTGTTACTGATATTCACAACCAAAAGTATCTATAAGAATATAGAGAATATAACATTTCTTATACAATGTGATCAAATCATTATCCACGAGGGCAAGCTTATTGCAATTTTACGAAAACAAATTCCTCACAATCTAAAAAATCACGGTAAGAGCAATTATGCTTAGTTATTAACTAACTTAAATACCTCAAATCAAAAAAAACATTAATGTCAAAATGGAATACTGCTAGATTGCATAAGAGAAATACCATCTCAAAGAGATCCAAATAGTCTTGGTTGTCATCAAATCTACTTTTGTCCGGTGAATTCATCAAACACATACTCCTGAAATAAAAGATATTGCCTCATCACTATGCATCACATTTTATAATAGAATTATCCTAAAAGCTACTAAGAAAATAGATCTAGCGAAAGTTTAGTTAAGCAAAACTATATGCAAGATCTCAACTGCCAGAGGTACATAGCTATATTGCATCCAGAGTATGATGTATTAGTTCAGAGATAACAAATCATGCTTACCAGATTTTAAAGCATAAGTTCAAAGATAAAAGAATGTCGTTGCTCAACTTATGTCAAGTATGATCTCCCAAGCGCCACTTTCAAACACATTAAGACATAATGCGGATGCTCACATTTTGCTTAAGTTTGAAGAGTTGTCATGTTGTTGGAGCATTCTTTAGCATAATATGTACAAAGTTGTTCATAGCTATAGAAAAAAAATTCAAAGATAGAATAAGATAAATAAATAAATAAACTACGAGACATACAAATCCAATAGGTATTACAAAAAATTGGTGTTTATTACTTATTAGAATCATGCAATAACTTAAAAATGGATCCATTTTCTTCGTGATTTAAAGAACTACAACGCCCACTTTATTTCAGATTCTGGTACGCACACAAGAAGTACTGTACTTCTACATATATCATTATTATTTGAAATTTTATTACAAAATCTAGCAACTACTTAAATTAATTAGTTACCACTTCTTCCTACTAGTGCTTAGTTATGATGCATGATCATAATAATTAACTAATAATATAAGAGCCATGAAACAAATAATATAATAATGTACATGATCTTTCCTACTCCAAAGAAAATGGCAGCATATCTATAATGCTCACCAAAGCCTGCATATGCTTCTTTCTTAAGACAAAATACTTATTGTTCTTATTGTATTTTCCTCTTAGAATTATTTTTATGGGCTTGCAACTTACATATAACTCATTAGCCCAGTGGCAAAAAATTGAATAAGTATGAATGGGCAATTCACTGTGTTCATCCAAAAAAAGAATACAGCAGCAGTAAACAACAAAATTACCATATGGATGTTGAATCCTCACACTAATAGCAATTATGAATTTGTAAGTACCATACCACCAGGAGCTTAAACAAGTTCCACAAGTCTCCTGAAATCTAGTTCTACAGAAATTAAATAAAAAGAACAAGGTTAAATTTCTTGTCATGTTTTGGTGTCCAAGGTAATCAAAACTAATTTAGTAATTGGTCAATTTTGGATGAGACATTTTCTCAAACACTTGATAGCCCTATTATGTTGTATTGTGTTGAATAGAACTATACATCATCAATATAGTAGTCTAAGAAGAGAAAACTCTATGTACCAACAACAAACAAACACACAACCATCCAATAACAAAATTCAGATTGCAGCCCATCAAAAATTCCTACGCAAACACCGAAATTTTCATAATCAAGTATGGAGAATAAATATCATAACAAATCAGTAGTACAGAGAAAATAGTCAAAGCCCATACCGTGAATGTATGAAATCCAATTCCGTTGATTGTTTAATCCGTCCAAGAACCCTAAAATTCAGAATGGTACATCATATTTCATATTTTGAAGCAATCATACAATTCTTTTAAGAAGAGTTCTTACCGAATAGATTATCTCCAGCTATTCTTAATTTTGACGTTGGGTTCATTAATCTAATTGACTTGAGAAGAATAAGAATAAATGGAGCCAAAATTTTGATTGTGAAAATTCTGCCGGCAAAGGATGGGAAATTGTTTTTACAAAAAAAAAAGTGGAGGAAACGTGGGCAGGTGGTTTAAGAGAAATAATCTACCGGCTACCGCTTTAAAATTTAAATATTTGTAGTGACACGTTGGCTATGTGTGACCAATGATGCGATTTAGTGACGGTTTTAAAATAGTGTCACAATAAAGGCGTCTAATTAAAAGGTTTTTTGAGTAGTGGAAGGGGCCCGTTTGGATGTATTTTTAATTTTCAGCAGTTTGGTTTGGCTAGTTTTTGTTTGGTTGTTTCAAAAAGTATTTTGAAAAACGTGTTAGAAAATTAAAATGCAGTTGAGATGTTGGGAAGAAAAATAAGTATATAAACATCAAATCAATGTAATAAATGTGTAAAGAGTTAATATTTTAATTAATAATGTAATAATTTGAAGATTAGAAAATTTTGATAATTTTTATTATATAAATGATTTATTGTATTCTAGAAAGCATTGTAACAAAAATACTATTAATTATTCTACCACGTGCCTGATAATTTAATTAGATTTTATAAGTTTTACTCACGACCTTAAAATAAAGTGATTTTAAGTAATCTTAAACAAAGTATTCAAAAAATCATTTCCATAAACATGGTTATCTTGCCTTAAGCTAAATTTGTGTATGTCACAAGAGTACTAACTTAAATAAAAATAAAAAATAAAAAGTTAAGAGAGAAAAAAATATTTTTAAATAAATAAAAATAATCTTCTGACGTAAAACAAATCCCAGCTCTTTGAACAAATAGATTTAGTGTTGATTACACTAAATATGGAACATCGATTTCATTAATTAAATCTATTTTGAGGTTCTTTTTACATGTGATGTTGGCACAATAACAATCTGAATGATAAAGACCGTATAATCTCGCAGTGTCTGGTGGAAACTTGTATTCGCGTTGGTTTCTCTTTAACAATTTATTAAGTTCTGTTACAAAATCAATGTTGTCAAATTTCTAATTTTAGTATTTTTGAATTTTTTTATTTGAATCAAAATATCCTGAAACAAACAAGGTACTACTTGGCAAAATATCAATTTATATAGGTCAGTCGTACATATTAACTTTTTCTTTTTGAAAAAGGAAAGACATGCATGTTTTACAAACATACCAACAACATATTTTTACAGACAATTTTCTAATTATTATTTTTAGATAAAATAGTTCCGTCAAAGAATTGGCAACATTGATGCTTGCGGCTACCCACAAATTTTGTTAACAATGCTTGTGAAAAGGAGTGTATATGGTATTATACTGAATAACTCATGAATATCTCATTATTTTTAATATTAATTACATCGGGCATTAGAAAAAAACCCTCTTATTATCGCTTTTAAACAATATGTGGTTGCTTGTGAGTGTCTCAAATGACTATTAGTTATTTTCAGTTACGTGACATATTTATTTTAATTTTAAAACTAAAATTTAAGAGTTAAAAAATAGTATTTATTCATTTGTTAGTTATTTTGGAGTGTAAAAGAACATTTAAGAAAGAAAAGCCAAATATTACTTTGAAACATGTGTATTTTCAAAATTTGGGTGTCCAAAATTTGAGAAGTGTTACAAACTTGTTTTTTTTTTCACCAAACATTGAAACAAGTGGGTTAAAGGTGATCCAAACATGCCCAAGATATCTCATGTGTTTTTATATGATAGGCAAAGTGAAATTTTATGAAGGAAAAAAAATGCAAAAATTTACATGCCTCTAATTTAGAAATGTAAAAGAGGTCTTATGATTTGCCTCTAATTTAGCCTCAGTTTGGTTGTCAGGGAAATATGAGAAAGAAAATAAAATATGGGAAAATGTATTTTTTTTCCTGGTATTTGACAACTCCTGATTTTCCTAGAGAAAAAACAAACTCTCGGAAGGATAAGAAAATATATTCTAATTTCTCTCATATACAAAACCGTAGAAAGTATTAAATTTTATCTTAAACATTTAAATTTCATCTCTCTTCCTACAAAAAAAAGGGGTAAGTCTCGTAATATATTTCTAATCATTGAGATTTCTGAAACTTTTTATTTTCCCACTAATGTGAAAATATGAATTTTGGTTTTAACTCTTTATAAATTGTTATTTCCCCTAAGAGATTTGCCGAAAAATCTTGTTTTTCTATTTTTCTTTATTCTTTTTCTATTTCCCCCAATTTCCCTCGTGGACTAACCTCTCAATCTCATCCTTGAGATCCTTTCATTCTTCAGTATCATGGTCGTTTTGGCGGTGCTATCTACAATAGTTCTTTGAGTATCCCATGGTTGGTGGATGTCATCCTCCTAGGTTCGTTTAACCATCACTTCTTTGTGCCATTGCAAATATGGTCATAATATACTTGTTCGGGGTGGGGGGTATAGCGCATTGGCGACTTATTTTTGCTGCAGTCATTTATATCTATGTTCCAACTTCTATCGTCCCTTCCTTGTCGACTACTTTGCGGCGAGTTCGTAGCATTTTTGGCCGCCATCATCTCATCGTGATGCATTGTCTTGTAAGCCAGTTCATTGATCTAATCAATGGTCTTTGGGTTCTCAACGAGCAATGTTGTGGCGAACCATTTGTGCTTGGTTGATGTGACAAGGATGTTGGCGACATACTCGCCTTTTGGTGCGTCGACTTTCAAGTTCATGAAATCTCTTAGACTCTCTTTCTCATTTTGCTTAACTATGTCAAGGGGGTTGTGGTTGATCGTGAGTGATCCTCTTCTGGTTGGAGAATTGATTCGTCAAATCTCCTCTTGAATTGCTCATAGCTAATTATTAACCCAATCGCTATCCTTACAAACCAGTCAAGAGTTGCTCATGTTAACGTGGTGGGGAAGATTCGAGCCTGCACATTTTCAATAAAATCGTAGAGAGAGAGTATCCCCTCTACGTAGAACAAGTGCTCACGGGGATCACTTTTTCCATTATAAATCTTGAGTTGTGGTATCTTCTCTCCCATATCCAATGCTTATGTCTCTATCTCCTCACATAAAAGAGTGGGCCTTCTGCTCCTGGCTTCTTGAGCTAACTTCCTCTGTACATCTTCCCTTTCCTGGTTCAAATGTTCCATCCTCCTCCATGTCTCTCTTAAATATGTATGCGGGTCTATCACCATTTCCATCCTCTCTTCTAAAGCTTTGGTGCGCGCCAGCCCCCTGTGCGAATTAGTCGAATCATTTTGGTTGTGGGCCCTAGTTCTCTCTAGCGAGCGTCTGGCTCGAGACTCTTGGGGATGAGGTGGGAGAGTATTCACCCTTTAAGCCTGCAAGGTAGGGATAGCCAAGGCTAGTACAGCGCACACCGTGGCCATGATCTGTGCCACAATTTTTGGCGGAACAAAGTCAATCCAGTCTGCCCTACGAGTGACTTATGTGTTTTAGGGGCTAGCTGCTATTGAGTGCCTCAGTCGGTGGGTGGTGTTGGACTTCGCTTGGAAGTTACTGTTGTTGTCGAATCTGACGGTCATTCGGTGCGATGGTTTCACCTATGTTAGTTGGCTGGTCACTTTGTGTTGATTTTTCCATAGTTGCTCTATGTGATTGTGATCGAGTAACAAGTGTCATCATAGCATCTTTGTCTGGGCTTGTCTTCTCACTGGCGGCGCCAATAGTTTGGTACAAATTCGTCTGAGGTACATATAAGCTAATACAATACAGAATATGTACACTAACTATGCTAATCTAGGCTCCTTGGGTTGACTTTTAATTAGCTTTGTCCGAAACACATGCATGCTTGGATGTTGAATAACGGTTTAGTATGTCGAATCTGGGGATGTCGCATATTCTGAGTCTGTCGAGTATTCTGAATATGTCAGGTATTCTGAGTATGTCGAGAATTTTGAGTATGTCGAGTATTCTAGTATTCTGGGATGTCAAGTAAAATTGGGGATATCAAATGTCCTGGTATGTCGAGGATAAGACACGTCGAATGTACTATATCGAGCTCTATGTTCAGTATGGATACTCAACGTGTATACATGAAACAATATTGTGCAATTAGTCATCTGCTTCAGATCGCAGGGACCATCTCCGTGTTTTCCCGGCATGTTGAATATTGGACCATGTCAAGTATAAAAATACGCGACATGTTTCTACTTTCTAGTCATGTCGAATATATGTTTAGAATAGTCAATATTTTTACCCAGATGCACTGGGCCGGCATAATATAATGCCCATATCAGTACAAAGTTCTGGACGGAATAGACTAGGACATTGAGTCGGGCAACGGCCAGTTCTGGGACGAGCTCATGTTTAATTCTTGGTACTAAATTGTTACTACTACTAATGTATATACTATATTAATAAAGACTATAATTAGCAACTCTTCTTCAATACAGTTACGAGATTTGCCGGTATAGTACTCTTTGCGCCTTATGTTTAATTTATTTGTCAATATTGTTTATTAATTTTTCCACTTCTCTCCCAACTTATTATCTTCTTTTTTTATTATAATTTATCTATCTGTGACGTCACACTATATGTGTAGTCAACGGTCGTTCCACTCTTCTTCTTCAGCTAAATTCTTTGCAATTGACACACACACTAAAAATACATGGATTTACTTATTTGTGTTTTCACAAATCTCGTGGCATTAAGGGTACGTATGATATATACACTCATATACTTGAGCTTTTCGTGTTCAGTTTTTTCTTTTTCTTTTCTTTTATATGTCGGCTGTTGTAGCGAATTCATGACATGCATGAGCCGAAGGTTTTTAACGTATGACAATAGCAAGTAATTGTGTTAATGATAAGTATCTAGTAAAATTATTACATTAATATATTTATATAATTAATACCATGTATTAGATAGAATTAATGGTAGTTAATTATGTATTAGTGGGTAAGAGGAGTTATTTAGCAGTTATTAGAAGTTATGTAATTTTCTTTTATATAACAAAACCGTGTGTATTGGAATTATGAAATAAAATTATAAAAGTTCTACCTCTTTTTCTCTTGTTCTTCTTTAAGAGTTCGGTCCCGACTCGAATGTGCACAAATCTGATACGACTAATTATTTAGTTTGTATCAATGGTGCTTTCATTGAATTTGAGCATGTCTTCGAAAACTACGACGACGCAATCTACAACGTCCACCGCCGTTGCTTTGTTAAATTATGTTCGTCAATTACGAAAAGAATTGGCTCGAGTTCATTTTGACAACAATAAGTTCCATAGATCTTCACTACAACAGTTGGAGATATTGCGCATCGAACGTCGAGAACAGATCGACGATTTCAAGGTATGGTTTGCAAATTTGCTGCAACAGCCTTCCGCACAAGTGACACAACCAACACCAACCAACCCAACCACCACCACGATACCAATGTCTCACCATGTCAATAGTCCATCTGATTCAAACAACTCATCTTTTATTGTGTCACAACATCAACAAAATCAGACCATCATAAGGCAGAAGACGGAACCACAACAGTTTCTAATCCAAGAAAATACACACCGAGTAGATGAATTTGCACCCACCAACAACGTGGTTGTGAAATCGCAAACTTACCGTCAATTTTTGGGGTGGGTTTACCTTGTGTTCCCAAAAATCTTGTCGGCATTTCAATAACAAACCGCCAAAATCATTCACCCCTGATTTTATTCAAATCGAAGAGAATTCTGGTGAAAAAGAACACACACTACTTGTCGAAATATGTTGGTTCTGTTTTCGGGGTGACCATTTGGATGAAGAATTGTTGAATTGGAAGAAAAGAAAGAAAAAGAAAAAGAAGAATGTGGACAGCCTCTTTCTTGCTACAGGAAGAAGAAACATAGACTTGAAGAATGACTATCCTAGACAATTTGCAAAGCAATCCTTCTTCTCCTTATTTTTTGTGGATTGTCCTCGGTATTGTTTGGTATTGTTTTTTAATGTTTAGGCCTTGAGGACAAGGCCGTTTTCAAGGGGTAAGGAATGATACGTATCTGGTAAAATTATTATATTAATATATTTGATATAATTAATACCATGTATTAGATACAATTAATGGTAGTTAATTATGTATTAGTGGGTAAGAGGAGTTATTTAGCAGTTTCTAGAAGTTGCGTAATTTTCTTTTATATAGCAAAACCGTGTGTGTATTGGAATTATGAAATAAAATTATAAAAGTTCTATCTCTTTCTCTCTTGTTCTTCTTTAGGAGTTCGGTCCCGACTCGAATGTGGAACAAATTTGATACGACTAATTATTTAGTTTGTATCAGTTAATTACTTATCTCTGCCAGTGCCGAAGATTATAAGAAAAAACAAGTATATTTTCCTTTTATTAAACAATCATTTTTGCTACTGGTAGTCAATTATTTAATTACCTGTACTTGGATGGCTGCTAATGTCGATGATCCAAACGTTACGACATTCAGATTAATCGTTGTGTATTTGATTATTGGAGTAGTATCTTCTTTGTTTATGCTCACTAGGAGTATACTCAATGTTACTATGGGTTTGCAAGCTTCAAGATCATTATTTTCACAACTGCTGATTTCTTTATTTCGTGCACCTATGTCATTTTATGACTCTACTCCTTCGGGAAGAATACTGAGTTGGGTAATATTTTTGAGTTTGAGATCAAATTTACATTTAATAACATGAAAATATACTAACGAAACTTGAAATTGGTGGATCGGGACTTGATACACTACAAGATTTGGGGGTCTTTAGGGACCGCCCGGGCGGTCCCTAAAGACCTCCGGGCGGTCCCTAAAGACCTTTAGGGACCGCCCAGCGGTCACCAAAAGGCGGTGGCGGTTGCCCTTGGTCCCCTACCCTTTGGCGACCGCTTGGCGGTCGCGGGGACCAGTTTTCGCGACCGCGAATTTAGGGACCGCCGGGCGGTCCCTAATGCCTTATGGGAACCGCCGAGCGGTCCCCAATAATATTCAGAATTTTAGGGACCGTTGGGCGGTCACCAGGGCTATGAATATTATTGGGGACCGCTGGGCGGTCCCTAAAATTCTGCGGCAGAATAAAAAAAAACCCAATAATATTCCGGAAATTTACCGGAATATTATTGGGTTTTTTGTATAAATTGGGTGTAAATATGTGCAACAAACATTTACAAGAACAAAAACAAACAAAATAATGATAAAAAAGTAAAATGAAATGAAAGTTAACAAAATAAAACAAAGAAAATAATGAAATAAAAGTAAAAACAAATGATAGTTATTAAAATAAACCAAAAACAATGAAAAAGAAGAAGCAAAAGAAATGAAGAACATATTGTTGGTGTTTTCTTGACATTTGTTAAAAGAAAAGAGAAGAAATGATGTGTTTTGGGATTTGAAGAAAAAAAGAAAGGTTGAGAAGAAAGGAAGAAATGTTGTGTTTTGGATGATTTTTATTTTTTGGATTTAGGAAGAGAAAAATGAGGAGAAATTTTAGAGTTGGTTGTTTTTGAAGAGTGTTGAAAAATTGGATAGAAGAGTGGTGGTATATATAGAATTAAGGTGAAAATTTTGAATTTTCGGAAATTTCAAATTTCCCCCCTAATCCCGCCTATTTTTTAAACATATAGGGACCGCCGGGCGGTCCCTAAAGACAATTGTTGACCGCCGGGCGTTCCCTAAAGACAATTGGTGACCGCCCAGCGGTCCCCAAAGGTGGTTTTAGGGACCGCCAGGCAGTCCCTAATAATATTCATACTTTTTTTTTCGATTTTATAAAACGATTTCCATGTGTTTTTGATATTTAGCAACAAAATTCATTATAAAATGTCAATTGAAGTAACATATGATCATAAAACAACTAATTAAGTTATTTAATTGTAGATTGAATGAGATTGAGAAAGTTTTTAACGTTGAAACTATTCTACGTTATACGTACAATTAATCATCGTATGTTGTTTCAATTTGTATGAAACTTTGTAATTTTGTTCTTTTAACTATTATTAGGATATTTATCAACTAAACAAACAACGCGGCACCTTAATCGTTCCATCAAAAAAAAAAAAAGCATGAATATTATTAGGGACCGCCGAGCGGTCCCCAAATCCACCTTTAGGGACCGCCGGGCGGTCCCTAAAGACAATTGGTGACCGCCGGGCGGTCCCTAAAGACAATTGGTGACCGCCCAGCGGTCCCCAAAGGTGGTTTTAGGGACCGCCAGGCGGTCCCTAATAATATTCATACTCTTTTTTTCGATTTTATGAAAAGATTTCCATGTGTTTTTTATACTTAGCAACAAAATTCATTATAACATGTCAATTGAAGTAAAAAAATGATCATAAAACCACTAATTTAGTTATTTAATTGTAGATTGAATGAGATTGAGAAAGTTTTTAACGTTGAAACTATTCTACGTTATACGTACAATTAATCATCGTATGTTGTTTCAATTTGTATGAAACTTTGTAATTTTGTTCTTTTAACTATTATTAGGATATTTATCAACTAAACAAACAACGCGGCACCTTAATTGTTCCATAAAATTTTAAAAAAAGTATGAATATTATTAGGGACCGTCGGGCGGTCCCCAAAGCCACCTTTAGGGACCGCCGAGCGGTCCCTAAAGACAATTGGTGACCGCCCAGCGGTCCCCAAATGTGGGTTTAGGGACCGCCAGGCGGTCCCTAATAATATTCATACTCTTTTTTTTCGATTTTATGAAACGATTTCCATGTGTTTTTGATATTTATCAACAAAATTCATTATAACATGTCAATTGAAGTAACAAACGATCTTAAAACCACTAATTTAGTTATTTAATTGTAGATTGAATGAGATTGAGAAAATTTTTAACGTTGAACCTATTCTACGTTATACGTACACTTAATCATCGTATGTTGTTTCAATTTGTATGAAACTTTCTAATTTTGTTCTTTGAACTATAATTAGGATATTTATCAACTAAACAAAACAACGAGACACCTTAATTGTTTCATAACATAAAAAAAAATATGAATATTATTAGGGACCGCGGGGCGGTCCCTAAAACCCGTTTTGGGTTGGGGACCGCCCAGCGGTCCCCCTTTTGGGCTGGTGACCGCCCAGCGGTCCTCGTTTGGGATGGGGACCGCCCAGCGGTCCCCGTTGCTCTGGGCGGTCACCAAAAAGCTGGAGACCGCCCGGCGGTCACCAGGCGGGGGTCGCGAAAACCCCCCAAATCTTGTAGTGATAGTTCTCAAGCAGTGTTAACCTTGATGTTGGTCTAACACTTATCAACTCTTTCAATGTCACTACAACAATACCCTCATATAGATAGCAAGGTTTAGATGGTAAAAGTTGGCGCAATCTAATTTTAAAAAATTAGATAGGGAAGAGTCGCATTGTACAAATAGAAAGCCTTATTTTGCTATCCAACATTTCAAACCAAAAAAGTCTCGCAAAGCCTCAAAAGTAGAAAGCACCACTTTGCTATCTAAATGCAGATACCCATAAATTGCTATCTAGTGCTATCTAAAAAAAAAAAAGAGAATGTAAACATAGTTTCTGTCCACAAAGCATTTGTCCAAATTAAAATATAAAAAAGGGAAAAAGCATCTGTTGCAATTCCTGTTGAAGAGAGAATTAAAAAACTATAACCCCTCTTGCCTCTTTGACAGACATACGAGAAACCCTCTCCACTTTAGGCGCCAATTTCCTTCCTCCTCCGCGCCATTTTTCTCTGCCATTAACGTCGTCGGAGCTTGGGAGCTAGCTTTGTCTCTAAAATAATAGGTAATTTTACCTCAATTGTGTGTAGAATAACAAAGGGTTAGTTTTGTTTTAACAATTATTTTCGAATTTCACAATATTTCAGCCGATTTTCCTTCTTTCCGTGCGAAAATCATTTCAGTTAGTCTGTATAATGATTGTGAACCCTTTGCATGCGATTATTATGCAAATCACATCTGTAATTCTGTGATTAACTAACAGATTTTGCCCTAATTGGTGTGTGTTGGTTGTATACTTGTGTATTTGATTTCTAGTTTGCTAAGGTTTGACTTTGACAAGATAGACTCCGAGACTCTGTCTTGCCGATCGACTCTCACTAAGACTAGTAAATCCTGCAAGTCTACATATATCTTCTTGATTAACTTTGTCAAATTTTTGTATTGGTAGTGGTGTTTTATTAGTTTACCTTTGTTGCGCTAGAGGCGAGTTTCTATTGCAAAAAGACTGGAGTTATACAGAGCTGCTCAATCTGAGATTGATACAGTTGCATGGGCTAAATAGAGATTAGAAACATATTTTCATGTCACTTAATAAAATATAAATTCAAATTCTTTCACATATAGCAATAATATTCCATCTTGGGATTCGACGAACTCTAACTCTTGTCACATTACAAGAATTCTTCGTTGGTTATATGTTTGTAAAGTTGACAAATATTTTGTTTATTTGCCCACCCCTCTTCTGATCAGTTTTGTTGGAATATGAGGCTTACGAATCATTAATCGAAATGTTTCAGTCGCAACAGCTAAATATCATACATATTTTGTAATGTTTCTTTTAGACATTTTTCAGTAAGTTCGTAAGAATTATTGTTGCAATGAACACTAGCCCAACTCTGTTTTGTCTTCAGCTTAATTAGCAATATAACTTTATACGAGAAAAATTATGTGCATCTGGACAATACTTGACAGCATTGTGTTGCTTGACATAGTCATATTTGTATGTGGTTTTTTTGTGCTAGATTTAATAAATATATGGTGTTTTGTGATTCGTGCAAGCAAGATAATTAATTGAGGTAATTAATCCACTAAGTTGTGGTTCCTGCAAGCAAGATAAGTAATCCATTTTTAGTATTAATTCGGTGGACATATTCGTATCAACAAGAAAATTAATGTTATCAAACAGCTGTATGTGAAGTAATATGTTCAAGTATTATATTATAGATAACAGGTAAAATGCTGAAGTATTTTATATTACAGATGTTATCAACAAGATATTTAATGATTTGATTATATTATAATTTGCTGTAGTATTATATTACAGATGACAGGTACATCAGTGGCGAAAGGCAAGGGGTCGGCTAAAAAAGGCAAGCGAATTTCCAAGCCATACGCAGGTCCACCGACCATTCTACGCCCACCATCGACTCAGTCCAGCCTACCATCGACTCAGTCCAGCCCACCATCAACTCAGCCACGCCCACCATCAACTCAGTCCGGCATACTATCAACTCACGGTCTACCATTGACTCAGCGACACCCATTATCAACTCAGTTGCGCCCTCCATCGACTCAGTCCATCTTACCATTGACCCAACCGACACTACCGTCTACTCAATCCGGACTAACCTCAACTCAGTCGGGTCTATTGTCAATTGGAGTCCCACCTCTACCATTTTCTAGAGTAGGGAGTCATATGAGCACATTGATGAAGGTCTCCCTATCAATGCCGTTTGGTAGTACACAGATGTTTGCGGGGCTTGGAGGCGCCACACAGATGGGTATGGGTTTTGAGCACCGTAATGTTGACCTCACACAGACTGTCCCGTCATCGTCTCTTGCTTTTAATACGCCAATTTTCCACAACAGCGAGGGACTACATGGTGTACATGTGATTGATGCTCAGCAGGCTTCATCATCTCAAACTCCTACCGATGTACCGATTGTACTATACTATGGGGGTGGCAGGACCTGCCAATGATCAAGGGCATCGTTACTGGGATCTCATACAGATGAACATGTTAATGAGGAGGGGTTGATGGATGATATTGGAGATGGGGAGGGTGATGATTGGATGGGCGACGATGGTGACTATACCGGGTTGGACGATTTGCCCACTGTTCCTGTTCTTGTAATGGGTCGAGGGGGTGGCATTGGTTTGCAACCACCTGCCAATAAAGCTGATAGAGAATGGCTGAGATTGACCTTAGAAGGGGCATTTGCTCACCCACAAGCTGTTTCCACGATCACCAAAATTTTGAAGACTGTGATGCAAGATGCGCGATATAGCTATACTAAGTTTACAGTCCAGGAGAAGGAGGAGGCATGACTCAAGTTTAAGGTACACTACAAAAAAAAGCGTTTGTTGTGGCGAAGTTTTTCGCCACAACAAACCCCATTTTCGCCACAACAGACTTTTTGTGGCGAAAACATTCGTCGGACCATTGGTCACAATAGACCCGTCGCAATAGGCTTAATGTGGCGGATACAGTTTCGCCACAATAGATTGCGACGAATAGGTAATGCGTCACAACATGCCGGCATCTGTTGTGACGAAAATTCCATTCGCCACTACAGCTTATGCAATTGTGACGAATGTTTCGTCACCTAAGCCAAAATTATCGTCATATAACATCTCTTTCGTCACAATACTCAACAATCGCAAATGGTTGTTGTGACGAATTTAAATCGCCACAACAAACAAAAACTTTTTAAATAGCTATGATGACGAATTTGTTTGTCACAACAATATTGTGTCACTACAGCAATTTTATATTATAATTTATCAGCCATTTCTTTTATTACACAGTTTTTTCATAATAATTCCATATTAAACTAAATTCAATGAATAATAAATTGAGAACCATTCATTTCATAAATAGCAATACTGATCCATTAAAAATTTAAGATAAAATTCTCAATTCATAATTGCAATCCAAAAAAATTCAACATTAATTACATTTGTTGAAATAAAACCTCAAAAACATTCAACATTGATAACATTTGTTGAAATAAAACTTCAAAATCGATGACAAGTTCTCTTCCACGAGTAAACCTGTTAATGAACCAAATAAAAAATTTGTAAGACAACTAATATATATTTGTTCATCATCAACAAACAGCAAATTAACCTTGGGGCTCAAAAAGGCAGGTACAATAACTTAAAAGCATTGCAACAAGCAAACAAAACAAGGAATGCCCATAATAATCAATAACATATCAGTTGATCAACGCAATTACAGTTAATCAAACTTGCAGCTGCTGCTAATAATCAATAATATATATTTGCTGTTGCTGCTGCTAATTTGCAGCAGCAGTATTGCTGCAAATTTGCAGCAGGCAGGCTCAGCAATACTGATGCTGCAAATTTGCAGCAGCGGTGCTGCAAATTGCTTCATGAATCATCAATAAAATCAAAGATTCAAAATATAATATCATATAAGAAACGATAAAACTTTTAAAGAGCTACTAAATGGAAGAAACTTACGTCGTTTACTTATTCATAATCTGAATCGTCATCATCATCGCCATATTCTTCTTCTTCGTCTTGGTCAGTTTCCTCATTTTCTTCTTGTTCTTCTTCTTGATCAGTTTCCTCATCTTCTTCCACACCCTCATCGTCTTCTTCCAGCTCTTTCTCCCCAAGAGCATCTTCGTCAAAGTCATCCTCATCTTCATCTCTAATGAAATCACTAGAGTTACGTGGTCTGGAATTTCTAATACTCTGAATAGCATCAACTTCTTCTCCCTCTATATCATACTCTGAATAGCATCAACATTCTATCTATTATCTCAAATCTCAACCCAAAAGACAACTGAATACATCCAAATGTTCAAATACAGCTCCATCAAATTAACTAAATATGATGTATAACATAAAAAGGAAATGAAACAGACCTTTTAGTTTGTCTTTCTTGCTCTCGAATACAGATTATAGAATAGCCCAAAGCCCTCCTCCTTGAATCAGATCTGATCTACAAACGATAATGACAATGACAATCAGCAGTAGAATAACATATAAGAAACGATAAAACTTGTAAAGAAGGGAAGAAAGTTATGTCGTTTACTTATTCATAATCTGAGTCGTCATCTTCATCACCATATTCTTCTTCTTTCTCAGTCTCCACATCCTCCTCCACGTCTTCTTCGTCTTGGTCATTTTCCTCATCTTCTTCTACACCCTCATCGTCTTCTTCCGGTTCTTTCTCCCCAAGAGCATCTTCCTCAAACTCATCCTCATCTTCATCTCTAATGAAATCACTAAAACGTTGCCAAACACTTGAACCATACAAACCCTGCAAACCCTGCACCTATCAGGTTTCTGATTTCCACAAAAAAAAATATTAGATTAAAAAAACAAATCAGACCTGTTTTGCACCTATTTCAAAATATTAACAAACTTTCAGTGATAATGATAACATATTATTCAGTTTATAACATATACACAAAAATCAAGAAGATTGATAATGATAACCAAGAAAAAGTAACATATAGGATTATTATAACAAATGTGGCAGACGCACAGTTTAACAAGATTAATAGCAATGAAGAGGATGTTTTCAATTACTGTTGAACCTATATTTTTTTGAAGCTCATATCTCATTACAGAAGGAAACAAACAAGTATTCTCAGCCAACATAGCAAATGACGACACCAATAACCAAACAAGAATTAGTTTTTGAATCTCAATGAAATCAAAGCTTCAAAAGTCTACATAACAGAATCAACACAGCTTAAGAAAAAAAAGCTTTGCCGCAGAACATAGTTAACATGTATGCTCAAACTATTTAGTTCATCAATGTACTATAAAGACCCTGACTATAATCTAATCTAACTGTAATCTGAATTCATCCAAGCAAACACTACAAGATTAGCTTTTCCAGTCCCAACAACAAACACACATACACAAATCTATTTTCGAATTTCCAGTTTGCATAAGAACAAACTCAGTATTCATTGCACAAGACTTTGATTTTATACAAAACTCAACTCTAATCCAAGATTATCCAAGCACAAACAATACAAGACTATCATTTCCAGTCCTACCAACAAACAAACACATCCAATAATACAATCAACAAAAACTTGTCGAAGAAAAACCACAACAACAATACCTTTATTGCAATCTCAAGCCCTATCTCAACTTTAAATTCTCCTCATCTTCCAACTTTGTACCTGCAAATAGGAGAACATAGACAAATATAATGAAAAGTACAACTTAGACACTTAAAACATAATTTACAGCTAGGCTTTCAGTTTAATTTTCAGTTGGAATTCTAGTTCTAAATCAACATTAAGCAACACAATAGTATTTTTACAAGAAGTTGTAAATTAGAAGGAAAAATAGGTGTTTACCTTCGACGTTGGCCTTTTCTTCTCTTCAAGACCAAAAAAACAAACCTAACGGCGGTGGCGGCGGCGGTGCGAAGTGGTGAGTCGCTGAAGGGGGTCACCGGGTGGTGGTGCGCGCTGGACGGGATGGCTGCTTAGGGTTGTGAGGTGTGGTGCTTCAGGGGAAGTGCTTCGACGGCGGTGGCGTCGATGCGGCGGTGGAAGGGGTCACGGTCGCACCGTCGGCTGATTAGGGTTGTGTGTGCAATGGAAGTGAGAGTGAGAGAGAGAGAGAGAGAGTTATGAGTGTGAGATTTTATTCTTCTAGTTCCTTCTGGACTTAAATAGGAAAAAAAATTCTTTTCTATTTCTTTCTATAATTTCGTTCTAAGTAGTATATATTATATAGTTTATTTTCTTTATTAAAGTTTACACTAATGATTTAATTACGCCACGTCAAACTAATTAACTCAATCTCATAATTTGTACTGAGCTAGTTTTGAGTCGAGATTCTCGCATGATAACACGAAGCATGAACTAAGTTGAAACTGGTTCTATGTTTGAACTTTGAAGCCTAAGTCTGTAATAATATGTGAAGTCTTTATCCTATGGTGCGGGCTATAGTTCCAAAATACGATAAGTTGAAATAGTCATAGGAGAAAAAATCGTATAGTTCAAGATTAAGAGAGATTAGAATCGAACAATTTTTTATGAAGCGTGAACTAAGCCGTGATTAGATGTTTGAACTTTGATGCCTAAGTCCGTAATAGCTCGGGAAGTCTCTGGCCTATTAAAGAAGCTATAGTTTCTAAAATATGATAAGTTGAATAATGAAAGAAGAAAACTTCGATAGGTCAAAATTAGCAGAAGAGATTAGAATAGAACGATGTATTGGAATAGGTTATGGATTATAGATCACACAAAGCACTTCGAAGTATCACACTATCACTGGACCAAATAGGCTTACATGTCTATGGAAACCCCTATATGACGCAATTAGAAGAATAAGTTGAGTTTAATAGACCGAAGCTCGACGCAAATAGCCTTACATGTCTGTCGAAACCCCTATATGTACCTCCTGATGAAGACTAACCAAATATATACTTATTTGGATCCGATTCGATCCAAATGCATAGCCCTGTATGGATCCAAAATAATATAAGCTTTTGATATGTGGATCCACATGGATTCAAAGCGGATTCAATCCAAATCTGATCCAATCGAGATTCATCACAAATGGATTTCATTTGGATCGAATTTTAGTGAATCGAATCATGTTAGATCAGACATGGATTGGACAGGATTGGTCCATTTGCCACCCCTAATTATCGAAAAGATGTGGTTCAAAACGCAATTCTCGTAATTCATAGAGAATACGAGGTTCCCTCAAATGATTTAGAGTACCTGGAGTTGAGAGTAGCGAGTCATCGAGATGCTCCGAGAGACACAAGTCATCGGGATCCATCGTGGCCGCCTCTGAGAGACACGGTCCATCGAAATAGCGAATGATGTTTATTGCGAGGACCTTCATGACGAGGCCTTCTCTTTGGGGGTAATCCAGACTTCTCAAGGTTCGGGGTATTTATGCATTATCAAATATGATAGGAGAAAACTTCGATAGGTCCAAATTATGAGAGATCGAAACCGAACGATGTAATGGAATAGATTATGGATCACACAAAGCACTTCGAGGTATAACTAGACCAAATAGGCTTACACGTCTCTCAAAACCACTCTAGGACGCAATTAGAAGAATAAGTCGAGTTCTAGTAGACCAAGTCTCGACTCCAATGTATCATTCGAATGATGAAAATTAATGTACCTCTCGTGATGAAGACTAACCAGAAATATACTTATTTATAAAGTGTTTAATAATATAGATGTACCTAGCTATTATTGAAAATAACTAGTTATAATTAAAAATTATGTAAAATGTTATTATTATTCGTTCAAGACTTTTATTTTTATTTTTAAAAAAATAAGTATTTAGTTGATAAGTAGAATAAAAAATAATGAAAAAAATATGTGAATTCATCTTTAGTAGTACATATGGCATATACACAAATAGTTGACATTGCGACGAAAACTAATTTCGTCATTACAGTATGAAGCTGTAGTGACGATTTTAGATTTCGTCACATTAACGAAAAAATAATTTGGAGCCAAATTATATTAACTTAAATAGATGGAGGGAACAAAAAAGGATGGAGGGAAGATTCCCGCTCGTTTTTTTTCAACACAGTGACGAAATAATTTTGTCACAACAGCACTTGTCATTGTGACGAAGCTTATTTTCGTCACTACAACGGGGCTCTATTATGACAATTTTTGAGTCGTCACGAAAACCAAAATAATAATTTAAAAGGAAGCATGAAAGAGAATGAGGGAATATAAAATTAATGGAGGGAAAAACTCCCGCCTTTGTTTACGTACTTGTGACGAAAAATCTTTCGTCACAACACTTATTGGCTTGTGACGCAACTCGATTTCGTCACTACAGAGTGAGCACATGTGACAACATTACTTTCGTCACTATACACATGGCACATATATATTTCGTGTAGTTTTAGAAAATTTACAACGTGCACTGTTGTGACGATGATTTGATTTTGGTCACAATAGTTTTGAACTGTTGTGACGAATCCATAGTTCGTCACAAAAGCATTTGTTTTATATGACGAATGTGTCTTTTGTCACAATAATGTCGAACTGTTGTGACGAAACCGTATTTCGCCACAAAAGCATCTACCTTATATGACGAATTTGTATTTCGTCACAAAAGTGTTTACTCATGTGACGAATGTATTTTTCGTCACAAGAAATGGTCACAACATGCAATTTTTTTTGTAGTGGTAATTATAATGTTGTGTATATATTTAGAATCAATATAATAAAAATTGTTTAAAAATTTTATTACTTTTTCACTAATGTGTTAAATTCGTCATTGCAGGAAATTTTCCAGTGGGAAGTTGAACTAAAAGGCCGTATTCGTGCAGCCTATGATAAATCGTGTCAAGAACGTTTTTCTGGTGCTGTGAGTTCTTTGAAAAGGCTCTGGCGAAGTTTAAGAAAAAATCCAGCTCTTGCAAAGAAGAGCACAATATGGATGTCTAAAGAATTTTTTATTAAGTACATTGATTATTGGAGAACCGGAGCGTCCCGACTGAGAGCACAAAAAGCCAGTGAAAATCGCTTGAAAAGAGAGGGGCCACATTGGTGCGGTGGGTCTGTCAGCTCCGGTGTACACAAAGAGTCGATGGTATAAATTATGCGTTGAATTAAGTATATTTCTTCTATTTTCTTATTAGTCTACTCAATCCGGACTAACATGTTAAGCTGATGTTGAACTCTCTATGTTATCTTAACATCCGTTTAACAACAGTTAATCGTTAGCACAAATCTACTTGACAGAGAATATAACACAGCGGATAAATAAGAACACAAGTTAATGTAATTTTAAGAAGATAATATATTAATATGATCTTCCGAGCCCCAGGCGAAATACCACAAGGGTTTATTAAAAGGTGTTTTTTCTCAACTGTCAAGCTCCTCACTCTTGAATTGATCGAACTCAACAAAGCACACAAGAATTGCTTTATTAATTCTAAACCTATAACTAATCTAACAACTCACGAACTTTGCAAAAGCAAGACAAAGACACTTGACTATAATAATTTCATCACGAGATATTTTCGCTATTGTCTTCGTGTCTTTTCTTGATGCCTAACATGCCTATTTATAGTGTAGTCTTCCTTGATGTCCAAAACATGTTGTGCACGTTCTTGATTGCTATTAGACCTCCTTGTATGACTCTAATTTTGTTCATGGCAAGTCCCCTTCAATAGGGAAAGGTTTCCTTATCCAACTTGAAGTCTTCAATCGAAAGGTTTCCTTCTTTGACTAGAAGTTTTCAATGGAAAGGTTTTCTTCTTTAACATTAAGTCTTCTAAGGAAAGTATCATTCTCCATCTTGTAGTCTTCTATGGAAAGAATCCTACTGCAAGTAATCTTCTTTCCTTCTTGCAATTCACATGCCTTGATCTTTCCATTGCACCGCACACATCTTTCCTAATTTAATTATGGAAAGTTCTTCTTTGGAAATTTCACTTTGAATGGCAACTTCTCTTTAAGAAAATAGATCATTCCTTGAAGTCTCTTGACCTAGAGCACATACAAATACCAACTACAACTCGTGGAACTAAGTTAGTACGTGAATAAAGGCAAAACACAATTATATCAATAATCCCAAATGTGCAGTTTTTCTGTGTTCAATGTTATCCTAACCTTGCAGTTACAATGTTGATCTAACATTGACAAAAGACTTACACTTTCAAAACTGATTCCTCAACATGTAATTGTCATTCCAACAGGCCTCTTCCGATATGAGTATCATTGATCAAGACATTTCTTCCAACTTGATGTTGACTTTTGGATCAACCACAAACAGTTTCTCTTACCTTGCAGTACTGGCAGTTATCACGTGGCAAGTTTTATTCGCCTCTATACCAATGGTCTTTCTGGAAATTCGTTTACAGGTACGCACTTAAACAAAACGATGTTAAAGATATGAAGAAAGGGTTTTGAATTAACAGCAAAGTAGGGATGGGATAAATTGTAGGGAACTTATGCTTCTTACTAGATTATTTACTTTTTCTCCTGATATATATTTTCATGTTGACAGAGGTACTACTTCTCTTCTGCTAATGAATTGATGCGGATTCATGGAACAACAAAATCTTTCATAGCAAACCATCTTGTGGAATCTATAGTTGGAGCTACTATCAAAGAGGAAGAATAGTTTTGCACTAATAATCTTGAACTGATTGACACAAATGGGAGTCTTTTCTTCCACTATTCTGCATCAAACGAGTGGTTACTTGATCCAGAGACTTGAAACCCTCAGTGCAATAATTCTCTCCGTTTCAGGCCTCTTCATGGTTTTATTTCCTGCCAGAACTTTTAGCTCTGGTAAAATAATATTTTTCGTATCTATGTAGAGACATACATCACTAACGTTTCAGCATTTATTGTTTTCTTGCACTTTTCAAACAAAGACTTTACCGCCTTATAATTGTTATTACATGATTCATTGGGCTGGCATTATCGTATGGTCTGTCATTAAATGCGTCGGTTGTGTTGTCCATCAGACTGCAGTGCATGTTGGTAAACGATATTGTTTCAATGGAAAGGCTTGACCAGCTACATGCGCATACCAAGTGAAGCACCTGAAGTGATCAAAGAAAACCGTCCACCCATAAACTGGCCAACCGAGGGTAAAGTAGAGATTCAAGACTTGAAGGTAAGCTGTTAAGCTCTTAATTTAGCGTTAGTGTCACAGACTAAATAGTTTCAGATTTTAAACGGATACAATATAGACCAGATGCACCACTGGTTCTTCGCGGGATTAGTTGTACATTTGAAGGAGGACATAAAATTGGCATTGTTGGTCGAACTGGGAGCGGGAAAACTACTCTTGTTGGAGCGTTATTTCGCCTGGTAGAGCCAGCTGAAGGAAAGATTTTGGTCTATGGAATTGATATCTCGGCTATTGGACTTCATGGGTTGAGGTCTCGTTTCGAAATTATACCTCAGGACCCTACTCTTTTTACTGGAACGGTTAGGTACAATTTGGATCCATTGGGTCAACATACCGACCAGGAAATATTGGAGGTTATTCTTGGCTCCTTTCCGAATTTGAACCAAATCCTTCAATCAAAATAAGCCCTTTTATTATCGTTGTTTCTTTTTGTAACATAAAGGTTCTTGGAAAATGTCAACTTAAAAAGCCTGTCCACGACAAAGCTGATGGATTAGATTCTCTGGGTAAGTTTTGTGGAAAATGCTGATGATTTGTATTAAGGCTTACTTCATGTGACATTAATTGTGGAAAGAAATAAAAAAAAATTGCATTTGCAGTTGTGGAAGATGGATCTAATTGGAGTATGGGGCAAAGGCAATTATTTTGTCTGGGTCGGGCTTTACTTAAGAGGAGCAAGGTATTCGTACTTGATGAAGCAACTGCATCTATAGACAATGCAACAGACACGATATTGCAGAAAACTATTAGAGCAGAGTTTGGTGATTGTACTGTAATAACTGTGGCGCACAGAATACCAACCGTTATGGACTGCACAATGGTTCTAGTCTTTAGTGATGGTTAGTTGTTGATACTTTTGCGCGTAATGTATAACTCTAGCAAGAATTTGTGCGATCCCAAATAATTTTTTCTTTGTTCTAGCTAATGGCTAAAGAAAATTCATTGTTCGCGTTGCTTGTCAAGGAATATTGGTCTCATAGTCAATCTGAATAATCACAATGAATTAATAAACTAGTGTTTATATCCTTTTATGTAACCCTTTCTAAGTGTGAAAATGAAGCCCTGCAGTAGGCCATTCTCCATCGATCAATGAGGAATGCGGCGCATGGAAGTGAAATAGAAACTAATACTGCCACAATTTGATGAAATGGGATAACAAGGAGGCTCGTAGGAACGAGTGAGATCTGGTAATGCAACTGAAACTAGCGACCGATTGTTGTTCTAACATGTAATGAAGCGGTAACCTCTTATAGTTTATTAACTTTTATTATGGCTTGTGAAATGATGATCTAAACATTTTGAGGCCATCTGGGTCTAAATTTTCCTAGAATATCAAGTTATTTTGATAGGTAAAATGGAGGTTCCTTTGCAATTACCAACTAAGAAGGGAACTGTTTCCTTAAGCTTGATGAACTTAAATTGGCTAATTGTGGCACAAGTATAACTTGTCTATGGTGTAGAATAGTGAATAAAAAGAAATCAAGCCGAGTCAAACAAATAAATCATTCGCCGTGTGTTATTTTGTACTTCGGCCTATACTTAATCCAACAAACTCATATGCATTAGTGTTTAGAAGATTCGAAGCTCCTTGTTCAACTACAATGAATAATGGTGGTGGGGGTAATTTAGGTGGCCCATAAATAAACTGAGCCGGCTTGCCCCATTAAAGGCCCAAAAATAAGAGAGTCGAACATGGACCGTTCGATTGATATGGCACGTACTCTATAAATACCCGTGATCCTGGCACACATAACACTCATTCATTAGTTCTGCTCACCTTTTCGATAACAGTCTAACTGGCAATTCGACTATTAACTGTCTAACAGTCTCAGTTCGACTGTTAACTGTCTAACAGCACCAGTTCGACTGTTAGCTGTCTAACAGACGATGCAATCAAAGATCATCCAAATTCAGTTTGATTTTGATCCAATTTTTAAACTTTTATTTTTTTTTCCTTTTTATTTTAGTCATAAAATATAATATATAACATCTCTACTTTGCATCCAAAATTAAAAAAATACCTGAATAAATATGAGTATAATAATAAGTTATAACACTTCAAAATTCAATAGTAGATTTTCTCGTAACGAAGTAATAAATTAATATTCAAAATAGAAACCTCACACAAGACAAGCCATAGTCAGTAATTAGTAGATTTATAATTCAAAATTATACTTAGATCGATACACAAGCACTACAACTTTATGTCAAAAGCAACACTGGAGTGAGCTGGCGGATGACATGGTAACTAAATGCCATGTGGGCAAAGAAGATATTTTTGAAAAGAGAATCAAAATTAGTTAGAGTTTCCAATGCTTCTATTTTGTCTTTTTGTACTTTTCTTTGTGTATATATAGTGCTCATTATTTGTAAAGATCGCACCTGATACATTGAATACAACAGTAATATTTTATTTTTCTCTCTCATCATGCTTCTCTCGTTTCTTTTCTTTCAGCTCACTGAGCTCACACACACAATGCACATATTGTACACTACAGAGTTTGTTATGGTATCAAAGCGATGAACTCATCATCGTCTCAGGTATTTTAAACGCTTCTGCATCTTTTTCTATTTTCTAATAGTCATCAATGATGAATCCCTCAGATACTCGCGATTCAAGCAACAATACCTTACATAAATCACAAAGTACACAAAATCCACAAAAACAGAGCACGAACGATGATCCTTCGGCTTCGTTCTACTTGCACCATGGTGAAAATCCAGGTGCATCACTCGTTAGTCAAAAACTAACCACAAAAAACTATGATAAATGGAGTCGCACCATGTACGAGGCCATATTGGCAAAAAAATAAAATCAAATTTGTTGATGGGACTTACCTTGAACCAACACCTGCAGATCCATCCTACGGGAAATGGGTTAGGTGTAATTACATGGTATTGGGTTGGATTTCTGCAAGTTTGTCTGATGAACTTGGAGACTGCACGTTGTTTTCTGATAATGCATCTAAAGTTTGGCATGAAATCAAACACAGGTTTGCTAAATCTAGTAATAATCGATTTTTTTATGCTAGAACAACAATTAATTAACACAAAACAAGATGGTGATGCCCTAGTTCTATATTTCTCCATATTGAGGTCGATTTGGGATGAGATAGCTTAATATGAGTAGCCATACACTTGTAAAAATCTGAATTGTGGTGTGATGACAGCAATGTATAAGAGAAATGAAAGAGGGAGAGTAATGTAATTCTTGATGGGCTTGGATGAATCATACTCACAAGTCAGGAATCAAATTCTATTGAGGGATCCACTTCCTGTTCTTGATGATGCTTTTAGCTTAGTGCTTCAGAAGGAAGCCATCAAGGAGATGTCATATGCTATGCATACTCATGTTGAATCAGCAGCCATGAATGTGCAAACTCAAACATTTCCTCATGTTACAGCTGCAATAGGTAACTTCCAGAGGCAGAGTAGGCTATGGAACAAGCCTAATGGTAAGGTGAGACCATCTTGTGCTAAGTGTGGAAAGAATAACCACACCATAGACAATTGCTATGAAGTGTTTGGTTATCCCCCAGGGCATAAATTTGCTAAGTTCAAGCCTGGACAGAGTAGTGGTGGAAAGCAAGTGAATGAGAGTGTGAATCAACTAGGTTTGGATGTTGCAAGTGCAGGTCACAGTGCTCCAATCTCTTAAGAGCAATTTCAGCAGCTATGCAATCTCTTCAAAGGGAACTTTGGGCTTGTTAATGAGATAAAATCCACCTCTAAAGGTAGTAATCCCTTGGCTACTCCACCAGAAGGTAGAAATTTTACTCTAAACTGCTTCACTCCCTTAACTCTCAGTCACTCTACTACTTCACAACCTCACTTAAACACTAGTGCATGGGTCCTAGACCCAGGAGCAACTGATCACATTGTTTGTGACTCTTCTATGTATCTTTATAGTACTACTTTGCTTCATTCTTCTGTGGCATTGCCTAATGGAGTTGCAGTACCAGTTACTATGATAGGATCAATCCAATTGAATCCACACATACTACTCACTAATGTGTTATGTGTCCCATCATTCTCATTCAATCTTTTATCTGTGAGCAAGCTTACTCAGACTACCTCTTGCTCAATCATATTTTGGTCTACTTTCTGTGTATTTCAGGACATCACCGGATGGAGAACGATTGGGATGGCTAAAGAGAGAGATGGGTTGTACTTCTTAGTGCAGGACAAGATCCCTCTAGCTTAAGTAGTAAACTTAATTCCAGTATACATTCTGTCTTGTCCCCATCTGCCTTGTGGCACAATAGATTAGGACACCCTTCTATTAACATAATGTCTTTGATATTTTCTACAAGTGGTGATTTACCATAAAAGTTTAATGAAATCATTTGTGATGTTTGTCATTTATCAAAGCAAGCCAGAACTCCCTTCCCTTCTAATCCTACAAAATGTGATGAATGCTTTGACTTGATTCATGTGGATATATGGGGTCCATTCAGCACTGCATCTACTAGTGGTTCAAAATACTTCCTTACAATTGTGGATGACCATAGCATATACACACGACTTTTTCTCATGACAAACAAAAGTGAAACCAGAACCATACTTACCAATTTCTTCAAGTTTGTCCTAACTCAATACCATAAACACATTAAAGCTTTAAGACCAGACCAGTGACATGAGTTTAATATGCCTGAATTCTGTCATTTGCATGGTGTTGTACACCAACAAACTTGTACATACACACCACAATAGAACTATGTTGCTGAAAGAAAGTACATACATATTCTGAATGTGGCAAGATCACTAAGAATTCATGCTAATTTGCCCTTGTCTTTCTGGAGGGAATGTGTTCTCACTGCAGCCTATCTTATAAACAGATCCCCCCACTCCTCTTCTTGATAACTTCACTCCATTCTATCACCTCCACTCTAAACACCATAAATACTCTCATCTCAAGACATTTGGCTGCCTTTGCTATGCAGCTACTATGCCTAAGTCTCACATTAAAATGTTGCTTAGAGCACCTAAGTGCATCATGGTTGGATATCCATCTAATATTAAAGGATATAAACTCTTTGATCTTGAAAAACACATTGTTTTCATACTAAGAGATATCATTTTTTTAGCATGTATTTCCATACCATTCTCAGCATTCCACTCATCACGCAACTAATAACATTTGTCCTTCATTCAACACTTCACCCTCTCGTGATGATGATCACTTCTAACCTCACATATCTCCGGATACACTCACTGATAATGACCCTATTAAATCGCCTATTCTCTCATCTCCTGACCACTCAAATGTTGATATCCCTCCTTCCTCGCCTCCACACACTACTTTTGATCCACCTACTGATATATCTCTTGTTCCTCCTACCATTCTTAGGCGCTCTACTAGAGTTAGAAAAGTTCCCTCACACCTTGCAGACTATCAGTACAACCTAGCTCACTCTGGAAACCATTCCTTGAGTCCTTCTACTAGTGATGATTCTGCAGGTACACCTCACCCTCTTGCTCTCTCTTTTAATAGAATTTATTCTTCTCATCTTCATTATGTCTTATTTGTGGCTTCTTATACTGAACCATCATCTTATGAGCAAGCTCAACAAGACCCTTTGTGGAGAGATGCAATGCATGCTGAGCTTACTGCCCTGCATGATAACAACACTTAGACTCTGATTCCTTTACCTCTTAGAAAGAATGCTATTGGTTGTGGGTGAGTTTATAAGGTTAATTTAACTTCAACAAGAGATGTGGAGAGGTATAAATCTAGATTGGTTTCTAAGGGATATAATCAGAATGAAGGTTGGGACTTTTTTGAAACTTTTAGTCCAGTAGCAAATATCACTACTGTGAGAACATTACTTGCTTTTGCAGCTGCTCACAACTGACATTTGTCACAACTGGATGTGAACAATGCTTTTTTATATGGTGATCTAGATAAGGAGGTTTATACGGTCCCTCCTCCTAGTGTTGCTCCTGAGGGGGAGAATCTATATTGTCATCTACATAAGCCCCTCTATGGATTAAAACAAGCTTATAGGCAATGGAATCACAAATTAACTTTTATCATCATTGGTCAAGGCTTTGTTTAATCATCAAATCACTCCCTCTTCATTAAGCATTCAAATAGAGATACCATTGTCCTATTGGTGTATGTGGATGATATCATCATAGGAGGCAACAACAAACACACTATTGATCAACTGAAATCCTACTTGAAGGATCACTTCAAATTGAGAGACGTAGGAGACTTTAAGTATTTTTTTAGGCATTGAGGTGGCAAGGAGTACTAAAGGGACTTTAGTGAATCAAAGACAGTATGTATTAGAGATTATAGTATATTGTGATCTTTTGAGGCTAGATCTGTTAGAGCACCCACATAAACCCACATAGCAGAACCTCAAATATTCTCAGACAGGGGAAGAAGTATTGAAAGATCCTATACAATTTAGAAGATTGATAGGGAGGCTTATATACTTGGTTGTCACTAGACCAGACATATCCTATGATGTCCAGACTTTGAGTCAATACATGAGTGAGCCCACACAACAGCATATGGATGGTGCCCTTAGAGTGGTAAGATATTTGAAAGGAACTCCTGGACAAGGATTATCTTTCCAAGTGATCACACTATACACATCAAGGCATACTGTGATGCAGATTGGGGAGCTTGTGTTGACACAAGAAAGTCTGTCACATGTTATTGTATTTTTGTTGGAGATGCTTTGGTGTCCTGGAAGTCCAAGAAGCAACAGACATGTCTACATCCACAGCTGAAGTTGAGTATAGAGTTGTAGACACTACTGTGTGTGCAGTGGTATGGTTAAAACAACTGATAAATGATATTGGTGATAAGCATGACAAGCCAGGATTGATCTATTGTGATAATCAAGTTGCGGTTCATATTGAAACTAATCATGTGTTCCACGAGAGAACAAAACACATAGAAATAAATTGTCATGTGACTAGGGAGAAGTTGCACCAAGGCATGATAAAGTTATTTCATGTGTCAACAAATGCTCAATTAGCATATGCATTTACTAAAGCTCTCAGTGTTGGAAGATTGAATGTGTTGATGCTCAAGATGGGAGTAATATATACTCACATCTTGAGGGGGAGTGTCAAAAGCAACACTGGAGTGAGCTGGCAAATGACATGGCCACTAAATGCCATGAGGGCAAACAAGATATTTTTGAAAAGAGAATCAAAATTAGTTAGAGTTTTCAATGATTCTATTTTGTCTTTTTGTACTTTTCTTTGTGTATATATAGTGCTCATCATTTGTAAAGATCACACCTGATTTGATACATTGAATACAACAGTAATATTTTATTTTTCTCTCATATTGTGCTTCTCTCGTTTCTTCTCTTTCAGCTCACTGAGCTCACATACACAGTGCACATATTGTACACTGCAGAGTTTGTTACTTTAAGTAGTTAAATTATTACAATATTTTTTTTATTGTTTTATATAAAAATCAAAATTGAATTGAAGGACTCTTCTTGATCCCAGTAAAAAAAAGTCAAAAATCAGATCACATACTTAATTTGATTTCGGCTCATTTAATTTGATTGGGTTCAAACGATTCTATTGACCCGATCCATTTACACACCTGTACTTGTTGGCCTTTATTATCGTCACGGGTCTGTTTTCACTAATCACGCAGATTAAAAAAAGTATAAAACGAAATTCCTTACCATGAAACTAATTTTTGAGTCTAAGTGTGAATAAACTAATGTCTGTTTTCTTCTATATATGCGTGCCTAAAGTCTATGGCGTGCCATTTACAAATTACACCGAGTTGTAGACTCCTACTCTATGAGTAGTATACTATATATACAAATTTGAAGGACTTGACCCGAACTTGTAATCAAGTCAATTCAATTAGTTATATCCGGCTTAAATACTTCTCGCTGACATAGCTCTAGCTTTACTACTCTGGCTTTATTATAGAAAAACACCATTATTGTTTTTTATATCAGTGTAAACTTGAATAGAAAAATAAAAAATAGCCCCGCCAAGAGGCGTAAATGTATGCTATTAGTTGATCGGTTAGGAGCTTGATCTGTTAAAAAAGGTCATTGCGTGTTAGGCTCGAGTTATTAGTTTTATAGTCAAACGTCCCCAATATTAGGATTTGATTTAGTAAGATCAAATCAGAAGAAAAAGGAACCGTTGTTCTTTATTATAATCAATGTAATTGAGTTTATAATTTTACAGCGACATGAGTAAGTTTTTAGAATTAATTATAACTGATTGTTATGACTCAAGTGCGACATTGGAGCTAATCAACTAATTGGACGAAGATTGCATAAAGTCGACTTATGAGATAATAAACTTAAGTTGTAAATTAAAGACTATTAGAGCTATGATTTAGCAGAAAGCCTTCAATTTTTTATTTAGAGTTACTTCTTTGCATATTTAACTTAGTTTAATCACTTGTACATTAAAAATTACATAAAGATAAACACAAGGCCATAAAATGTCTATAAGACCATTCAATTGAATTTTTACTAGTGCGGATATATACGGGTATGCCTTTTTAACCTTTTAAAGTAACCGATGAAATACTTTAAATAAGCTTAGAAGGTATAACTACAAGAAACTGATCTTTGTCATATAACAAATTAACAATAAGGCATGTACATCAGTTATTGATAAAGATATTTGTAAACTTTGAAAAAAAAGGATTGAATTAAACTGGAACACGAATTTACAGTGTGTTTGTTTGTTACAGTGTGTTTGTTTGTTGAAGGAGAAGAGAGAACTTTAGAGTTTCTCTCATCTTATCGTAAAGAGAAAAGAATAGAATGAATATAAAATATTTACAGTTGCCCTTTTATTGGGCACTCAAATAATAAACTAAAACTAAATGGCCTAAACGCAAAAATAAGATGCAGACTGAGCTTTGTGACACGGGCCTGGATGAATGGGCTAACACCCCCCGCCCCCCGCCTCTCAAGAGGGACATGAATGTCAATAATGCCCATCTTGGACATTATTCGAGAGAACGGTTGGATGATCAACGGTTTTGTGAATATATCAGCCAACTGGTGCGCATTAGAAATGTTTGAACTTTGATAATGCCTTGGGGGACTTTTTCTCGAACGAAGTAGCAGTCGATCTGGATGTGCTTCGTTCAGTTGGAAATAATATATAAAATATCAAATGTCTACCCTCTCTAACAGCTTAACCACAATACAAGCAGCACTCTTGTTGTTTTAAAAAATGAGAGGAGTGTTGGTGTTCTGAATTTAAAGGTCTTGGAGTAGTTGAATCAATCATAGAACTTCACACGTGGTGGAAGTCAAAGCTCGATATTCGGCTTCTGTTGAGGACCGGCTGACAGTCGGCTGCTTCTTGGCCTTCCATGAAATGAGTGAGTCACCCAGATAGACATCCATTCTAGTAACACTTCTCCTTGAATCAACATATGTGGCTCAGTCACTATCACAAAAGGATTTCAAGTGAGATTCATTGTGGGCACTATAAAATAATCCCTTACCTGTGCTGCTCTTGATATATATGAGCACTTTATGGGCTGCGGCCAAATGACTAAATGTAGGATGAGCCATATATTGTGTTAAACAATGAACACTATAACTCAATCAGGCCTGGTAATAGTCAAATATAAAAGCTTGCCAACTAATCTTCTATATTCAGTTGCATCAATCAAAGCAGAAGTATCATGTAATTGTAGTTTAACATTTGATTCATAGGAATATTACAAGGCTTACCAGCTAAATAACCAAAATCAGAAAGTATGTCTAAAAGATATTTTCTTTGACATGTGGAATTCCCTTGTTTATTTCTTGCTACCACAATGTCAAGGATATATGTCAATGGACCTAAGTCTTTTATAGTAAAATTAGAATCTAAATGATGTTTAAGATGAGCAATGGCAGAAGCATCATTACCAGCCAAAATGATGTCATCCACATAGACACACAAAACAGTATAAGAACCATGAGAATTTTTAATAAACAAAGAACTATAGGAAAAAGATTGAGAAAGAGCATAATCATTAAGGCAAGATGTTAGGTTGTTGTACCATTGTCTAGAGGCTTGTTAGATGCCATAGAGACTCTTTTGTAGTAAACAAACTTTGTTACTATTAGAAGTAGTAACACAATTGTTCCAATAGGTTAAAGGTAAATGGGACTGAAACCTTAAAGATCTAGCAACTTGCAACAAATGCTGATGCCTTCTTTCAACTAAACCATTTTGCTCAGAAGTTTTCACACAACTATTTTTATGAATTGTCCTAGAAAAAGCAAAGAAATCATGCATAAAAAATTCAGTTCCATTATCAGACCTCACCACTTTAATTTTAGAACCAAACTGAGTGTTAACAAAGTTAAAAAAATACTGAATTTTAGAAGAAACTTTAGATTTATGTTTTAAAAGGAAAATCCAAGTGCATCTAGAAAAGTCATCCACAATTGTAAGAAAAAAAATTAAAACCATCATGTGATATCACAGAAAAAGAGCCCCAAACATCACAATGGATGAGGTCAAAAGGTTTGCAAGTAATAGAAGTGCCGAGAGGAAAAGAAAGCCTATTTTGTCTGGAAAAGTGGCAAGTATCACAAACTTGATCATAATAGTAAGAGGCATTCAGAAAAGAAATTTTAACTAATTTTGCATAAGGAACATGACCTAACCTGATATGCCAGAGTTTAGAGTTTAGTGACAGATAGAGTTTTAGACACAGTGTTACATAGAGATTTTTCGAAAAATTCAGTAGTCTTACTATCAAAAACAACAGAAGCATGAAAGTCTAAAATGTAGAGTCCATGTTGGACACTAGCATAACCAATCATCCTCCTCTTGGAGATGTCCTGCAAGTAACACATGGAGGAGCAAAAGAGAATAAAGATTTCAGAAGAAGAAGTCAACTTAGAGACAGACACTAAGTTGAATCTGAAATCTGGAACATGTAAGACATTCATCAAAGTAAGAACATGAGAAACATATATATCCCCTATAAGAGTAGCTATATTACTACTCTTGTTAAGTAACTGAATAGTAATGTCAACAGATACATGAGTGGATGTATAAAAAATGGGTGTGCAAACCATATGGTTTGCTGCACCAGTGTCTAAAATCCAAGTGTGACTAAGTTTAGTTGAATTTTTCTGAAAACTAATAGTATTAAGAGCAAAAACAGTGGCAGTGGTTGTACTAGTTATAGTGACAGCAGCAGTGTGTGAATGAGCATACTGGCTTGTTGAAGCTTGATTCTGACTCTGAGTTGTTGTTTAAAACCAGGAACTGTTCAAAAAACTTTTGAAGAGATGACTCAGAGGCACCAAAAACCTCTAAGGGGAGATTATCATGAGAGGTGGAAGCTAAGTTAGCTTTAAGTTAAGGAAGCAAAGATCTTCTTCCCCAGGGCCATCCCAACCAGGGGGATAACCTATAACTTGGTAACACCTATCAGAGGTGTGACCAGGTAACCACAAGTAGCACATTTAAGCTTCTTTTTATTCTTTTGAAAACCTTTAGTGTTGGGGTTGGTAGAGGGACCACGACCAGATGTATGTTGAGAGTTGATGTTAGAACATTTTTGAGTATCGTGAGTACGATTCCCTCTAGAGAACATAGCAATTGAATCCACAGTGGGGGCAGAATAAAGGGCACGTTGGTTTTCTTACTGCAGCAAGAGAGCATACACACGAGATAATGATGGCATAGGAGACATGAGTAAGATTTGACACCTAACAGCAGTAAAAGAGTCATGCAGCCCTATCAAGAACCCTAACACACAATCATGTTGTTGTAAAGAGGTGAGACTCTGATTAACGTGACATGTACAATGACCACAAGAGCAAACGTGCAAGGGTCTCTAAGTTACAAACTCATCCCAAACAGATCGAAAGAGATTATAGTATTTGGTGATAGAAGTATTACCCTGTGAAATCGTGTACAACGATTTCTGTAACTGGAAAACCCGTGAGCTATCACTACGGTCATACCTCATGCGAAGTCCCTCACAAAGGGCAAGCGTGGTGTTCTGGTAGAGCAGGTTGCGACGCAACTCCTTTGATACGAAATTCATCAACCAAGTCAGAACCAAATTGCCAGCCCGAGTCCAACAGATACGCAAAACTTCATCTGTCGTCGGAATGAGAATAGAACCGTTGATGAAGCGTCCTTTGTTCTTAATATTGAGGACGAGGCAAATGGCACGACTCCAGGAGATGTAGTTGTTACCAGTGAGTGGATCGCCGACAATAAAGGCACCGTGAACATCATGCAAGCCCAAATAATAGACCGATGAGAGATCGTCGCTTGGATTCTTCGGCAAAATAAGCGGCGGAACAGTAGAATCAGTGGCAGAATCAGTGTTCAAATTAGTCATTGGAACCGAGAGATTTGAGTTCTAAAGTAGATCGAAGGGAAAAGCACAAATCGACAAAAATTAGGGTTTCAGCGAAACCTAAATATTGGGGAAAAATGGATCGAAGAAAAGAAGATTTGCAGTGGAAGAGGATCGATATCAACCTATACGTCCGATACCATGTAAACTTTGAAGAAAATGATTGAATTAAACTAGAAATACGAATTTACAGTGTGTTTGTTTGTTGAAGGAGAAGAGAGAACTTTAGGGTTTCTCTCATCTTATTGTAAAGAAAAAAGAATAGAATGAATATAAGATATTTACACTTGCCCTTTTATATTGGGCACTCAAATGATAAACTAAAGTTAAAAAGCCTAAACGCAAAAAATAAGATGCGGATTGGGCTTTGTGACACGTGCCTGGATGAATGGGCTAACGATATATTACAACTTTATAAGCCATAAGGACTCATAAAATGTCAAAACACAACTATAATTCACCGTTTAGGAGCTTCGATTCAGTTTGTGTAGTTAATTATTATATATATATAGGAGGAAATTATGTCTTGTTGATATATACTTAGATCAGCTTGACCCCTAAAAAAATGCTAGGCCGGAGTTAGGATGTGAGAAGCAAGTTCAATCAAGGAATTGTGGAAAAAGTATGTACGTACATTAACATGCGTGGTCGTGACGGCAATCTATTATAGTCTTTAGTCCAGCCATCGTAGTGTCGGAAGGATGTGATGATATTTATATATATGCTCATCAAGTCAAGTCTTCATTTCCTTAGAATTTTCGAAACGGATAGAAGTGTCAATTCGAGTAGAATAATGATTTACGGTGTCGAATATTTCAATTATTCAAAAGGAAAATGCAATCATTATGTAATAATTATTTCCAGAGTTTGAATTGATATAATATAATCGGGAAGTGGAGTAAAAGGACTAACAGATTCAATTTTAGTACTCGCTTCCTATAAACCCCGACATCTAAAATTCCATTCAAAATCGTCAAACAACTTAAAAACAATGGCAACCAATTCTCATGCATCACTCCTTATCGCACTTTCCATCCTTTTCACTTTTTCAATTTTCAGCACCTCTGAAGCCAATCCCATTGCCGTGAACTGGGGCCAAAACGGCGGTGAAAGTAGCCTCGCTGACACGTGTGCCACAGGAAACTATCAGTTCGTAAACATTGGCTTCCTAATTATCTTCGGCAATAGCCAAACCCTGGTTCTTAACTTGGCTGGACATTGCGATCCTTCGTCTGGAACATGCACGAGATTCAGCGATGAGATTCGTTCATGTCAGAGTCGTAGTATTAGAGTTCTCTTATCCCTCGGCGGTGCCACGGGGAACTACTCCCTCTCCTCTGCCGATGATGCAAGACAAGTTGCCGACTATCTATGGAACAATTACTTGGGAGGTAGTGCACCATCCAGGTACTGAATTGTCGTTTCATTTAAATTTAGACATTTGTCGATATACATATATATTTTCAATACACATGCCTTAATCTTTTGTTTTAAGTCTATTATGTGACATTTTTTTTATATTAATGTTGAATTGTCGTCTCAACTATAAAATTTAAATTTGACCATGCATCGAATCAAATTTATCTTTACATATATATTTCCAACATCAGGCCCCTAGGCGATCCGGTTTTGGATGGAATCGACTTCGACATTGAGTCAGGCAACGACCAATTTTGGGACGAACTCGCCCGTGCCTTGTCTGCGAAAAGCGTGTTACTATCAGCAGCACCACAATGCTCGATCCCGATGCTCATCTAGACTCTGCGATCCAAACGGGACTATTCAATTACGTTTGGGTACAGTTTTACAACAACCCGCAACGCGATTATCGTGGGAGCGTGTTAGGGGCCAGCCCACTGCTACATCTACCAAGCCCATCCGTACCTAAAGATTATATTTAGGCAACCACTTGTTATTTATTTAATTCCTTTTATTGCATTTTATTTCTTTTGCTGCAAGTTTGTTTAAAACTTATCCATTAGTCTTAGTGGGATTTCAGTTTTCTTTTGCACGTTGAAAGTGGGATTAGTGGATGACTTGGTCATTCACAGTGGTTATTTATAGACCAGGCGTGTAAATCTTTATTATGATGAATGAAGAATTTAATTATTTTCTCTAAATTCCCATCTCTTTTCTTGGAGTCTTCCTAAGCTCGAATTAGGATAATATTTTGATACTATACTTGTATCATTGGTGCTTTCATCTTGCACTCACAACACCTCCCACAAAATCATGCCTCCTAAGCCACAAACGCAATCACAACCCGCATTCGATGAATCACAAAATGAAGCCATACGCAATCTCCAAGTTGAGTTGGTCGAATTGAACAAAAAATATGTTCAATTAGCTGAAAATCAAGCTTTGCGTAACCAACAACACGACGAGAACATGGCCAAATTCATGGCGGAAATGCGTCAAATGCATCAAAAACCAATTCCACCACCAACCTCTCCTAACCCAAACTCACAAACACCACCGCATTACCATGTTGACAGCCTACACTCTTCAACAAACCTATTAAACCACCCACCCAACCCCCTCTTTCAACAACCCAAAGCTCAACAATTAGACTTACCTATGTTTGATGGCACGGACCCACTAGATTGGTTGTTCCAAGCAGATCAATATTTCACTCTATATCAAATTCCAAACGAACAACGGTTACAACTTGCTTCCATACGCATGAAAGGAAAGGCGTTAAGTTGGTATAAGTGGATGCATCATAATTTTTTGTTGAATACGTGGGAGAAGTTTGTTCGGGATTTGTCCGTTCGTTTTGGACCTTCGTCCTACGACAATCATCAAGCTGCTCTTTTCAAACTCCGGCAAACTAGCACGGTTGTTGAATATCAGATTCAATTTGAACAAATTTGTAACTTTGTTACCGGTTTGAGTGCCGAAGCCATTTTGAATTGTTTTCTTTCGGGTTTGCGTAAAGATATTCGTGTGGAACTTGCAATCTTGCACCCCACTTCCATTGAGCAACCTATTTCCCTTGCAAAACTCGTCGAGGATAAAATCCAAGACGCACCCCCTGATATGCCATACCCTCGATTGGGCAATTCGATCCAACATAATGTTGTTTTGCACTCTCCGCCAATGGCCTTACCAGTGCCACGTGCACCCCCACAACTTCCAATACGGCGACTTACGAACTCCGAAATGCAGGCTCGCAGGACCAAGGGCATTTGTTTTAATTGCGATGAAAAGTACGGACCCGGCCACCAGTGTAAGGGCGCACAATTTTTCACACTTTTGGCAGACGATGACCCTGATCCAGGGTTGTTATGGGAGGCCGATTCTGATCCGTACGACCCTTCTTTGGCGACCAAATTCCTACCTCACTCTTCAAAAACAATATTAAGCTTTGAGGACAAAGCCTTGTTTCAAGGAGGAGAGAATGTTAGGGGCCAGCCCACTGCTACATCTACCAAGCCCATCCGTACCTAAAGATTATATTTAGGCAACCACTTGTTATTTATTTCATTCCTTTTATTGCATTTTATTTCTTTTGCTGCAAGTTTGTTTAAAACTTATCCATTAGTCTTAGTGGGATTTCAGTTTTCTTTTGCACGTTGAAAGTGGGATTAGTGGATGACTTGGTCATTCACAGTGGTTATTTATAGACCAGGCGTGTAAATCTTTATTATGATGAATGAAGAATTTAATTATTTTCTCTAAATTCCCATCTCTTTTTTTGGAGTCTTCCTAAGCTCGAATTAGGATAATATTTTGATACTATACTTGTATCAGAGCGTCGATAATCTCTTAGCTACATGGAACCAGTGGGCTGCGGTCCCGGCCGGTCAGGTTTTCCAAGGATTGCCAGCGGATCCACAGGCGGCGCCGGCGGGTGGATTCATGCCAGAGGACGTGCTTATTTCACAGGTTTTGCCGATGATTCGCAGCTCGCCGAGGTATGGTGGGGTTATGATATGGAATAGGTTCTTTGATCAGACTTTTAGTTCGGCTATTCGGGGTAGTGTTTGAAGCTTGAAGAATAGATGTATTATTGAGTAAGAGATTTTATGTATATTTGTTTGTTTTGTTTTGTTTTAATATATAGTCATGTTGAGCGTGAGTGTTTAGGGAATAAAATCAGAAGGAGCATGTTTGTGATGAAATCAGACATAGTGTTGAAATAATGAAGATTTAATTTGTTGGGCCTAATTGAGCTGCGCACTGTTACTTAAATTTGATTGTACAAAATTATATTTACTTTTGTACGTAGCTATTTTGTACGTGGTTACGTCGTTAAATTCAATATAGTTTAAGAAATGGATTATAGGAGAAAGCGTAACTTGTATCTTGTTATATTTAAATTAGGGACTAATATATAGCTGACGATTAGTTTACGTGACTTATCAATTCCTGATTTTATTTTCGTGTTTCCCGCGCCGTCAGAAAGAAAAATTATATATAATTTTAGCTATAAGAGAATAAGTTCATATATTAAATTCAATAATAATAAGAATAATATAATAGAGGCGTTATAATATATAACATTTTCCCCTCTTAAACTCCGTGCACCAATCGATCTTGTTTTTGTCCCCAATCTATTTTATAACACGATTTTGGTACGAAATGGAGCCATCGTTGAGGGCGATTGCAGATGATGACGGACGAATCAGGAATTGGGGCTGGTGAGAATCTATTTGGTGCAAATCGGGGCTGGTTGTGAAAACTGGGGTGGTGTGAATCGAATTTGGTGCAATTTGGATTTGGATTGTTATTGTGTGAAATTAGGGGTCGTGAGGAAATTTTAGAATTGGTGCTAATCTGATTGTATTATGAATTGGGTGAGTCACATATATATGTCATAAAATAGAAAAATTAGACAATTGAATTTTAATTTATATTTTAAGTTAATTTTAAAAAAAAAATTATAGAAACGCGATTTCAAAGGCGGGTGGTTCACGTACATCTCGCACATGCAAAATAATTTAAAATAATTTTTATAAATAAAAATTAGCTCTTGTCAAATTAATTACCCGAGGATAAAATTAATACTTTGATTACTTTAGAGAATATAGAGGCCAAATTTGGAAAGGTGGTTATGTTGAAAACTAAAAAATCAAAATTTCCAAAATTGTTACTACTAATTAATGTACTATAAAAATAAAGACTATAATTAGCAACTCTTGTTCATTATTGGCGACAGTTACGAGATTTGCCGGTTTATGTTTAATTTATTCGTCAATATTGTTTATTAATTTTCCCACTTCTCTCCTAGCTTATTGTCTTTTATTATTATTATTATTATTATTATTATTATTATTATTATTATTATTATTATTATTATTATTATTATTATTTATCTATCTTTGACGTCACAGTATCCTAGTGTAGTCAACTGTCTTTCCACTCTTCTTCTTCAGCTAAATACTTGCAATTGGCACACACACTAAAAATACATGGATTTACATATTTATGTTGTCACAAATCTCGCGGCATTAAGGGTACGTTATGAGACACTCATACGCATATACTTGAACTTTTCGTGTTCTGTTTTTTCTTTTCTTTTCTTTTCTTTTTCTATGACGACATGCATGTGCCGAAGGTTTTTAGCATATGAAAATAATGTGGACTTAGTAATTGTGTAATTTATTTCTTCTATTGTTGAAGATTATAGGGAGAAAAAAAGTATATTTTTCTTTTAGTAAACAATCAATTTTGCTACTTTAAGTCAAATATTTAATTATCTGTACTTGTTCTTATATCCTTGTTGCAAGAATCTTTACATTTTTTAGGCCTTTATTTGAGAATATTTGATGCGTTAAAGTAGTGGTGGAAGAATGTTTGGTGGCATGGTAATGATTTATTAATCTGAATTGATTCCTTTTTTCCTTTTTTTTTTTCTTTCCATACTTTATTTTCAGAATAACTGAGAATGGAAAGAGATGGGGAATCCATGGAGTGTGTCTTTTGTGGGGTATCAAATTGTTCAGACAACAATGAGACAAGTTGTGGAACTGATTTGATGTCCTAATTATTTGTTTGGATCTCCTGCTCTTAATCATATTCTTGTTCACTGTATTCTCCAAAGCAACATTAAATAATCCTTCAGTACCATGGCGGTGTCTAATCTCAGCGTCTCAAGTTTGCAGCTTTTGACGTCCGTTTGTAGTAGTGTGCTGGGATTGGTTTACTTATCTTTTGGAATCTGGGATTTTGAAGAAAAATGGAGAAAATCGGGTACTATTATTGTGCCTCTCGATTCTTGGTTGTTGTTTGTAGTTCACGGAATCGTATGGTTGTTACTGGGATTAACAGTGAGCCTTAGGGGACAACGTTTTTCAGGAATCCGATTAAGATTATTTCCCATTTTCGTGTTTCTTTTTGCTGGAATCACTTGCGGTTTGTCAATATTTGGCACCTTTTTTGGAGAGGAGATGTCTGTTAAGATAGTTCTTGATGTCTTGTCCTTTCTACAATCTAGTTTGTTATTATTATGGGCTTATAAAGGTTGTAGATACGAACACAACCAAGACGGTATTTATGATCCTTTGTTGAGTTGTGACGCCACTGGCTCCAACAGAACTCCTTCTGATGTCATCAACGTGACGCCATTTGCGCAAGCAAGTGTTTTAAGTAGATTTACATTTTGGTGGTTGAATCCATTACTGAAAAAAGGAAGGGAGAAAACTCTGGGAGACGAAGATATACCCAAGCTACGCAAGCAAGATCAAGCAGAGTCATGTTATTTGGAGTATATGGAGATTTTCAACAGAAGAAAACAATCTGATCCCGCATCACAACCGTCGGTTCTAAAAACCATTCTTTTATGTCACTGGAAAGAGATTCTCGTGTCGGGGTTCTTTGCGGCGCTCAAGGTAGTTACAATATCCGCCGGTCCTCTGCTGCTCAAGTGTTTCATAAAGGTTGCTGAAGGAAAAGAAAGCTTTGAATACGAAAGATATCTATTGGTAGCTGCACTTTTCTTTATAAAGATTCTTGGATCCATATCTCAACGACAGTGTTATTTTAGGACAAGATTGATAGGTCTCAAGGTGAGATCGTTACTCACCGCAGCCATTTACCAGAAGCAACTCAGGTTGTCTAATGCAGCTAAACTGAGGCATTCGAGTGGTGAGATAATAAGCTACGTCACAGTGGATACTTATCGTATCGGTGAATTTCCTTACTGGTTTCATCAGATATGGGCGAATAGTCTCCAACTCTGTCTCGCAATCATCATTCTCTTCCAAGCCGTCGGACTCGCAGCAATTGCATCCATAGTTGTAATAATTCTTACTGTTCTTGGAAACACTCCCATAGCAAAATTGCAACACAAGTTTCAATCTTCGCTCATGGTGGCGCAGGATAAAAGGTTGAAAGCCATGACAGAAGCCCTGGTGAATATGAAGGTGTTGAAACTATATGCATGGGAATCTCTTTTCAGGCAAGTCGTAGAAAGTTTGAGGAAAATTGAAGACAAATGGTTGAAAGGTGTTCAACTACGTAAAGCCTACAATTCCTTCCTTTTCTGGACTTCCCCCGTGGTGGTCTCTGCAGCTACCTTTGGAGCCTGCTATGTTCTTGGTGTTCCATTAACTTCTAGCAATGTTTTCACCTTTATTGCAACGTTGCAAATTGTTCAACACCCCGTGAGGACTATTCCTGATGTAATTGGAGTATTCATACAAGCTAATGTTGCGTTTTCCAGGGTTGCCAATTTTCTTGAGGCACCTGAACTGGAAACTTCAAATGCTAGAGTAACATCGCCGGTAGATGGCATGAATCTTAGCATTTCTTTTAAGTCGGCTGATCTTTCATGGGATGAAAATCCATCGAAGCCAACACTTCGAAAAATCAATTTGGAAGTTAAACCTGGTGACAAGATTGCAATATGTGGAGAGGTTGGTTCAGGTAAGTCAACTCTTCTCGCTGCGGTTCTTAGAGAAGTTCCAATAACCCAGGGAACTGTGAGTTCTTACTCTTTTCTTTATCCAACTGAATCACTGTTATTTAACGAGCATTAATCCTTTATTATTGTTGACTAAAGCTCTTTTGTCTAACTTTTTAGGTTCAAGTTCATGGGACCATTGCCTATGTCTCTCAATCAGCATGGATTCAGACGGGAAGTATTCGGGAGAACATTCTTTTTGGTTCCACCATAGACAACGAGAGATACCAAGATACTTTAGAAAGATGTTGGCTGGTAAAGGATCTTGAGCTGCTACCGTACGGAGATCTCACTGAAATAGGCGAAAGAGGAGTTAATATTAGTGGTGGTCAGAAACAAAGAATTCAACTTGCACGTGCTCTCTATAAGAACGCTGATATATACCTCTTGGACGATCCCTTTAGTGCTGTCGATGCTCACACTGCCACAAGCCTGTTTAATGTTAGTCATCTCATTTTAATCTATCTCTTACGTATCATAAGTTACAATATTTTGATTTGGAATTTAACAGGATTATGTCATGGAAGCCCTCTCAGCAAAAACAGTTTTACTTGTAACACATCAAGTCCATTTTCTCCCCGTTTTTGATTCTGTTTTGGTGAGTTTTCATTTTTCCATGATTATGAGTATTTTTACTAACATCACAAAATTTGTTTAGCGTAAGCCAACTCTTTGAACAGTTACTATCAGATGGAGAAATCTTGCGTGCTGCTTCTTATCCTCAGTTGCTGGTATCAAGCCAAAAATTTCGGGACCTTGTCGATGCACATAAGGAAACAGCTGGGTCTGAGAAAGTTCCGGAAGTAGCTTCCAAGCCATGGCAAGAAGCTTCTACCAGAGAGATTAGTAGGAATCATGTAGAGAAGAGAGTTGACACATCTGTCGGTGAACAGTTGATTAAGAAAGAAGAGAGGGAAGTTGGTGACACTGGATTTAAGCCGTATATTCTGTATTTACGGCAGAACAAAGGCTTCCTAACTTTCTCTTTAGCTTCTCTGTGTCATGTTATATTTGTGATTGGGCAGATATTACAGAACTCTTGGATGGCCGCTAATGTTGACGATCCAAATGTTTCAACATTGAGACTAATCATTGTTTATTTTATTATTGGAGTGGTCTCGTCTATATTTTTGCTCACTAGAACTCTGCTCAATGTTACCATGGGGTTGCAAGCTTCAAAAGCATTGTTTTCGCAATTGCTGATTTCGTTATTTCGTGCGCCAATGTCATTTTATGACTCTACTCCTTTGGGAAGAATACTAAGTCGGGTAACCATTTCAGATTTTGGAGTATGTTTTACATTTTACGACAAGAATGAAGATACCAATGAGACTTACTTCTGAACATGTTTTTGTGGTTCATGCAGGTTTCGTCTGATTTGAGTATCATTGATCTGGATATTCCTTTCAACTTGATGTTCACTTTCGGGGCAATCACAAACTGTTTTTCTAACATTGTAGTTTTGGCGGTTGTCACGTGGCAAGTTTTATTCGCCTCTGTACCAATGGTCTTTCTCGCTATCCGATTGCAGGTAAGGGATCGAAACAAACATGAGATTTAAGATACATAGAAAAGAGGTCATATTAAAACAAACTTATTGCTTCTTTCTAGATTAAATCATCTTTCTTCTGATACATTTTTTTGTGTTTGTAGAGGCATTACTTCTCTTCCGCTAAAGAAGTGATGCGGATCAATGGAACAACAAAATCTTTTATAGCGAACCATCTTGCGGAATCTATAGCTGGTGCCATTACAATCAGAGCTTTTAAAGAGGAAGAACGTTTTTTCATCAAGAATCTTGAACTGATTGACACAAATGGCAGTCCTTTCTTCCACTATTTTGCATTAAATGAGTGGTTGATCCAGAGGCTGGAAACTCTCAGCGCTATCATTCTTTCTGTATCAGGCCTCTGCATGGTTTTATTACCTACCGGAACTTTTAGCTCTGGTACCAGAAAACATATCTCAGTCACGCGCGTTTCATCATTTGTTGCTTTCTTACACATCTTAGAATAAGAGTTTCACATCTTCAATTGTTGTTACAGGATTCATTGGACTGGCCTTGTCGTACGGTCTGTCAATGAACGCTTCATTTGTGTTCTCCATTAGCTTGCAGTGCATGTTGGCAAACTATATTATTTCAGTAGAAAGGCTTGACCAGTACATGCACATAACAAGCGAGGCACCTGAAGTGATCAAAGAGAACCGTCCACCCACAAACTGGCCAACCGAGGGTAAAGTAGAGATTCAAGACTTAAAGGTAAACCATCATTCCTTTTTTAGCTCTAACTTTAGTAGAACTGACACAGAGTAAACAATTGTGATTTATAAAACAGATTAGATATAGACCAGATGCACCATTAGTTCTTCGCGGGATTAGTTGTACATTTGAAGGAGGGCATAAGATTGGCATTGTTGGTCGAACTGGGAGCGGCAAAACTACCCTTGTTGGGGCGTTATTTCGTCTTGTAGAGCCAGCAGGAGGAAAGATTCTGGTGGATGGAGTTGACATATCGACTATTGGACTTCATGATTTGAGGTCTCGTTTCGGAATTATACCTCAAGATCCTACTCTTTTTACCGGAACTGTGAGGTACAATTTGGATCCATTAGGTCAACATACTGATCAGGAAATATTGGAGGTAATTCTCTTCACTCCTTGCGGAATTTGACGGAATCCCCTTAATTGAAGTAGGCTTTTTGTCAACTTTTCTCTTTTTGAACCTTAAGGTTCTTGGAAAGTGTCAGCTAAAAGAGGTCGTGCGTGAAAAAGTTGAGGGATTAGATTCTGCTGGTAAGTTTTGTGAATACCATATCGCATATATATGTCAGACTATTTTCTTTGAGATGATCGAATGATGAATGTGACTGCAGTTGTGGAAGATGGATCAAATTGGAGTATGGGGCAACGGCAACTGTTTTGTTTAGGCCGTGCTTTACTAAGGAGGAGCAAGATTTTGGTACTTGATGAAGCAACAGCGTCTATTGACAATGCGACAGACACGATCTTGCAAAAAACGATTCGAAAAGAATTTGCAGATTGCACTGTGATAACGGTGGCTCACAGAATACCAACCGTGATGGACTGCAAAAGGGTCCTAGCCGTTAGTGATGGTTAGTATTTGTTGCTTTCGATCAAGATATATAATTCCAGGATGAATTTGTGTTACTCCAGACAAATTTTTCTTTGGTTGAACAGGGAACTTGGCTGAATATGATGAACCAACAAAGCTATTGGCGAGAGAAGATTCATTGTTGGCGCAGCTTGTCAAGGAGTATTGGTCGCATTCTCAGTCTGCATAATTAGCAAATCAGTATCAAAGCTAACTGTTTTTGTCTTATATGTAGTACTGCAGTTGACCTTCTTTCTCTTTATTTGGAAGCACAATGTAAAATATGAATGAAACGAGAAAACAAGGAGGCTCGCAGGAATGTCCGAGGACTTTTAAGGAAAAATATAACAAGTGACGATTTGTTCTAATATGTAATGAAGTGCTACTGCGGTACCTCTTAACTTTTCGCCATCGAGGCCATCTTGAGCTGGAGTTTTATAGAATACAGAGTAAGTCAGTTGTAGAATGAAGGTTCTTTTTGTGTTCACCAACTATATTTGAAGGAAAACTGTTTCTTATGCTTGAGCCTTGATGCACCTAAATTAAGTCGCTAACTGCAGCACAAGTCAGCACAAGTATCTTTCCTAATTTTTGTACTCAAGTGAGAAGCTTAAACTTTGATAGTTTTTAGGTATGGTGAAAACACAAAGTATGATTGTTACCTCTAACTTGAGTCGATTAGTTAAAGTTCTTTCATGATCTCTTAATCTTCTACAAACATGGAAAGGCCTAATTGAGAAGATGTTTAATTTTAAGACTTTTCAGAAGTATATATACATTGGTGTTTCTGTCCTGTAATTAGGCTTTCAAAGTTTGGAGCATTACTACTGGTTATTCAAGAGGCTTTACTTACAAGTTACAACTCCTTAAAGTCAGTATTAATTAATGACTTAGGCGAGAAAAAAAAAAAAAAAACTTCTGTTATGACATGATGTGTAGTAAACCGAACAAAAAAAAAGAACTTCGTGAAAATGGCAAAAAGTTATAAGAAGCCTAGGGTGAAATATTAGGTGTGTTCTTTGCCTCTAATTTTTTAAAATAAAAACCACAGGGGGAGTTTTTGGCTTTTTACTTTTGTGGGTTTATTTAACTAATCTCACGTACCATGCACGTAACGTTTTCTTTTTCTTTTTAGAAAATTAATTGGCCTGACAGGCTGACACGCATAAGACTGTATTTTTATTTTTTTATGAAAACGCATAAGACTTGGAAGTCTTTTGCATTTAGCTCTAAAACTTTATACATGTATATACTCTCATGTCTCGCCTGAAGTCAATAATGTATGGTGTGACAGAAAAGGCAAAAAAAAAAAAAAAACCATATATATGTGGAGATGTAAAAGATGTTTCCTGGCCTTTCTATTATTATTATTTTTGTAAAACAAATTGGCTAACATGTATAACACATGAAAGTTTCTCATGTAGAATTGTATTAAAAAAATACAGTGTTACGTTTCTTTTTCGATTCTTTTTCAAATAATTTTTATGCTTTGTTTTAATTTAATAATTTTAACTAATTAAGAAAAGATATTTTAGATTTTATAATTATTGAAATACGGAAATTTAAGGGCAAAAAAATCATTTTCGTTCAAATCAAAGCTAAAAATACATTGGGTGCATGCAGTGTGCTAATTAATTTATGAATAACACAGTGGGTTTTAGTTTTGACACGGTCTTTTTTTGCCAATTAAAGATAACAGAGCCGCGATGGTTTTTGCATTTACTCTATATGCATGTATGTTGATGAATAAGAATTCTACACACAAAACTATGGCCTTTATTTTGAAATGAGAAATAATCCGCACCCATGTAATTAATAAGATTATTGTTATTAGTTACTACGTACTGAAAATTCTTACTTTCAAAGAAGGTTAATTAGTAACTCTTCTTCATTCACAATACAGTTCCGAGATTTGCGCTTTAATTTATGTACCTCATATTCTCCTCGTCATTGTTTACTACGTTCTATGAATATGACTATATACATGACCTCAGTGCATTTAACGAGAAAGGCTAGTAAATGTTTTCTCTAATATATGTAATCTTCATTTTTTTTTTAAAAATATTTTTCGTTGGTATTGTCAACATTTGCACTCTTCTTCTTCTTTCGCATATTTCAAAACGGCTGTATCTTCTGAAATCGTCACATACAAAAACAAACACAAAAAATACATCGACTGCTGAACATATTCGAAATTTTATCATTCGTGGTAAGCTTTTTTTTCTAATGTATACATTAGCGTGTATTATTGATGCAGGCCTGCTTCAAAAGATACTCTACATTAGATATCTTTGAACTGTTCGTTAAATGTATTTAAAAACGAGTTCTTTAAGGTTAATTATATTTTCCTTTTAGTGTGAGAACCAGTTGAAGTGTTGAACTAGTTGTTGCATTTAGTTATTTTCAGTGTTCTTGTATAAAAACATTTATCTGTCTCATACTTCTTCTAAATTTATAGCGGTAGAGCAATGGTGATTAATTTAACATCTTTGGCATGTTGTGTAAAATGATATCTTAATTTTAATTGGTTACCTTTTTTTCTTTTTTAGTGTTCCTTTTCAGAGCTACAAAGAGATGAATGCACTGAATGTTTTTTGCGGGGCATCAAGCGGTAATGATTTGATGTTCTTGACACACTCTTCATCTTGCATCAATCATGTCCTAATGATTTGCTTCGATATCGTCCTATTGGTCATGTTCTTGCTCACTGTAGTCTCCACAACATCATTAAAATCCTCGAATATGATGGCAGCTTCTCATCGTAACATCACCAGCTTGCAACTTTTGTCATCCATTTGTAATGGTCTACTGGGATTGGTTTATTTATTGTTTGGAATCTGGGATGTCGAAGAAAAATGGAGGAAAACGGGTATGATCGGGCCTATTCATTCTTGGATGTTGTTCGTAGTTCACGGAATCGTATGGTTGTTACTAGGATTGATAATGAGTCTTAGAGGACAAAGTTTTTCCAGAATCCGGTTAAGACTATTATCCATCTTCGTGTTTCTCTTTGCTGGAATCACTTGTGGTTTATCAATTTTTGAAGAGGCAATGTCAGTACAGATAGTTCTTGATGTCTTGTCTTTCCTAGGATCTAGTTTATTGTTAGTATGTACTTATAAGGGTCATAGATATGAAAATGCAGAAGATGGTATTTATGATCCTCTGCTGAGTACTAGAGCCAATGGCTCGAATGAAACTCGTTTTATTGTCGTCAACGTGACTCCATTTGAGAAAGCAAGTGTTTTGAGTAAATTTACATTTTGGTGGTTGAATCCATTAATGAAAAAGGGAAAGGAGAAAACTCTAGAAAACGAAGATATTCCTAAGTTAGGTGAGAAAGATCGAGCAGAGTCGTGTTATTTGGAGTATATGGAGATTTTTAACAGGAGAAAACAATGCAATCTCTCATCTGAACCCTCGGTTGTAAAAATCATTCTTTTATGTCACTTGAAAGAGATTCTTGTCTCGGGCTTTTTTGCGGGGCTCAAGGTAGTTACAATCTCCGCTGGTCCTCTGCTGCTCAAATCATTCATAAAGGTTGCTGAAGGACAAGAAAGCTTTGAATACGAAAGATATCTATTGGTAGCGGCACTTTTCCTTACAAAGATTCTCGAATCTATATCTCAAAGACAGTCCTCTTTTAGGACAAGAGTGATTGGTCTTAAGGTGAGATCATTACTCACCTCAGTCATTTACCAGAAGCAACTGAGATTATCTAATGCTGCTAAACTGAGGCATTCGAGTGGTGAGATAATGAGCTACGTCACTGTGGATGCTTATCGTATTGGAGAGTTTCCTTACATGTTTCATCAGATCTGGACAACAAGTTTCCAACTCTTTCTTGCAATCATCATTCTCTGTCAAGCAGTAGGACTTGCAACAATTGCATCCATGGTTGTGATAATTCTTACCGTCCTTGGAAATACGCCCATAGCAAAATTGCAACACAAGTTTCAAACCTCACTCATGGTAGCACAAGATAAAAGGTTGAAAGCCATGACAGAAGCCCTCGTGAATATGAAGGTGTTGAAACTATATGCATGGGAGACTCTTTTCAGTAAAGTCATTAAAAGTTTCCGGAAAGTTGAAGTCAAATGCCTGAAAAGTGTTCAGTTGCGTAGATCGTACAATTCCTTCCTTTTCTATACTTCCCCTGTGGTTGTCTCTGCAGCTACTTTTGGAGCCTGCTATATACTTGGTGTTCCATTAACTTCCAGCAATGTTTTCACGTTTATAGCAGCGTTGCGACTTGTTCAGGACCCCATCAGGACTATTCCTGATGTAATTGGAGTCTTCATACAAGCAAATGTTGCGTTTTCCAGGGTTGCAAATTTTCTTGATGCTCCTGAACTGGAAACTTCAAATGCTAGAGTTAAGTCGCGTGTAGATGATATGAGTCTTAGTATTTCTTTTAAGTCGGCTGATCTTTCGTGGGATGAAAATCCATCGAAGCCAGCACTTCGAAACATCAATTTGGAACTTAAACCTGGTGACAAGATTGCTATCTGTGGAGAGGTTGGCTCAGGCAAGTCAACTCTTCTTTCTGCGGTTCTTGGAGAAGTTCCAATAACTCAAGGAACTGTGAGTTCATACACTTTTCTTAATTAATTCTGATTACACACGCGTGTTATCTTTTATTAGTGTTCACTGACGCTCTTCTTACTTGACATAATTTTCAGGTTCAAATTCATGGGACCATTGCCTATGTCTCTCAATCAGCATGGATTCAGACAGGAAGTATACGTGAGAACATTCTTTTTGGTTCCACCATGGACGTTCAGAGATATCAAGATACTTTAGAAAGATGTTCGCTAGTAAAGGACCTAGAGCTGCTACCGTACAGAGATCTCACTGAAATAGGAGAAAGAGGAGTTAATCTCAGCGGTGGTCAGAAACAAAGAATACAACTTGCGCGTGCTCTATATAAGAATGCTGATATATATCTTTTGGACGATCCCTTTAGTGCTGTCGATGCTCACACTGCCACAAGCTTGTTTAATGTTAGTCATCTCATTTTCATCAGTCTTTTATATATCATAGGTTACAATTTTTGATTCAGTGTTTAACAGGATTATGTCATGGAAGCCCTCTTAGCTAAGACAATCTTACTTGTGACACATCAAGTCGATTTTCTTCCAGCATTTGACTCTGTCCTGGTGATCTTTTTTATTATTTCCTTGACAATAGGTATAAACAAGTAACACTCTTAGTTGTTCTTGAGCAAAATTAATTTACCGTTATGCCAACTCTTTGAACAGTTGCTTTCTGATGGGGAGATTTTGCATGCTGCTTCTTATCCTCAGTTACTCGAATCAAGCGAAGAATTTCGGGACCTTGTCGGTGCACATAAGGAAACTGCCGGTTCTGAAAAGGTTCCGGTAGTAACTTCCAAGCCACGGCAAGAAGCTTCGTCCAGAGAGATTAGCAGGACACATGTAGAGAAGAGAACTGAGACATCTGTGGGTGAACAGTTGATTAAGAAAGAAGAGAGGGAAGTTGGAGACACTGGATTTAAGCCATATATTCTGTATTTGCAGCAAAACAAAGGCCTCCTAACTTTCTTCTTAGCTTCCCTGTGTCATGTTATATTTGTGATCGGTCAGATATTACAGAACTCTTGGATGGCTGCTAATGTTGATGATCCAGATGTCTCAACATTGAGACTAATCGTTGTTTATTTGATTATTGGAGTAGTCTCTTCTCTGTTTCTGCTCACTCGGAGTCTACTCACTGTTGTACTGGGCTTGCAAGCTTCAAAAGCATTATTCTCGCAGCTGCTGATTTCTTTATTTCGTGCACCTATGTCATTTTATGACTCTACGCCTTTAGGCAGAATACTAAGTCGGGTAAGTATTTCAGATTTGGGAATTGATTTCTACGACTCTACACCTAACGACACTGATTTATGCGCATGTAATTGCAGGTTTCGTCTGATTTGAGTATCATTGATCTAGATGTTCCTTTCAACTTGATTTTCACTTTTGGAGCAACTGCAAACTCTTTCTCTAACCTTGCAGTACTGGCGGTTGTCACGTGGCAAGTGTTATTCGCCGCCATACCAATGGTCTTTCTTGCTATCCAGTTGCAGGTAAGGCATCAAAACAAAAGTATATTAAACAGCAAATTAGAGATGGGATAGATTCTAGGGAACTTATGCTTCTTACTGGATAATTTCCTTTTTCTCCTGATAAAAATTTTCATGTTGATAGAGGTACTACTTCTCTTCTGCTAAAGAGTTGATGCGGATCAATGGAACAACAAAGTCTTTTATAGCAAACCATCTTGTGGAATCTATAGCTGGAGCCCCTACAATCAGAGCTTTTAAAGAGGAAGAACGTTTTTTCGCCAAGAATCTTGAACTGATCGACACAAATGGGAGTTCTTTCTTCCACTATTCTGCATCAAACGAGTGGTTAATCCAGAGACTTGAAACCCTCAGTGCGATTGTCCTTTTCATTGCAAGCCTCTGCATGGTTTTATTACCTACCGGAACATTTAGCTCCGGTACTGGAAAAATACTACTTTCCATATCTATCAAGAAAGATACACCAGTAAACATTTCATTGCTCATCGTTTTGTTACACCTTTTAAACGAAGACTTTCCCACTTTACCATTTTTGTTACAGGATTCATTGGGCTGACTTTGTCATACGGTCTGTCATTAAACGGGTCATTTGTGTTGTCAATTAGATTGCAATGCATGTTGGCTAACTATAATGTTTCAATAGAAAGGCTTGACCAGTACATGCACATAATAAGCGAGGCGCCTGAAGTGATCAAAGAGAGTTGTCCCCCCATAAACTGGCCAACCGAGGGTAACATAGAGATTCAAGACTTGAAGGTAAACCACAATGCATAATAAGCTCTGACGCAAGTGAAAGTGTCACAGCCTAAATAATTTTCAATTTTAAACAGATACGATATAGACCAGATGCTCCATTAATTCTTTGTGGGATCAGTTGTACATTTAAAGGAGGACATAAGATTGGCATTGTTGGTCGAACTGAGAGTGGGAAAACTACTCTTATGGGGGCGTTATTTCGTCTGGTGGAGCCAGCTGGAGGAAAGATTTTGGTTGATGGAATTGATATCTCAACTATTGGACTTCATGATTTGAGGTCTCGCTTTGGAATTATACCTCAAGATCCTACTCTTTTTACTGGAACTGTGAGGCACAATATGGATCCATTGGGTCAACATACTGACCAGGAAATATGGGAGGTAATTCATTTTCGCTCCTTTTGGAATTTGAACCAATTTCGTTTGATCTAAGTGGACTTTTTTTATCTACTTTTTTCTTCTTCTTGAAACTTTAAGGTTCTGGCAAAGTGTCAGCTAAAAGATGTCGTCCACGAGAAAGCTAAGGGATTAGATTCTGCTGGTAAGTTTCACTACATCGTTAATTCTTATTGCATATATGTAAGATTATTTTGTTGGCATGAATGATGAATGTGATTGCAGTCATGGAAGATGGATCAAATTGGAGTATGGGGCAACGACAATTATTTTGTCTGGGTCGTGCCTTACTTAGGAGGACCAAGGTTTTGGTACTTGATGAGGCAACTGCATCTATCGATAATGCTACAGACACGATATTGCAGAAAACTATTAGAGCAGAATTCGGAGATTGTACTGTAATAACCGTGGCGCACAGAATACCAACCGTAATGGACTGCACAATGGTTCTAGCCATTAGTGATGGTTAGTAGTTGTTACTTTTGAACATGATTTATACTTCCAGCATGAATTTGTGCAAGTCCAGATAATTTTTCATTGGCTAAACAGGGAAATTGGTTGAATACGACGAACCAATGAAGCTAATGGCAAAAGAAGATTCATTGTTCGCGCAGCTAGTCAAGGAGTATTGGTCTCACGGTCAGTCTGCATAATCACAACGAAGTAATGATTTGTATCTTGTATGAAGCTAGCCTTTTCTAGCAGAGACTATGAAGCGCTGCAGTCGCCCATTCTGTTGTTATTAAAGATAATAAACTCCAGGAGTTACATATGACCAGTACTAGCATGATTTGACGAAACAAGGAGGCTCTTTGGTACGCCTAAGTTCTTCTAAGTAATAAAACAAGCATGTTGTAACATGTAATGAATGCCAACATTGTAGCTTCTAGCTAGTGAAGTGATGATCTTAACCTTTCGAGGCCATCTTGATATTGAGTTTTATAGAAAATCGAGTGTTTTAAATCGTAAGAATGCTCTTTTTGCATTCACCAACTACAGTGGAAAATTGTTCTTAAGTCAGTGCACATAGTTAACGTCACTGTAACACAAGTACGCGTTGCCAAACGAGAATCACGATGAGACGATCAAATGAATTCTCTGCCTTTACTCATCCAATTGCCCAGTTTAGTATTCTATCATTTTGTACTTCAGCCTAATCTAAAAGTGTTCATAATTTGATCCATTTTCTCTTAATAAGGGATTCTGCATTTGTGTTCAAAAGGTGTTGCAAAACTAAGATCCCCATTGGCATTGATCAGTTAGTCAATATCAATACTTACATAAATCATATATTGTGGTTTCAACTTATTTAGGTCTTCGTGACTAATGTAATGGCTCCATTATTTAATTTAGGGATAAATGCATTAAACCCCCTGAACTATGCACGTTTTTGCGTTTTCATCCTTAAACTAATTTAATAAGCGTTTTTCCCCCTAAACTATACAAGTATGTGCGATTTCCCCCTGGCCGGGTTTTCGGCTATTTTTGGCCATTCTTGGCCGGAATTTTTCCCCTTACCCGACACATATGTGTTGTACTAGATGTATTTTAGTAGTTGATGACAAAAAGTAGGCGAAAAAACACCTCGAACGGGAATTTTTCCGGCGAAAATACATTGAAGAGGAAATCACATTTTAGCCGGAATATGTCCCGTCCGAGGTGTTTTTTTGCTACTTTTTGTCATCAACTACTAAAATACATCTAGTACAACACATATGTGTCGGGTAAGGGGAAAAATTCCGGCCAAGAATAGCCAAATATAGCCGAAAATCCGGCCAGGGGGCAAATCGCACAGACTGGTATAGTTTAGGGGGAGAAACGCTTATTAAATTAGTTTAAGGACGAAAATGCAAAAACGTGCATAGTTTAGGGGGTTTAATGCATTTATTCCTTTAATTTATTTGAAGCTACAACTTTATGATGGTGTGACGCAATAACAAATATGCCATATAAAATCCAAAGAGAACAACTTTTAAGTATTTGAAACTGCTTCAAATTAGCGGAGATTCAACTTTCATAAAGACTGAGCTAGCACGATGAATTAAATGGGTAAGAAGAATAATAAACTAGATGGGTCTTTCTAATTCCTATGGAGAATCGGAGATACATGTTCAAATCCAAGGAAATAACTCGTATGTATATAGATGGGTCGGTTACAAGGGTATTACAATGAGTATATTCTAACTAGGCCTATTCTAGTTTATCAGTCTCCAACAGGCTTGGTCCAGAACACATCGGACTAATGTCGAGTGCACAGCAGGATGTCGGGGATATGTCAGATATGACGTTAGGGATTATGTTGGGTCCTCCATGTCAAGAATAGTCCAATAGATATGTCGAAAGGGTTGCGAGTCATATATATGTCGAAGATATATATCGGGTAATGTGTCGAATGATATTTCAGGTGTGGCTCGATATAGGTCTACAGTAGTTGCGGATAATTAAAACTTACCTTGATAATCGCGAAGCGGGTATTTATAGGTCTTGGTATGCAGGGACCACTCACGTGATGAACACGTGAGTTGTACTATATCGGGGGTAATATTCGACATATATGTCGGGGATGATACCCGACATAAGTAAAATATGGGCCTAGCCCATTGCAGGCCTAATACGAGAAATACACATATCATGTAGTCCCCCAATTTGGGAACTGTTATCTAAAGATAATAATTTGCAAATTAAATCTGAGTTTTTGGATTATCAGTACCCCTTGTCCCGCAAGTTCAAATGATGAAGAGTTGATGTGGGAGTTGCATTTTGACATTTTGAATTGATATTGGTGGACCCCCGAATGCAATTGGCGCATATTCAGAGGTTCTCCTTTGAATTCCTGTTCTTTTAGGAAGATTCATATTATATCGAATTTCTTTCGATATAGATGTCGAATTTATATTCGACATGCATTTGTCATAAATGTGTGCCTGATGCCCGATATCTATAAATAGCAGCTTGGCAGGATAGAGAAGATCATTTTGTCTCCTAGTGAAATTCGTTATCCTTTCGCTGCGGTATGTCAGGGATCTTCGATGTATTTTTGATATGTTTTTCGATATACTTTTCAATATATTTTTTGATATACTTTTTGATATATTTTTTGATATGTTTTTCGATATATTTTCAATATTCATGTGTCTCCTTGGTTTTTCTGACTTCCCAGGTTGCAAGTTCTCGAGTTGCTGCGTTGTATTGCTTTCAAAAATATTCGACACTCTCATGGTGAACGAGAATGTTTTTGATTTTACGGGTTTGAGTTCTGAGAATATGGAAACTGGAGGCTCCGGAACTACTTTCGCTGAGAATGATATTTTCGGAACGGATGAGTTGTTTCGGGATGATGTTGGTGATGGCATGGATGAGGATTCCGGTGTGCCGTCAGGAGCTCAAAATGTGGAGTTTGATGAGAGGGGTTTAGCCATAGCCCCTGAGGTGAAAATATTCAAAATTGTGAAGAGTTATGAAGACATGGTGTCCCACGTTCCTCATCACCCTAACTTTTACTCTTCCACCTATCATATTGATGCGAGATATAAGGTCATATTCCAAGAAAAGCGTGAGAAGATGCATAGGCCGCCCAAAGGTTGTATCACAGTACATGCAAAGCATATTTCCAATGGGATGCGATTCCCTATTGACCCTGTGGTTAGCGCTATTCTGGCAAGTATCTGTGTTTGCCTTGGGCAACTGTCACCCAACTCTATTAGGTACATTGTGGGCTTTATTTGCGTGATGAAGGCCCTTGGAGTGCCGCATGGGGTGAATGAGTTCTGGAATCTCTTCACCGTCATCCTCAACAAGAAGGGTGGTGACAAAGGTTTCTACAGAATGGAAATTCCTGTTCGGTGGCCAGTCTAGTTATGGATTTGGGAACAAGAATGAATATTTTTATATAAAGGAGAGAGTGGATGGGGAATTCGACGGGCTCCCGCAAGAGTGGTCTACGTCTACGTCGGATAAATACGTGAGGCCTACTGGCCTTGGTCGCCCTTAATTTGTGTCTAAATTCTTATTGAAGTTGTTGGATCGTCCCTACGATCTTGCCACGCTTTATGATGAGGACGTGGTTGGTGCGAGAGTATTTCTCTGAGGCCTTAGAGAGGCCCTCATGACCTTGGTAAGGTTCTATCCTGTTGTTATCCTGGTAGCTTATTCCAAGTTCTTGTGTTTAATCGTCGTTTTTTTTTGTTTTTGTGTAGCCACTCTCGTGGAACATCGGAGGTTGGACGTGATTACCCAACGCAGCGCCGTCCCTAGGACGACAACTGAAACTGATGATACGCTTCCTGTTATAATTAAGAAGTGCGGGCGCGAAGGTCTTTACCTTAAGGATAAGATGAATCAGTCTTCGCAGGGTGGGGAGGCCGCGTCAGGCACGGTCCTGAGTAATAATCTACCCTCGCAGAGCATAGCTGGAGCGGGTCATAGTGGGAGTCAAGCTCTGGGGACTTCTGTCGCCGGTTCCTCAGCTCAGAAGAAGAGGAGGACTGAGGGAGGAAGTTCCACGGTCGGTCAGGAAGCCTTGTTTCAATCTATAGGTTTTTTTATCTCTCGTTGTTGAGTGCTTTTGTAGATCCATTTGTTACTAGATCCCTCTTTTCTGTTCTTGAGGTTTTGATATGTGGTTGTTTTCCAGGTCGGGAAATTTCTTTCCAGCTTTTTGAAGATGGCGAGGCAAAATAACGTTGCCAGGCTCGGAGGCTATTGTCCTTCTTGAAAGCCTAGCTGACTATGACCCTGCTGCTACCGCCAGGTTGGCGCAGGAGCGGGACGATGCCTTGAGCGTTCTTAGCACCACCGAAGTGAACGTAAATGATCTCCTTGCCGAAAACAAGTAACTGATCGCCTCTCTCAATGAAGCCAACGTGTATGTTGCTATTGAGAGGGAAAAACGGGAGAATGCAGAAGTAGAACTTGCTTTAGTGTAGGATAAATTGGCCCTTGCTGAGAGAGCTAATCGATGTCGAAAACTCACTCGTGAGCAGCAGAAGAATCTGGTTTTGATTCATACCAAGGGTGCCCCAAGATATCCCGGCTAATGGTTTATGTTGTTTTGTAATTTCGTCCTTATCTTTAAAGGATTGTGTATAATGCGTTTTGGCACGTGTCATGTACATTCGTGTTCTTTGTAATCGAACGATCCTTCTTTTAAGTTCCATTGATCTTAGCAGTGTCGCCTTTGGTTGGCTGTCGTGGAGTGAAGTCCTTCAATTGTCGGTGTCACTTTTGTTATTTTTCTTCTTTCATATGTCGGCTTGTATCCTGCCTATCTCAAGGATAACAGAGTTATGCCAGGGCATTTTTCTTGTTTTTCCTTATGACTACTTGTCTCCAACCTATCTTGATGATTAGCGGAGTTATGCCAGGCCATTTCATTTTTTCTTATGCCGACTTTTCTCCAGCCTATCTTGATTGATAGCGGAGTTATGCCAGGGCATTTCATTTTTTCTTATGCCGAATTGTCTCCAACCTATCTTGATGGATAGCGGAGTTATGCCAGGGTATTTCATTTTTTCTTATACCGACTTGTCTCCAGCCTATCTTGATGGATAGCGGAGTTATGCCAGGGCATTTCATTTTTTCTTATGCCAACTAGTCTCCAGCCAATCTTAATGGATAGCGGAGTTATGCCAGGGCATTTCATTTTTTCTTATGCCAACTAGTCTCCAGCCAATCTTAATGGATAGCGGAGTTATGCCAGGGCATTTGTAGAGTCTTTATGATTTCTTGGTAGCGGATTCTTCCTGGTCCTTTTGGATTGTCCGATGTTCTATTCCTGTTGTTAGTCAGAGAAACAATTATTTATATTAAAGAGAATGGTGGGTGAGATCCACCATTTATGTGTTGTTCCCTTGGATGGGGGAGGTATCATCCTTGTTAGTGGCAATGAGTTGTTTGTACCTGTGAAGTATAAGAGATATGTGTATATCTTCAAGAGATATAATGATATGATAAATTATTTTTAAATCTGGACGTGCGTGCCTGCACATCTCAGTCTTTCCCTTATAAGGGTATGTACCTGCAGTACAGTATGCATATATATCTTGATCGGGTATATCGATCGGAGCAAAAAAAGAGGTTATAAAGGATAGCGGTCGAAGGCTACGTAAATCCCAACCCGCCTATGTATCCCGTTGTTTGGAAATCAGGCCGGCGTAGTTCTTCCCTGTCTTAATTACAGTCCAACCCACGTTGGGACAATTTATGGAAATTTAAAAATGTTTAACATTGCTAAAAGTAAATAGTGTTCAAAATAATTCTCCTTTGTTGATCACTACATAGCGTGGTGGTTGTCAATCAAGTTCGCGGCTCCTCCAGCGGCGTCCCTGATCCTTGGGAGAGTGATAGAAGTTACGTAGCACATTCATCCCTCCTCGTAGTTGGCAATGACTTCCCCTATGCCTCCTGCTGCTGGGTACTTCATCTTTTGGTGGTATGTAGCTACCACTGCTCAGATGGTGTTAAGGGTCGGCCTACCTATAATGATGTTGTAGGCGAAAGGGTGATCCACGATTGTATACGGAATGTTGATGTTCCTTCTGTGCAGTTCTTCACCGAATGATGTCGATAGATTGACCTATCCCAGTGGTATCACCTCGGCTCCTCCGTAGCCAACTAGAGGGGTGTGGACTTGTTCCACCACGTGGTGGCCTAGTGCCATCTTCTCCAAAGCGTGTGCAAATATGACATTCGTGGAGCTTCCATTGTCTATTAGCACCTTGCGAACATCATAATTGGCAACGTCAAGTTTAACAACCAATGGAAAATCAAGTTTACCTGCCTGTATTGCCGCGGGAGTCAGATCCATAAGGTCCCTGCTCAAGAAGGTGATGCTCTCCTCCGGCAACTCATCCATCAGCGACATAAACCTGATATAGCGGTCCTCTTCCAATCCTCTTGTAATCCTTTTCCTCTGATGGGTGGAGTCTGCTCCAGCTGGGCCACCGCTGATCATGTTGATCACACCTCTAGAGTGTGCGTTGACAATTGTGTTATTCCGCCCATTGGGGCCCTCTATGGCCTTCGTATTTGAAAATGTAGGACCGTGGATTGACACAACACTTTTTGAGAGTTAAGCTGGAATTGCCTTAACTCTATTTTGATCTTCTTGATAATAATAATATGCAGCGGAAGTAAGAACACAAGAAGATATAATTTTAAGAAGTTTTCAATATAATTAAAAACTTCCGAGCCTTAGGCGAAATAACCATAAAGGTTTTATCAAAAACGTTCCTCACAACAATTCACTCACGCTCTTTGTTGATCGGACTCAACGAAGCAGACAAGTAAGAACTACTTAACTTCTATGGACTAGACTTAAGCAGTTGATACAAAAACTTCGCAAAACAAAATGAAGACAATACAAAGAATAATTAATCCCTTGGATTATTGGCACGATTGTCTTGTCTTCATCTTGATGAACTTCACATCTTTATAGATTTCTTGAGTCTTGAACGCCAAGATGTGTTGTTCCCAGTTTTGGTAACTCTTGTTGTTTCCTTGTTGAATATTGCCTTCTTTGTGAACTTCAAATCTTTCCTGAGAACGTGTTTCCATTGTTACTGATTTAACAAGGCAACACAACTTCTTCAATTCGCAGAATCTTGGAAAGAATCCTGGACATAAACATAAACAACTAAAACCGTGGAACTTGATTAATAGGTGAATAAAGGCAAAACTTAATTTTGGCAACTAAAGAACAATTTTCACAAAAGCTCTCGGCTTTCAATGTTATCCAATGTTAACCCAACATCGTCTAACATTGCACCGTCTAACATTGATTCCAGAAAACCTGCACTTTCAGTATTGTTCCTTCAGGGGGAGCGGGAATGATCTTCTTGATCATCTGAGTTTCTATTTGTACGCACATACTCAATCAGCTTGCCTTCCTTAATGAGGCGCTCAGTCTCGTCCTTGAGATTTATACAATCCTTAGTCTCGTGTCCTTTCTGGTGGCGATACTCACAGTACTTCCTCGATCGCTTGATGCCTTCAGTTTCCCTCATCTTTCTTGGTTAATTCAACCACCTGTTCCTTTGAGCCACCGCAAATACAGTCAAAATATCCTGATTCAGAGGGGTGTATCATCTTGGTGACCTGTCTCGTTCACCTCTGTCTCTGTTCCAACCTTCTCTGCCTCAGTTTTGACCGGTTTGGTGTGGGGCTTGCTTCGTCGCTATCATATTGTCCTGGTATATGATATTGTGAGCAAGCTCATTGATTTGGTTGATAGTCGGAGATTTGAGTTTGACCAACTCTTATGTAAATCTCTTGTGCATCGTCGCGTTGAGTAAAATGAGTACTACTTAGTCACCCTGCGGTTCATCTACCTTCATTAGTTCATCTTTGAATCTTTTCATAAACTCCTCTAGGCTCTCCCTCTCTTTCTGCTTCATTGCGTTCAGATGATGCATGCTTGTTTTCATCCTTTTCTGACTGGAAAAATTGGCTTTCCAACTTCTCCCTCATCTGTACATAACTGGTGAGCGATCCTACCTCGATCCAATTAAACCAATCCAGAGCTGCTCCAGTCAGGGTAGTGGCCAAGATTTTTGCCTTGATATCGTGCGAAAACCTATGTAAGTTCAACATATTGTCAACACTATGGAGGTGATCCCTGAGATCGCTCTTCCCATCGTAAGCCTTGATGCTGAGGACCTTGTCTCCCTTGTCCAATACGTCTGCCTCGATCTCTGCACAAAACGGGGTCGAAGCCTTGTGGCCCTCTATCAATGCCTATTTCCGGCTAACTTCCATCCTCTCGCGGTCCAGTTGCTCCATTCTTCTAGCGATGTTCCATCTTTCTCTTATCGGGCCGAGCCTTTCCTCTTCTTGAAACCTTGACCTAGAGCGGTCCCTCGTGTCGTCACTCGCGTCTCCACGCTCTTCTCCCCTTATCCCAACAGCTTGCCCTACTCTGGCCCTAAATTCCTAGGGTCGCGGTGGTGGGTCGCCTGCTCCTTGACCATTCAGGCATGGTATCAAAGTTTCCAAGGTTGTCTTCACGGTGGCCTGAACCGTGGCGTTGATATGTGCCACTATCTTTGGTGCTAACGCGGCGGTACCACAGGCTCAGGTCCTACTAGTTCTTGAGGCGGAACGGGTTCATTCTGTCCTCTCCTCGACTCTGGGGCTGAGATGGGCGGTTGGGGTGCACTCTCTGCCATTGAGTTGTCAATCACTGGTCTATTGGACTGTGAATGGGTCATCCTTCTCTGCATCCTGACGTCCTCGTCCAGGAACTTGGTGTTCCCACAGACGGCGCCACTAGTTTGACAATAACTCATATGTATATAGATCGATCGGTTACAAGGGTATTACAATGAGTATATTGTAACCAGGCCTATTCTTGCTTATCAGCCTCGAACAGGCTTGGTCTAGAACACATCGCACTAACGTCGGGTGCACAGCTGGATGTCGGCGATATGCCGGATATGACGTCGGGGATTATATCGGGTCCTCCATGTCGAGAATAGTCCAATAGATATGTCGAAAGGGTTGCGAGTGATATATATGTCGAAGATATATATCGGATAATATGTCGAATGATATATCGGGTGTGGCTCGATATAGGTCTACAGTAGTTGCGGATAATTAAAGCTTACCTTGATAACCGCGAAGCGGGTATTTATAGGCCTCGGGATCAGGGACCACTCACGTGATGAACACGTGAGCTGTACTATATCGGGGATAATATCCGACATATATATCGGGTTGATACCCGATATAAATAAAACATGAGCCTAGCCCATTGCAGGTCCAATACGGAAAATATCCATATCAAATATGGTTTTCAATTTTGCAACCACATAATATCATACATATTCCTATTCTTGTACTTAAGCGAAACATGTTATGTTAAAAACAGTGTCTCGATAGTTACGACTTACTACGTGTGGTGAATATACCTAACTGTGATTGTGATTGATTGTTAACTAACTTGAAATCGGATGGTTAAAGTCTTTGAGCATTTAATTATCTTTTATAAACATGGTAAAAGAATTTCTTCCAGATACTTTCCAAAAGAAGGAAAAAACTAGTTTTAATCACATGCTTATTAGCACTTAGCAGCCTTCTTTAAAAAATAATATCTTATCATTTGTGTCTAAATTTTCTCAGAATATTATAAAAAGAAGTAATCGTTGATAATTCGTTCCCCCGAAAAAAAAGGTGTTTATGCGCCATAAGCTTTCACAGTTCGGACTTGGAGAATTACTCGTAATTGAAGAGTGGTTTTACTCGCTAACTCCTCAACAATGGTGGGTTTGGTAACAATAAAATTTTAGTGCAATAAACAAAGCAAACAAACTCCATGGGAAAAACGTGTAAGATATCTCATGTGTCTTATGTAATAGGCAAAGTGAAATTTTATGAAGAAGAAAAAAAAAGAAATGTACTAAACGCCCATATGTAGAAATGCAAAAGAGGTTTTCTAATTTACCTCTAGTTCACAAAAATAAGAAGGCCGAGGAAAATTCTTGGCCTTTTTAGTTTTAAGGGCGAATTATTATTTCTGCCCCGTAATTTTTCAAAAAATTACTTTATGCCCTTTTTTGCACGGTCCTATTTTTTATGCCCCTTATGTTTTCAAAATCCTACTAAAAATGCCCAATTTTACCAGATCGGCCAAAACAGATGACGTGTCAGTCCAGTCACAAAAACGCTACTCCAGTCAATAGATCGCTCGTGCCAAGTCGGAATTTTTGCTGAGAAAACGTTTTTTCTCCCAAATATAAATAACCCATTTGTAACGTCATTATTTCCAGTGCAAAATCCCCAAATCACTCGGTAGAACCCTAACCCCTAAATTCAAATCTCGATTCCATATTGCACCTCACAAAAATGTCTGAATCCACAATAAGATCGCACCTACAGTGCAATTGTGGAAGAACCGCCGTCGTTCGGGTGGCTACGACGGGTGCAAATCCCGGTCGAAGATTCCACGGGTGTTGGAAAGGTAAATTTGGGTGCGGGTTATTTTATTGGGAAGATCCGCCTGTTTGTGAAAGAGGGAGGATTGTTGTTCCTATTTTGCTGGGGAGAATCGAAAGGAGCGAGTCCAAAGTCAAGAAACTCGAAGAAGATATCGAATTGAAGTCGAATCACACTATTGAAAAATTGCAAAGTTTGTTTGACAAAACAAATAAGGAACTCGAAGAGAAGGTAAAGCATCTTCAAATGGAGAACAAGAAGCTTGGAGGTCGGGTTAGGGCTAGTGTAATGATCATTGTGGTTTTATGTGTTGTCTTGTTTAAGATGTATTAAATTTGTATTCGGTCGTTTAAGTATCATATGTGGTGTTTGTTCGATTAAAGTCTGAAAATGTTTTGATTTATGTTGTCATATGTATTCGGGTTTAGGGTTCATATGTGGTGTCTGCTCGTTTAAAGTGTTGTAACGGTTTGGGGTGTGATGGTTTCATCCCAAAGGTCACAACTGTTTGGTTGATTCATCACCCCTATTCGCACCAACAGGTGGATTTATGTTATAAATATGTGAATAAAATAGTGTAAGTCTTTAAAAAATAATCCATACATTGTTTACATTGATATTAAAAATGATTATCACTGGCGATATGCGTTTGAGGATGTTCCATGTTGATCCTGATTTCTCGAGATTGGCAGAAACTATTTTCTTGGATAGGTTAGTCACTTATGGGAGAAGGCATAGGTTATCAAATATTCATGCATTGAGGAGGGGTCTGAGAATAATCAAACCCGAGTTGGAGACTCTGGTTCGTTCTCCATTATTGGAGGGCCAATTGGAGAGGAAAATCAGAGATATGAGGTTGAAGTATATACTTTTCAAGAGGTTTTGTGATCTCCCAGGTGTTTCCATTCAAGGTGAAGATATGGTGGTCATTCTTGGAGCAACCTATTATTGGATTGAGCCTGTGGTACAAAGCATTCCACTTTTGCTTGTTTTTATCTTTATCACTTAAATATTCCTTGTTATTTATGTACTTCATTCATTGTCAGGAGACCCATTGGGAGGTCTATTTCAGAATGTATGGCCTGGCAAATGCAAGATATATGCAAGCCTTGTTTATGAACACTTGTGTGCTTTGTTGCCTGGTGAGGAAGGTATATATGAAGAGGAAGAGTTTATTGAAGAGGAAGTTGTTCCAGATGATGATGATGAAGATTTAGCAGGTGTTGGTGGTAGTGACATTGTGGACTGACTGAATCTGTAAATGCTTGGTGAAGATATAATGTTTGTTGTTTATTATACCGCATTGTTCAGTGTATATTTCTGTAGGGGGATGATGACAATTGGAGTGTTCGATGTTTAAGGTTTCAGTTCCATGTATTCCATAATTTTACTTTTATGAATAAATTGAGTTCCAGAATTTTGTTCATTTCCACAAAATTTGTTATGATAAACAACCCAAATCAAAACACAAATCATATAATCAAAACACAAATCATCAGCATAGAATATAATAAAGATGAAGTATCAATTTTGTGACCAAAATTACACTATTTTGTCCAGTCCTAAACAGACTTAACAGCACCAAAATTTTGCCCGCAAAATTGCAAAGTGACCAGTGGTGATGATCAAAATCCTACAACTACATCACCACATACTAGCACACTATGCATTTGTCAAAATAAAAATGATCTTGATCTGATATCCATTGCCATGAGATTTTCTAGTTCTTCTGCCCCCTTCCTTTCTTCTTGATGCCAGCAGTCCCCATATCCTTGTCTCTCTTGCTGCTTTTGCTATTTGTGGTCATAAAGGTACTTAACTCTGACAGCTTCACATATTTCCTGGAAGTACCTTGTCCAAGATCACATTGGCTCTCCTGAGTTCCTATCACAGCCTGGTTTTCTGCCAGTTGAGTTGTGACATTTGGTGTTGGTTTATTCTTTGTCTTATTAACCAAGTCTGTCACCCAGCCCTGCTTCAAGCAAACATGGTCTTCAACTGGATTTGCAGTTCTGTCTATAGCTGCTTGGGCTACAAGCTCCTCATCTCTTGTCCTTTTATTGTTCTTTTGAACTGGTCCTATAATGGTTGGCAGTGGTGGTGACAGTACACCATCTGCTGCAATCCTCACATTGATAGTCTATATGAAAGAAGTTTCAGTTAGTCAGGTCTATGTTGTTCAATTTACACAAACACAGAAACAAATAAAGCATTTTACCTTTTTATACCCATCTCTCTTTTTTCTCCTTAATGATCTTGATGTTTGGAAAATGCGGTCAATGTCCACCACATCTAGATTGTCTGTGTCCACAGCATCATCCTCTACAACTTGGGTTGCCTCAGTTTGTACACCAGAAACTGTATCATTCTCAGTTGGGACAACAACATTAGCCCTCCCTCTCCTGTTTCTTCTAATAAACCTTGAAGTTTGACCAACTTGTACCCCCAGATTTTCAGGTTGTTGCAATGTGAAGTCATTGACCACCACATCAGGTTGTTGCAATGTGAAGTCATTCTCAGGTGGTACATACACAGTTGACTTTGCCCTCTTGTCTCTGATATGGCCTGATGCATGCAGGGGAGATGGTGGAGCCTGATTTTCAGAGATAGGTTCTGTAGCAGCACCATTGTCCCCTGCAGCAGGTGGAGGAACATCTGCAACACCTTCTGTGTTTTGATCATGAACAACATCTTCATCATCAGCATAGCTCATGTATTCTTCATCAATTCTGTCAACATGTTCAAATAACTCATCATCTGAGTCTTCAGTAGATGCAGCATACATCTCATCATCTTCATCTTCATCACTTACTGGCACCTCAGCAGCAATTCCCTTACCTTTATCAATCCTCACTGGATTACTCTCATCAGCCACATCACCATTTTCATCATTGCCAACATGTTCATCTATACCACTTTGACCATTGTCTTTACCTCCTGCTTCTTGATCAATAGGTGGAGGGCCACCATTACCTACATCAGCTTGCACTTCAACAATATCAGGCCTTTCACCAATTACCCTCTCCAAAACCACAGCCTGATTATTAGGATCTACTAAAAAAACATCCAACTGTCTCCCCAACTGGCTCCCCAACTGGCTCCTACCCTTCAAAACTTCCTTACATGCATTATGTAACCACCCATCATTACTAACAACTATAATATCATCATTGAACTACATGAAGTACTTTTTCCTACCACACACTCCTATATCAGATGCAATCTTGTCCAAGAATGCTCTTTTTACCTCTTTATACAATACATAGTCATACACCCATTTAGTACCTCCTATGTATACACCACCACGCATAGGTGATGTGGGAAACCCACCACCAAAGTGATATACTAAAGTCATAAATCCACTTCCAGATTCTGCAATAAAGGAAATGACACTTTTGTCAGATACCCAACACATAAAAAATACGCTTTTAATGCGAAAAAGAGCATGGAATGCAACAAAGAACAAAACAAATCAAGGACCACGTGGTAGGGGACCATGCACTTTCGGACAAACCCTAATACCCCACTTAAATAGTAATAACAAGTACAACAATCGAATCTTCACACCACTACCAACAAAAAGCTGTCGGATTCCTCACCCACTAAGAATTCTTAAACGTTTAAACTCAAATAATCACATTATCACGAATGTAGAAGCAATATACTACTTTAACATACCGTAATCGGGGGCAGGGTCATCCACTTCCAAGGGGGGCCGCAATTTCATCATCTTCTGGCGTAACAAGTACTTCGAGTATGATCGATTGCAGAGAATTTAGGTGGCAGCGATTTTAGGGTTTCCAATTAGGGGTTAGGGTTCTACCGAGTGATTTGGGGATTTTGCACTGGAAATAATGACGTTACAAATGGGTTATTTATATTTGGGAGAAAAAACGTTTTCTCAGCAAAAATTCCGACTTGGCACGAGCGATCTATTGACTGGAGTAGCGTTTTTGTGACTGGACTGACACGTCATCTGTTTTGGCCGATCTGGTAAAATTGGGCATTTTTAGTAGGATTTTGAAAACATAAGGGGCATAAAAAATAGGACCGTGCAAAAAAGGGCATAAAGTAATTTTTTGAAAAGTTACGGGGCAGAAATAATAATTCGCCCTAGTTTTAATTTACGGGTTTGTTTAACGTAAACCAAAAAAAGATAAGCAATCGCTTAACACATATAATTACATAAAAGTAATTTCTGAAGTATGTGCGTGTGTGTAAGTGTAACACATAGAATTAACTAGCTCTAAATTTTTTTGTATATGGTCATGTAGGCATAGCTATGTGCAATTCACAATTACACTGCGTTCTCGACTTCTAGTCGTGAATTGAATTTACAAATTGGAATGAGAGTTTTTTTTTTTAAGAGTATTAATTTGGCATTGGTTGTATTGAGATCGAATTATCAAAAGAATTAGTCCCTACTACTCTACCGGTTCAAACTCCATATATATATATATATATATATATATATATATATATATATATATTATAAGATCGTATTTTCAAAAGATAACTTTTATTATTACCTTTTCTTTTAATTATAGGATAATATATATATATATATATTTGTTAACACGCCAAATTCAATACTATCGCGATCATCATTTTCCCCCGAATTGCCACTTCTCTCAGTTTCGAGAATTCTAAGGAAATGAAAGACTTGATTTGATGAACTTATATATATATATATATATATATATATATATATATATATATATATATATATATAATTAGATCCTTCCAAACACTGCGATGGCTGGACTAAAATAATTTGCCGTCACGACCACGCATGTTATTTTACATACAAAGACAATTCCTTGAACTTCCTTCTCACCTCTTACTCCTATTATAAAACGGAACATCTAGACTCCACTCTAAATCATCAAAAACAATCAAGAAACTTAAAAATGGCTACTCCAAAAACACTACTTTTTATCACACTTTCCACCCTAATCACATTTTCACTTTTCAAATCCTCCCAAGCGGGTTCCATAGCCGTGTACTGGGGTCAAAACGGTGGTGAAGGTAGCCTCGCCGATGCATGCGCCACCGGACTCTACAATTTTGTAAACATTGGCTTTCTGACAACCTTCGGCAGTGGCCAGACCCCCGTTCTTAACTTGGCTGGACATTGCGATCCTCCGTCTGGAACGTGCACGAGATTCAGCGACGAGATTCGTTCGTGTCAGAGTCGTGGCATTAGAGTTTTTCTATCACTTGGGGGTGCCACGGGGACCTACTCCCTCTCCTCTGCCGATGATGCAAGACAAGTCGCCAACTATCTATGGAACAATTACTTGGGAGGTAGTTCGCCATCCAGGTATATATTGAGTTGTTGTCTCGTTTAATTATAATTAGATTAGTTTTGTTATATATGTGATGTGATATTTTATGATAAGTAGATAACAGTGAAGTAAGAGTAAAAGTGTGACATTTAGACTTAATTAAGTCTGATATGTGACGTTTTTTGATAAGTGAATGACATTAATTAGAAGTTCTTATGTATAAACTTAGACTGAATTTTAGGGAGATCACGACTAGTATTTAAGAAGAAATAAAGAACATACAATTTTACATCAAAAACACAATAATTCGAGGGAGTTTTGCATTTGACGTCCTTTAAATGTTAATCACTTTTCAAAGAAGGTCATCTATGTCACTACAAAAAAATTGGGTCTTTCCCGACCGCAAAATCGGTCGGGAATAACCCATTTGCGGTCGGAAAAGACCCTTTCCCGACCGCATTGCGGTCGGAAAATCGCGGTCGGTGTTGCTTCGGTCGGGAAAAATTTTCCGACCGCCTTCCGGTCGGCACGGACCTTTCCCGACCGCATTTCCCGACCGAATAATGGTCGGGAAATTACCGACCGAGTATTCCGACCGCAAAACGGTCGGAACATTTTCCGACCGCGTAACGGTCGGGAAATGATTGAATATTATTCCCGACCGCAAAGCGGTCGGGATCATATGAATTTTTGTCCCGACCGGCCCGCGGTCGGGACTTTTCCCAATTTCCCGACCGGGTAACGGTCGGGATGTCTTGCGCCAAATACCGACCAACCGGCGGTCGGTATTAGTCCCGACCGCTGGCCGGTCGGAATTACTTTAAATATTAGTCCCGACCGCTGGCCGGTCGGGACTAATATTCATATTCATCCCGACCGGCCAGCGGTCGGGACTAATATTCAAAGTACTTCCGACCGCTGGCCGGACGGGACTAATATTTAAAGTAATTCCGACCGGTCCGCGGTCGGGAATAATAATCATCAGAACAAAAAAAATAATATTCCGATAATAAATTACCGGAATATTATTTTTTTAATATATTGTTATATTTTAAAAACATTATTTAGTATTTTTGTGTTTTAGATGAGCAATTAAATCTTTGATTCATTGCTCAGTCTCAAACACAAAAAAATTAAATAAGTTTTTGATTATTGAGAATTTGAATAAATAAGTGTAAAATTTTAATTTTGAAGTTGAAAGAAAGAAGGTTTTGAAAAAGTGTTTGAAAATGTAAAAAGTGTTTGAAAAAATTGTGTGGAGATGAAAAAATGAGGAGAATAATGAAGTGTATTTATAGAAAAAGTTGAAATTTTTTGAATTTTCGTCAAATTTGGTTTCCCACCAAGTTTTTCGATTATTCCCGACCGATTATCGGTCGGGAATGTGTATTTTTTTCAAAAATTTCAAAAAACCGCCAAATTTTCAAAACTTTAGCGACCGCTTGCCGGTCGGGAAAAACATTTAAACTTATTCCCGACCGCATGTCGGTCGGGAATTACTATGAATATTATTCCCGACCGCATTACGGTCGGGAATAACTTTAAATATTATTGCCGACCGCTCCGCGGTCGGGAATAAGTTTAAATATTATTCCCGACCGGTATGCGGTCGGCAATAATTGTCAATGGCGACCGCAATGCGGTCGGGAATGTGGTTGAATATTATTCCCTACCGCATATCGGTCGGGAAAAATAGTAAATTTTACCTTTTTTCAATCTTTTGGAAAATCTTGATGTGTTTGTTAAGTATAACTATAGAATCTCATTAAATTCATGAATTGCACTATTAGTTAGTTAGTTTAATGAACTTTTAATTATTAAATAATTAGTATAGTTTATCGGAGTATAGGTTAAGTTAGTTTGGAGTGTTACATTTAATAATCATACGTAGTATATAGGAGTTCACAATTGGCCATTCAAAATTTGTTACGAACGTTAGTATAGAGAGGCTAATTGTGATATATATATATTAACATGTGTTTAACATAATCGTAAGTAGTTACATTATTAGCTATACTAATCTATTTATAAGTGACAATATGAATAGACGCTTCAAACGATTCATCAACGGGCAACTACATTTATTGTTTTTTTGAGATTTTTAGTAATATATAACTAATATTGTTTTACTTGATCATTAAATGAACGATTTATCTAAAATTGAGAGCGAAATTGTGAAATTAAGAATATGAATATTATTCCCGACCGCGGGTCGGTCGCCAATAAGTCTAAACCCTAAACCCTAAACCCTAATAGTCCCGACCACGTGGCGGTCGGGAATAACAACGGAATAATACTAACCGTTGTTATTCCCGACCGCAGCGCGGTCGGGAATAATAATTACCGTTGTTATTCCCGACCGCCACGCGGTCGGGAATAACTGTCAGCCCCCCTATAAATACCCCTCCCTATTCCACTTGAGAAATCATTCCAACATTCATCCCTTGTTAAGGTATACACGATTTCCTCTTGTTATAACTGTTTTAGTTAGTTTTTGTCAATGAAGATCGTTTTTATTAACTTTTTTTTAATGTTTCTTTGTTTTAGATATTGCGGTTAATGCAGCGAGGGGCGTGTGTTTGCAAAGAATACTTGATCTAAGTATTTTCTACGCTACAACAAGTAAGTATTAATTTCCTTGGCCTCGTCGTACTCGAGTTATAAAATTTTTCTATAAATGATAAATATATTGATTGGTGAAATTAATTGTAACAATTTAATTTGTTTTTAATTTTCTTAGATTAGAAATGGATTATCGCCCCGATAGATCTTGGATGTACGATAGGATAGATAGTAACACTGGTTATTTGAATCAACATTACGTGGTTGGGGTTCGTGAATTCATACAATACGCATCACAACAGACAGATTACGTAGATCTAAGAAATCGTATTAGGTGCCCGTGCCAGAGATGCAATAATTTAAAGTTTTTGGATCGAAACGTAGTACGGGATCATCTTCATAAGTGGGGGTTTGTGTATCAATATTGGATATGGGTGTTGCATGGAGAGATGGAGAGCGAGGCAGCTACATCATATGTACATGAATCACCGTCTACTAGTATTCACGTTGATAGTCCGGTTCATGCCGATACTTCGTTTAGAGAATTGGTTGTGGATGCATATGGGGGTCGATTTGTTGAGGGAGAGGTGCGCAACGAAGATCCAAGTTCCGAGGCAAAGGAGTTCTACAAATTGATGCAGATGGGAGACATAAAAATGAACAGTAAGAAGTCGAAGACTGTGCTCAAGTGGTTTGCTGAGTTCTTAACTACCAAGACGATGCACAAAGTAGTTAATGTCGCTTGCGAAAAGTACTTAAGTTTGTCTAAAGATATTATGGACCCAGAGATTGAGGAAATGCTACCGAATACGGTTCCAGCCATGAATAAGATGCTCGCGGGTTTGGGTTTAGGGTACGAAAAGATTGACGTATGTTGGAATTTTTGTTTCTTGTACTACGGCAATAATGCCAACAAGGATCTCACATCGTGTCCGATATGCACAGAAGATAGGTACGAGGCTGGTAGAAAGTCCAGGATCGCAAGGAAGAAATTGTGGTACTTCCCCCTAGGCCCTCGATTACAGAGGTTTTTTTATACTGTAGGCACTTCGAGACATATGACTTGGCATTTGAAGTGTCGAGAGTCAACAGATAGAATGATTCACCCAGCTGCAGGCGAGGCGTGGAGACATTTTGATCGTACGTATCCGGACTTCGCATCAGAGCCTAGAAACGTTCGACTCGGCCTATGTACTGATGGGTTCACACCATTTGGGGCATCTGGGAAGAACTACTCATGTTGGCCCGTGTTTGTTACCCCTTATAACCTTCCGCCAGATTTATGCATGCGACCGGAGTTCATTTTTCTGAGCCTTATTATACCCGGTCCAAAGAGTCCTGGAAAGAACTTGGATCTTTTGCTAAGACCGTTGATTGATGAGTTGAATGATTTGTGGAGTAATGGTTTGTGGACATATGACAGCTCACGAAAGGAAAACTTCCAAATGCGAGCGACCCTAATGTGGACTATTAGCGATTTTCCTGCTTACGGAATGTTGTCCCAGTGGAGCACGCACGGTAAGCTGGCGTGCCCTTATTGCATGGGTGAGACAGATTCTTTTACACTAAAGCATGGAGGAAAAGCCTCGTGGTTCGATTGTCATCGTCGGTTTCTACCAGAGGGTCATAAATGGAGGTACAACAAGAAGGATTTCTACAAGGGTAGGGAGGTCCTTGATGCGCCCATTCCAAGGAAGACAGGAGCGCAGATGAGGGCAATTGTGGATAGGCTACGATCGGTTAGATTTGGGGCAAACTCCACAAAGCCTCCGGGCTTTAACACAACTCATAACTGGTGTCGTCGAAGCATCTTTTGGGAACTACCATATTGGTCCACGAACTTGATTCGCCACAATCTAGATGTGATGCATTGTGAGAAGAACTTTTTTGAGAACATCATCAACACGGTGTTGGACGATGCTAAGTCGAAGGACAACATTAAGTCGAGGCACGATCTTAAGTTGTTGACCAACCGTAAAGAATTGTTCTTGAAACCCAGTGGCAGAGGAAGTGAGTACATAAAGCCAAAGGCAAAATATTGTCTTACGAGGGATCAAAAGAAGATGGTGCTTGATTGGCTGACTGAACTGAAGTTTCCTGATGGATATGCATCGGACTTGGGACGATGTGTGCAAAAACAACAAGGAAAATTGTATGGAATGAAGAGTCATGATTGTCACGTCTTCATTCAGAGATTGATCCCCATAGCATTTCGCGAATTCTTGGAACCCGAGATTTGGGGGACCTTAGTAGAGATTAGCCTTTTTTTTAAGGCGATTTGCGCGTCAGAGGTGTCGGCCGAAGATATGGAGCGATTGGAGGAATCGTTTATTGTTACCATGTGCAAGATGGAAATGATATTTCCCCCTTCATTTTTCGACTCTATGGAGCATTTAGCCATACACCTTCCGTATGAGGCTAGAGTTGGTGGTCCAGTTCATTATAGATGGATGTATCCATTCAAGAGGTGCGATCTTATATTTATAATAACAATTAGCTTTTAAAAATATCTATTCTTTGCCTAATCTTTGATTTATATGAACTAGGCGGATGTTCGACATGAAGGGTTCAGTAAAGAACAAGGCGAGGGTGGAGGGATCCATAGCCAATCAATACCTACTTGCTGAGCTCTCCAATATGTGTTCTCAATATTTGGATGTTTCTTTTCAGACTAAATATAAAAAACTCAACAGGAACGAGACACTAGATAGCACGGAGTGGGATGATGAGCTTACAATATTTCAAAAGAAAGGGGCGCCAATAGGGGCACTAAACAAAAAGCGATACTTGACTTCCGAAGAGATGGAGCAAATAGAGCTTTACGCGCTTCTAAACTGTCCAGAGCTTGACGAATGGGTGGAGTAAGTGGTAGTTAATTATTCTTAATAACAAAATGATTAAGCGCTTTAAAGACCACTAACTTATGATGATTTTTCTATGCAGACTGTTTGTAGAAGAGGAGTGCGGTGGACTAAGTCCAATGGAGATACAATCCAAGAGGAACCAAGAGTACGTAGCATGGTTCAAGCAGACATATTCAAGTGGGAAATACGAGACCGATATACGAATAGATCCTCTAATCACAGGTCCTATGTATTCAGTGACAACCTACGAGGGATACATTGTGAATGGGTTCAGATTTCACACTGATATGGTCTTGGGCCCGAAGAAGAGTGATTGTAGCGGTGTTTATGTGAAGGGAGACATGGGAGGATCCGATGCTACCAACTTCTACGGAACGTTGAAAGACATTATACATGTGGAATATTGGGGCAGAATCCGGCCCTTATACATTGTCTTGTTCAAATGTGTTTGGTATGATATAAACGCAGGTACGCAGGAGCATTCAACGTACAAGTTGGTTGACATCAACCCGAGGCGTGCCCTCAAGACCAATGAGCCGTTTGTATTCGCTAACCAAGCAAAACAAGCGTACTATGTGCCCTATCCAAAAAAGACGACAGGGCGACCAGGACAGAGAGGATGGTTGGCCGTATCCACTATTCCTGCTAGACACATAATCGATATGTCATCAGTTGCAGGATCAAAAGATGTCGACCCAGGGATGCCAAACCAAGTGCTACAAGAGAATGCGTCTGAAGGGTTTAACTTATGCGTGGACCTTTCCTCATTCAATATGAATATCCAATTGGCCAACGAGGGATTTGATGTGGTTGTCGAGGAGGCAGCAACAGAGGGCAACGAGGTAGAGGAGGTCTACGAGGAAGACGAGGGCAATGAGGAAGAGGAAGACGAGGGCAATGAGGAAGAGGAAGAGGAAGAGATAATGAGTGACTCAGAATCTGAGGATAGTATGTATGACTAGCATCGAGACTGGTTCAGTAGGTCGAATTTTATTTTATAAAAAAATTTGATTCACGTTGTTTAATTTCATATTATAGGCATGATTACCAATAAACAAACAACTAACACAATGTTCAATACTTAGATTAAACGAACAAATAATACACAACATAATGACAGAATAAATACAAAACTAGTTTAACATTACATAATCGGTCCGAGCATCAAACAAATTACATAAATACAATCAACTAACACAATATTCAATACTAAAATATCCCTAAAATAAATTAAACTACTACTACTACTCATAGTCCTCGTCATGAAATCCAAATGTATCAGGAGCTGTGGCGGGTCCAGCACCATCATCACCATCACCGGCAAGATCGGCTGCATCACCACCGAGAGTGTCATCCTCGGGGTCCTCATCGGGGACATCCTCGTACTCATCATCATACAGCGTGCAATCTGGAGCACCATATGCAAAAGGATCAAGACTAGGTGGCGAGGAACGCTGGTCGGCTCGACGAGCATCACGCATGAGTCCCCCTGTAGGCATGGGTCGAGATGGAGGAGTACCTGTAGTCTGGGTGATGTGCTGGGTCAAGAAATCTACCTGAGTAGCAAGCTCGTCAATCCTCGCATCAGTAACAGTCCTAATACGATGGTTCTCCCTCTCCAACACCCTCGCATAATCATGTGTCTTGTCTCGAGGCCTCTTCGTCGAGAAACCAAACCCATCGTGACGTGCATCCGAAGGGAGACCCGCAGCCTTCCCCTTCTTCAAGCCTCCTATCGCCTGCCTCCACAGCTCCTGATCTAGTGGTGGCCACGTAGAACGATTCTCCTCGTACCTCTCGGTCATAAGGCGCATGTACTCCTCCTGTTAATTTTGTCATAATTGTTAGTACGTAATTAAGGAAGACATATATTAATACAGTAATCAAAGAATGCTATATAAGTTAAATACTTACGTAGATAGCCCTATACTTGGGGTGAACCCAAACACGACGACGTGGAGCTCCCTCTGGCAGACCACTCGGCACATGTGTGTGCTGATAACGATATGCCTCATCGTGCCGAGGTGGAGGGGCCCCTGGAGGTCTAGAAGCAGCCTGCATATTGATATACATTTGTTATTATAGATATTTAAATTTAATCCATTTATATTATTTTTATAGAAACTCAATTTAATAAGACATACCATCCTACGTCGAATAGCTGTGTAGCTCTGGGACCCACTAGCATGAGTAGCTCGTGCAGGACGATCAGGGTCTGGTGCCTCTCCAGATCGCCTGTTCTTCTGGCCTGCCACGGATTTCTTTGCATGGCCCTCCGACTCCCAATGCGTCACCCACATTTTTTCTAACTTGTCGCTCATCCAACTGTTCTTCGGACGCGACGCCCACATCGGATCATCGAGCCTGTCGTAATAGTTCTTCTTTGCATTGTGCACGATTTCCTTGTAGCACTTCTTAACCTTCCCATCGTATGCGGAATGTGCACGAAGCATGTCATCCGGAGGAATGTAGTATATGCTCTACAATTAAATAAGGTTTTTAATTAAGGCTTCGTTAAAAAAATCTTACTATATATATTTAGTAAACTTTCTAAATCTCACCTTAAACTTAGCCCACATCTGTCCCTGGACTATCGGATCGACCTCGGTGTATGAAGGAACACACGTCTTCATAAACTCCCTAATGATCGAGGTAATCGCCGTCGATATCTTTCTCCCATCCATAAATACGCCGTGCTCATCCAGCTCGATCCTACGACGGGCACTACGGTCAGCCGGAACCTGCGGCCCTCTCGATACACCTCGGCCGGGTCTCTGCTGCGTCGCTGAAGATGGTCCTGCACCGGCAACGTCTGCAGGGGAAGAAGTACTAGGACCAGCCGGTGTAGACTCTGTAGAACGTGGCGTAGGTGCCGTAGGTCTCGATGATGACGGTGGCCTCGATGAAGACGATGGCCTAGATGATGACGATGGTGTCGATGCTACGTGATCATCATCAAGTCGAAATGGTACTACTAGATCTGGTGGAGTACCGCCGCTCGATCCGATACGCCTATGTGGATGTGAAGAAGTAGGGGACTCGCCAAGATCGAGATCAGGTGCAACGACAGGAGTGGGTGGTGCACCGCCAGAATGAATGATCCGTAGACGAGGACCTAACCTCGGTGGACCAGTCGTAGGTGGAGTACTCGATGGAGTGCTCGATGGACCACTACGCCCTCTCTTCGAGGGCTGGCCACGATCGCTATCATGGGACGACATGTCGTCGAGGAGGAGTGCTACGAACTAAGTAAAAGCATCTAAGTTAAAATTTTTCTAATTGTAGAGATGACCTAAGTTTAATCAATACTAAGTTATTCCTAAAGGTATAAATATTTCACAAAGCCCAATAATTTCTAAAGGAATTTACAAATTAAATCCTAACAATTTCTACAATATCTAATAATTCATATTAAAACATTAAATATAACATTAATAATTAATATCAAAACATTAAATCTAACATAAATAACTCCATAATTAACGTCCAAATAAATAAATTAACACATATAAAAATCATATATAGTTTTCCTAAAGTCATAAATAATTCCTAAACTGTAACATTCGTAAAGCCTAACAATTCCTAAAGGTATAAATAATTACTAAAATCATAAAATTATAACATTCCCTAAAGGCATAAATAATTACTAAAATCATACAACTATAACATTTCCTAAAATCTAACAATTCCTAAAAGCATAAAAGTCTAACATTTCCCAAAGCCTAACAATTCCAAAAGACATTTCCTAATTAAAACTATACTATTTCCTAAAGCCTAACGATTCCTAAAGGCATAAAAATCAAATATTTTCCAAAGCCTAACAATTCCTAAAGGCATAAAAATCTAATATTTTTCCAAAGCCTAACAATTCCTAAAAGCATTTCTTAATTAAATCCTAACAATTTCTACAATATCTAACAATTAAACATAAAAAATATATATTAAAACATTAAATATAACCTAAAAAACAAGAAAAAGCGAAAAAAATTACCGATTTTGCAGTGCCGACGGAACTGCGGTCGCCAAAGGGCTCCTGGCGGTCGGGAAAAAGAGGAGGGAGAGAGAAATTGAGGGTGTGAGAATGAAGAGATGGAGGGAGGTATTTATAGAAATACCTCCCTCTTTCCCGACCGCCGTGCGGTCGGGAATAAGGGTATTCCCGACCGCATTGCGGTCGGGAGATCTCGGCCCAGCTGCGCGGCCCAGCTGGGCCGAGATTAGGGCGACACTGGGCGGGAATATTTCCCGCCCAGGGTTGTCCCGACCGCAACGCGGTCGGGATTAATATTCCCGACCGCAATGCGGTCGGGAATGTTTTTTTAGAACGTGCCGACCGCAATGCGGTCGGGAAAAGGTTTTCCGACCGCATTGCAGTCGGGAATGCTCCCGACCGCATGCCGGTCGGAATTTTCCGGTCGGGAAAGGGCGAAAAATCTTGTAGTGTGTTGACATTTAGCAGAAAATGCCATTTATGTTGGCATCATTTTCATTTTTCGTCCTTCTCCACCAGACTCCATCGGAAAAGGACAAAAAATAAAAATTATGCGAAAATATAGGATGTCAGTGAGAAATTAAGTCCACAAGACCCCGTCGGAGAATGATGGAAAATAAAAATTATGCCAACATATAAGACGTACAGTGATAAATTTGCATTAAGTCCACCGAATTCCGGCGGAGAATGATGAAAAAAGAAAATTATGTCAACATATAAGACGTTTTCTGTTAATGTCAACATAGATGACCTTCTTTGAAAAGTGATTAATATAAAGAACGTCAAATGCGAAATTCTCATAATTTGAGGTACAAGAGGGTCATCTTAGATTTTACCAATAAACTTACAAGTAATTGTATCTTTTCTAGGATGATCTTGCTATCCAAATCCACCAAATATAGGCAAAGTTTTCGAGAGATAGCATATCAATGCACTTAATTAAGGTGCAATCACACAATATTGCACGAGTGAACTTATTTATTTCATTATCTAATAATGTTGAATTGTCGTCTCAACTAAAAGTTTCAACTACATGTCTACTTAAGTATATATTTTATATATGTTTCAACATCAGGGGCCCCTAGGCAACGCGGTTTTGGATGGAATAGACTTCGACATTGAGTTGGGCAACGGACAATATTGGGACGAGCTAGCCCGGGCTTTGTCACAACGAGGTGTGTTACTATCAGCAGCACCACAATGCCCGATTCCTGATGCTCATGTAAGCCCCGCTATACAAACGGGGCTATTCAATTACATTTGGGTACAGTTTTACAACAACCCGCAGTGCGATTATCGTGGGAGCGTCAACAACCTCTTAGCTAGATGGAACCAGTGGGCCGCGGTCCCAGCGAACCAGGTTTTCTTGGGATTGCCGGCATCCCCAGCCGCGGCAGGGGGCGGATACATGCCGCCGGATGTGCTTATTTCACAGGTTTTGCCGGTGATTCGGAATTCGCCGAGGTATGGAGGCGTTATGGTTTGGGATAGGTTCAATGATCGGGGCTATAGTTCGGCTATTCGGGGTAGTGTTTAAGGCTAATGTAGCTATAGTATGCTCCCTGATATTTGAATAAGTGAGTATATATATAGTATATACACTTGTTTGTGTTAATATATGAACGTTAAGGAATAAAATCAGAAGGAGCATGTTTGTGATAAAAATAAGACATATTGTTGGAATAGTGAAGATTTGTTGGGCTGAATATCTGTTCATTGAGCTACACTGTTACTTGATTGTACAAAACTATATATTTTTTGTTGCTATTTTGTTACGTGGTTACGTTGTTAAATTCAATATATATAGTTTAAATAAATGAATTATTATAAGAGAAAAGCGTAACGTGTGTCTAATATTTAAATTAGGGACTAATAACTAACGATTAGTTTAATTGACTTTCCATTTTCTGATTTTATTTTCGTGTTTCTGGTTAGAAAGAAAAAACCAATTATAATTTTAGCTATAAGAGAATAAATTCAAACAAAAAATAAAGGCCGAAATTGTTGGATATTTTATCCAATAACTAGAAACGCTGGCACGCGGTCCCCGCGTGATTAAAAATTTATTTTAATTTATATGGTAAAAGAATAATTTGAATAAGTAAAGATTAAATAAATAAGGATAGAGACTTTATATAGAAAGTTTTAAATTTTGGGAAACTAAATATTCAATCACAATAATTACTATAGTTATTGATTCTACTTAAATTATAAGGCTAAATTAGGAACTCAATAATTAAACTATTGTGCTAACAATAAAATTATAAGGCTAAAACCGGAAATCAAAAGTTTGGTGTCACAGTTTGCCTTTCTTTATATAATAGTATAGATGTTGGATCGTTAATCCAACGTTGGGCTTATATGTTAATAATTATGTGATACGAGATGTCATTAATAATAAGCCCGATAAAAGTGATCTAAAGTTCGGTTAAATTATGGGCTTAATGTATCTAATAGGGTGTGGGCCTTTAATGAGTAGAGACTGTTGTAACTTGTGCTTACGATGATGGGCCGAAGCTCAAGTTACGGAATTAGGGCACCAGGATTTTGGTGACCTAATATATAAAGGTGGTCATGGTCCCCAAATCACACGAGTCAATTTCTATACTACATCCCATCGATAGTTAGATCAAGAGAGAACTAAAGGAACTCTCAAGGGATTCGTGCTGATTTGGAAGACTAACCACACGACGTTTCGCAAGCAATTAATCATACGGTGTAAGGTACGCTTCCGCAATCCAGTTCTTTGGTATATGTATTTAATTCTCGATGATTTGACATGAACGCTTTTGGGTTTCGATTTCGGTCCCAACAAGTGGTATCAGAGCTACTTCATGTTGAATCATTGGGATTAAAGTTTATAACTTATGTTTCAATGATTAGTTGTTTAACCGTGTTCTCAAATTTAAGGATTTATGTTAATTTAACGTAAAATTTGAGAACGGATGTATGTGGTGAAATAAAGAATATGTTTGATGTGGTTGAACTATGATTCTAAGGTTTCTCAAATCTGATTCTATGTTGTTTACTTTAAGGAATACGTGAAGGAATACGTGACTGGGATTACAAATCCTTGATTTTATGAACTTTAGGTTGAGAACGTATTATTTGGTTTAAGTGTGTATTTTTTAGGCTTCTTGAATTTTGTTTCTTATGAATATATTCTATTATTATTTGGGAGTCTGTAATTGTTGCCCTCCAGATCATGTTTCAATAATTTCTTCCAAATAATTGATTTCCCCAATTTTGTCCTTTACGGGATTTAACAAAACTAAAAGGGAACAATAAGGTAAACTAAAATAAAAGGAAAGAAAAATCAAGAAATTGATTTTTGTTAAATATGGGAAATCGGTAAATATTTCACGGCGGATGTCTTTTGTCGGCTATCAAGAACTTTAGACCACCTGATAAGGTTTTCTCAGCTGCCCGACCACGGCGGCACTGACAGCGGTTCGCCGCCGTTGTTACAGTTAATAAAATAAAAACCAACACCGGCGGACGTCTTCCGCCGGTCCTTAATAACTCTGGACTCCGGTCTAACTCTCTTGGAAAGCCACGAGCTTCAGTAGACGGCGAAATTTGAAGGCGGCGGCCATGGCCACCGCTTCAAGGTCCTAATAAAAAAAAAAAAAAAAAAAAACTTGTTTGCGGCTCCGAATCAAAGACACCGGCAAAGGAGGTACGTCGTAGGTTGTTTTGCGGCGAAAGGCGACGCCAGGGAAGGGAGAGAGTATGGCAGTTGATAGGCGCTGCAAATTTGTTGAAGAGGTGGGGTGTCCTGCTTGTTGAAGAAGAAGACCACCATAGTTGCAAAACAGTCCCTTTTATTTTAATAATGTCTCTCTAAATTGCAATTTTAACCTAAACTTCATTTATATTGCAAAATAGTTCCCCTAATATTGCAATCAAGTCTTTTAAAGTGCAATTTGGCCCCTGCTAATTGCAACTCTAGTCCAGAAGTTTCCTAAAATTGCATCCCTCTCCTGTTAATTGCAAAACGTCCCCCGACAATTGCAATTTCCGCCCATGTCTTTTCCCAAATTGGAATAAAGTCTAGTTATATTGCAATTCCAGTCTTTACATCTTACAAGCTGCAAACTAGCCCTAATATATTGTAGATAAGTTTCTTATTACTACAAAATAGCCCTAGAAAATTCCAATTCCAATTTGGCCTTTAAGTTTAATAAAATTATATAGCCCAACTATAACTAAAGTTAAAGAATTAAAGTTTTTAGCCTTTAATAAAATTAAAGCAAAAGATTTAAAATTTGGGCGTGGGTCAAGAAACTGGAGCAGGATACAAGTCGAGTTTGACTTGTCGAGTCCCGACTCAATCAAAGGTCAAAACCTTGACCATTGACTTGTAATTAAAAAGGATAACCTTTTATAGAAGCCCAAATTTTTCGGTGCAATCTTGAATTCTAAAATTGGAAAAGTTATATGTATATATTTTTAGATATGTTAATTGAAGCAACATCTCGCAAAAGTGAGCTCTCTTGTGAAAATTAATTTATTTGAAAATATAAATGGTAATGTGCATGTAACTTATGTGAATGTCCATCGGCCAAAAGGAAGATCGACGTTTATCAGAATTGCATGCATACTTGCAGAATTAAACTTGTGATGATTACGCGGTTTTGCATGTGAACATAATATCGGCCAAAGGTAGAGTTATGTTCGACATTTATTGTCAAAGTTTAATTACTGCTTCAAGATAACACTTACAAGTTAACATTTGGTCAAAGATAAAATGTTAATGGAGTTCCGGTATCTTGAGATGGGAATTATCAATATTTGAATTTGATTTTGCTTCAAGATTAATGTGAGCATGTATAAGATTTATTTCGTTGTAGCACATGCTACTTATAATTACCAACATAACTACCAACATAAATTCCATTTCGGTGTTAAAGCACTTCAATTTTTATCATGAATCTCCATCGTGCGTTACAGATTACTTCTCTACCACATCTTAAGGATAAAATTTACCTTGCAACAAAGGTAATATAAAATTGTGGGAGAAAATATTAAACGCACGTAAAGGATGGTCATGAACAAGACAATCTTAGTAACTGTTAGGGGTATTATTCCAAAAATATATGTTAAAGTTAAGTTCCTTAAGCATATAAAAACAAAGTTGTCCAGAATGATAAGTCTAAAATATATACATTCTTGACAATTTTAATTTTCAAATATGTACGAGGAAATGATGATATTAGGGAGTAAATCTCGAAATATCTCGTATTACCTTAATACCTAAGGACAAAGCAAAATGCAATTTTACAAAAGCTGCAAATATAGCAACTCATAAGAGACAACAAAGGCCACCAATTAAATTGGAAAAGAAAAAGTTGTTTCTCATTTGAGTCCTAATCTTAAGGAGAAGTAGTGCACTAATTGTCATGTTAGGCGTGCCAAATAGTGTACTTCTTAATTTGATAATTTCACAGATTAAATTAATTTTGGCTACATAGACCCATGTGATGGATAGATTAAGTCGCAGTATCTTACATCACTATGTCTATGAAATGTTCTCTAAAATGTCTAAAGTCAAATGATGCTGAAAGATGCATCTATTTGCGTAATGACAATAAGTTCAAGTTGAGGCAATAAAGAAATTTAGTTTACTATGAAAGAACTGTTTTTCAAGACTTATTTTCGTAAAGTCTTTCTATTTCCCTCTTTGGGAGAAAATCATTATTTTTTTTAAAAAATAAATTAAGTCATTTCTTGATTTTCTCAAGTTACTAAAGAAAATCCAGCTTTTGTAAAAGTTTTGGCTTTAAAAGTTCTCGAGTTCTTTCTATAGTTGTGAAATTTATTTTTTTTCAAAATAATATAATTGCCTCATAAATCCAGTCAAGTTATGGTATATGAGATCAAGTTATACCTCTTAAAGGAGAATAAAGAACCCATGTCACTATAATTCTCAAACTTTGGATGTGTTGCTAAAGTTGAGAGTTTACTCAACTTAAGGATCAAAATATTATGTTTATCCAAAATATTAATTTATTGGTGTACTTAATGTTTCAAGTTCACCCAATATAGTTTGTTAAATTCCTATAGAGAAATGTAATATCACATTTGGGTACATCATAAAGGGTTAATTCCACTATAATGGTGTCACTTAAAGATGAAATATGACAATTAAAATTTCTCTAAATTGAAGCTCATGAGATTGCAGCTTGCATTATATAGAATATTTACTAAAGTACTTACGTGTTTGAGAATATCCAATTAAAAGTAAAATCTTAGTGACTTTAAGAACATAATTTAAATTCAATAGCGGTAAGTTACTTTAAGTATTCTAAAAAAGTCTAAGTTAAAAGTTTTAGATACCACATTAAAATCCACTTTTAAGATGAAAGAAATGTTTGATTCTTTGACGATGCTGAGTTTGCGGGGGGAGATAAAGTTAAAAACGTTGTCTTTCAGAAGGAATATGTTTGTATTCTTATGGATGTTGAATAGGTCTTGACTTCTTTGTCATTCTATTCAATATCATGCAAGTTAAGACAATGTCAAGGAAACTCCTCTATAGAAAGTAGTTTCAAAAGAACAAACTTCAGCATCTCAAGAACTATAACATTAAAGATATACTATGAATTTTATGAGATGGATATGATTATTGTCTCTTAATGGTAACATTGTGAGACAATATATATAGTGCATCGAGAAAACCTTGTGTCAAAAGATGCATGGATTATGGTTTGCAAGCTTAGACAATCCATCTCAGTATTTCAGTAAAGTTTTGAATGGTATTTAAAGTTTATCAAGTAATTATCTCAATTAATTTTGAGATGAATTTAGTAAATATCATAAGGTATGTGGGAGTAAAACTATAATGTAATTGCATTGCTTTTGATACTCTTTCTTATAAGAGAATAGTACAATTTAATTAATACCCTAAAAGTTGTTCTTGAGCAAAAGGTAATAAAGAATTCTCCATATGCCTTAGCAATGGAGATTTTTTAAATATGTTTGAATTATAATAAATGTTGGCTAGATATTTGAGTAACTCAGAAAAGACCATTAATAAGCAGCCAAAATGAGTCTTATAGTACTTAAACTATTTTTAAGGATACATGCTTACATGTCGGAGGTCATGTCAGTTTGAGATCGTAAAGTATACTGACTCCGATTTCGGTGGATGCCTAAAAGTATGGTTTTACATTAGGCTATGTTCATCTGCTTGTCATGAGAGTCATTTTAGAAAGAGTACTTAACCGTCTCGTATGGTAAATACTTTCATGACAACAGTGTCCATAGTGTGTTATAAGGTGTCCAATTATAAAAGTATGGTTGTATACTTTTGTCACGGGGCTGCGTGAAGTGGATAGCGTTGAAACGTACCACTAAGTCTAAAGTTATTTTGTGACAATAATCAGCAGTTATACATTCTAATAATACGATATTGATAATGTCAAATTACACAAGACATCATATTCCTAGTTGTTGAATAAAGAGTTCAGAGTAAATAGTTGTCTATAAAGCGCATCAACACAAACTCCATATTTTGGATCCACTAATTAAAGAAGTATCATCCAAAAGGTTTTATGAGCTGGTCGCTCATATGGATGACACATCAGTTAAAGAAATTCAGCTTCTGTGGGAGTTTGTAGATGTTTTACCATATAGACGCTTTCGGATACTCCAGTTTAAGGACTTTAAGGTTGTTTCTGCAGAAATAAAGTTTCAAGTAAAGTTATACTCTGATTTCAGTTTGAGGTTCGATCTCACTAAGGTTTAAGGGAGGACTAGTTGGAAACAGGCATGTTAATGGTCACGTTACATGAAGTTTCCATGCTACGCATCCACATCATGATCTATGTCATTCAGTTATATTGACATACGTGACCGTTGATGGGTCGAGTCACGATAAATGCGACAAAGACCCCTTCGATTCTATGTTGGTATGATTGATGGACGGGATTGGTTGTAGATACATTCGGTAATGACAGTAAAGGAGCTCAATTCGTTAAAGCATAATTATAAAGTTCACATATAGCCCAAGTGGGAGATTGTTGGATCTTTTATCCAATAATGTTGGATCGTTAATCCAACGTTGGGCTTATATGTTAATAATTATGTGATACGAGATGTCATTAATAATAAGCCCGATAAAAGTGATCTAAAGTTCGGTTAAATTATGGGCTTAATGTATCTAATAGGGTGTGGGCCTTTAATGAGTAGAGACTGTTGTAACTTGTGCTTACGATGATGGGCCGAAGCCCAAGTTACGGAATTAGGGCACCGGGATTTTGGTGACCTAATATATAAAGGTGGTCATGGTCCCCAAATCACACGAGTCAATTTCTATACTACATCCCATCGATAGTTAGATCAAGAGAGAACTAAAGGAACTCTCAAGGGATTCGTGCTGATTTGGAAGACTAACCACACGACGTTTCGCAAGCAATTAATCATACGGTGTAAGGTACGCTTCCGCAATCCAGTTCTTTGATATATGTATTTAATTCTCGATGATTTGACATGAACGCTCTTGGGTTTCGATTTCGGTCCCAACAGAAATAACATAACATTTTTCTAGAGGAGAAGAGAAACATGAGCAATTGATGAAAATATATGCAAAAAAAAAAAAAAAAACTGTTATAGATTTAGTAAAACTTTGGGGATGTAACAATATATTCAAGAACTTTAGAAAGGAAAGTGTAAATAATAAGCAAGATTTGGTTTCAATTTGTACATTTTCAAATGCACGGTTCTTGCCATTTTATAGGCATTAGGGAGACAAGGGAATTTAATTCCCCATCATCTTACAACTAATACTATTATTAATAAATAATATTTTTCCATAATTTACAACAAGGCCACATGCACATTTATAACACTCCCCCTTGGCCGTTTGAAAAATTTGTTATGTATCCGTCTTCTGCCCACGTCTTATGTTGCCTCGTTAAAAACCTTATAAGGAAAAACCCAGTGGGATAAAAACCTTAATAAGGGAAAAATAGTGCAGCCGTGTGAACTCCCTCTCAAGTTGGCATCTCCAATTCTTCATAAGTCTCGTAGGTGACGCATCCCGATACTTTGAATATGTTTCTTAAAAGTTAAAGTAGGAAGTGCCTTTGTAAGGAGATCTGTCATATTGCCACATGATTGAACATATTGGATATTATTTTCTTTGTTCTTTTTTAGTTCCTGAGTGTAGGCAAAATACTTCGGGTGTATGTGTTTGGTTCGATCACTCTTGACATAGTCTTCTTTCATTTGTGTAATACATGCAGAATTGTCTTCGTATAGTGTTGTGGGACATTCTTTAATTGGTAAGCCAGATGTACTTCTTATATGATGTGTCATTGATCGTAGCCATACACATTCCCTGTTGGCTTCATGGAGTGCAATAATCTCAGCATGATTCGATGATGTTGCAACAAGTGTTTGTTTCTGAGAACGCCATGAAATAGCAGTGCCACCATACGTGAATACATATTCAGTTTGAGATCTGGATTTATGTGGATCTGATAGGTAACCTGCATCTTCATAACCATACAATTCTTGTTCTGGATTGTTAGGATAAAATAGACCGAGATCCGTAGTTCCTTGAAGATAAAAAAATAAATGTTTAATTCATTTCCATTGCCTTTTTGTGGGTGATGAGCTAAATCTAGCTAATAAATTAACAGTGAATGATATATCAGGTCTAGTACAATTTGCTAGATACGTTAAAGCTCCAATGGCACTTAAATACGTAACTTCAGAACTAAGAATTTCTTCATTTTCTTCACTTGGACGAAATGGATCTTTGTCTTTAGCTAATGATCTAGCAATGATAGGATGATTTAAAGGAGTTGCTTTATCCATGTTAAAACGTTTTAAAATCCTTTTGGTATAATTAGATTGATGCACTAATATACCATTTTTAGTATGCTCAATTTGTAAACCAAGACATTATTTTGTTTTACCAAGATCTTTCATTTTAAATTCATTCTTTAAATAATACATAGTTGAATGAATTTCTTTGTCAGTGCCAATGATATTTAAATCATCTACATAAACCGCAATAATTGCAAAACCAGATGATGTTCTTTTGATAAAAACACATGGACACAAATAATTATTTATATATCCTTCTTTCAATAAATATTCACTCAAACGATTGTACCACATGCGACCTGATTGTTTTAAACCATATAACGATCTTTGCAATTTAATTAAGTACATTTCTCTAGGTTTAGAGCAAGATGATTCAGGCATTTTAAGTCCTTCAGGGACTTTCATATAAATATCATTATCAACTGATCCATAAAGATAAGTTGTGACAACATCCATGAGATGCATATTTAAGTTTTCATAAATAGCTAAACTGATTAAGAATCGAAAAGTAATTGTATCCATTACTGGGGAATAAGTTTCACCATAATCAATCCCAGGTCTTTGAGAAAAACCTTGTGCAACAAGTCGAGCTTTGTATCTTACAATTTCATTTTTCTCATTTCTTTTTCGAACGAAGACCCATTTGTGGCCTACATGTCTCACGTCTTTAGGTGTGAGGACAATAGGTCCAAAAACCTTTCGTTTGTTGAGGGAATTCAATTCAACTTGCATAGCTTCTTTTCATTTAACCCAATCGTCCCGATTTTGGCATTCATCCACATATTGTGGTTCGGGATCATCATTTTCATTCATAAGATCATAAGCAATATTATATGAAAATATTTCACTTATATTTTTCATCTCATTTCGATTCCAAATAACAACTGAATTAACATAATTTACAGAGATCTCAGTATTGGGATTTGGTTCGGTGATCTCTTGAGTTATCTCATTTGTCACATTTTCTGTTTCATCATGAATAGTTTCCTCGATAATGGAGTTAATAATATTTTCTCCTTTTCTTTTTCGAGGATTCTTGTTTTTTGAACCAACAGGACGACCACGTTTCTTACGTGCATTTATTTTATTATTGTTGGATATGTCCTTCGGAATTTCAATCCGAGCAGGAACATTCACAGCTGGTATATGTGATTTGGTTACCCGTTTTATATCAGTAAATGCATCAGGTAATTGATTTGCAATATCTTGAAAATGTAAAATTTTCTTAACTTCCAAATCACATTGTTTTGTTAAAATATCATAGTGTGATAAAGATGGATTATACCATGATATATCCTTTTTCAACTGCTTCTTTTCTCCCCCGAAGGTTGGAAAATTTGCCTCATTGAAATGGTAATCGGCAAAACATGCCGTAAAGACATCACATGTTAATGGTTCAAGATATCTGATTATAGATGGTGAGTCATACCCAACATATATCCCTAACCTTCTTTGAGGTCCCATTTTTGTTCGTTGTGGTGGTGCAATCGGAACATAAACTGCGCAGCCAAAAATCTTTATATGGGAAATATTAAGTTCATGACCAAAAGCAAGTTGTAATGGAGAGTATTCATGATACGAGCTTGGTCTAATGCGAATTAGTGATGCAGCATGTAAAATTGCATGACCCCATACAGAGGTTGGTAATTTAGCTTTCATTAACAATGGCCAAGCAATTAATTGAAGGCATTTAATTAAGGATTCAGCTAAACCATTTTGAGTATGTACATGTGCAACACTATGTTCAACAGTAATTCCAGTTGACATACAGTAATAATTGAAAGCATGAGATGTAAATTCACCAGCATTGTCAAGTCTGACTTTCTTGATCGTATAGTCAGGAAATTGAGCTCTTATTTTAATTATTTGAGCCAAAAATCTCGCAAATGCCATATTACGAGTAGATAATAGACAGACATGCGACCATCGACTTGAGGCGTCAATTAATACCATAAAATATTAAAATGGTCCACATGATGGATGAATAGGTCCACAAATATCACCTTGAATTCTTTCAAGAAATGTTGGTAATTTTGTCTTAATTTTAAGTGGTGAATGCTTTATAATTAGCTTTCCAAGAGAACATGTTTCACATGGACTAGTATTGTTCAAATTGAGTTTGGATCCTTTTAATGAATGTCAATGTGTAGTTTCAATTATCCTTCGCATCATTGTTGAAGCAGGATGACCTAGACGATCATGCCATAAAGTTAATAATTCAGGATTTTCATTGACTACCAAATTTGACTCGATAGCATTAATATATGTATAATGCAATCCCGATGAGAGTTTTGGTAGTTTTTCAAATATATGTTGCTTTCCTGATATATACTTAATAATGAAAAGATATTTTGTTTTATTTTCAGTCTTTGAGTTGGTATCATATCCATGACGATATATATCATTAAAACTCAACAAATTTCTTCTGGATTTTGGGGCAAATAAGGCATCGTTGATGATAAATAGCGTTCCATTTGGTAAAATAAAACTAGCTTTACCAAATCCTACAATCAGGTCAGTAGGACCTGATATCGTATTAATTTTTGCCTTTGATGGTTTTAGATATGTAAAATATTTCTTACTTGTGAGAATTGTGTGAGTTGTACCGCTATCAGGGATGCAAAAATCACCGGTATGCTCCATACTGGCTTCATGTCAAACAAGTAGAGTTAAACATGATATAACAATAAACGAAGCATATATTTGAGAAAAGGGAAATAGCTTCATTAAGATACATAAGGAAACACATGAAAACACAGTACATTACAAGCAGAAATCGCAAATACATATCAATTCAAAAATCACACAACAAGGAATCACACAATGCAAATCAAATCAGGAATCACGCAGACATGAATCACATAGTTCATATCAAGCCATAGTAACATCATGATCATCGGCGAAATCAGATGCTGCCAAATATGTGGTATTATTAGGCATTTGTTCAACAAGGTTCACTTCCTTTTCTTTGCCTTTACTCTCTTGGTACAATTTACAAAAATGTTCAGGTGTACGACACGTATTGGTCCAGTGTCCTTTCATTCCGTAGTTAAAACAGTAACCTTCAGATTTATTATGAACATTTTTTTCTTTTATTATGATGGTTATTGTTATGGACCGTATCATTGGTCGAAAGGTTGTGATAACTACCTCGACCACGTCCACGACCACGACCACCTTTATGGCCACGACCACCTCTAGAAACATATCCTCCTCTGTAACCACCCCGACCTTGATATTGGCCTCTGCCTCGGCCACCATTATTGTAATTTCCTCGTCCACGGAAGTTTGAGAAATTTATGGCATGCGCTTCTGGCAATGTTTGTGCTTCAGTTGGGCGTAGCTCAGAATTCTTAATTAATATATTATTACTATTCTCTGTCGTTAACAACACCCTCTCTAGTTCGTGATACTTAGTGTATCCGACTAGTCTGTGTTGCATTTGGATGAGTATATGACTGACATGAAAAGTAGAAAGAGTTTTTTCAATCATTTCCTCATCAGTAATTTCTATTCCGCAAAATTTTAGCTTTTGTCGGATATTATGGATGGCAGAGGAGTAATTATTTACTGATGTAAAATCTTGGAACCTTAATATGTTCCACTGATGTATAGCTTTTGGAAGCATTGTTTCTCTTTGGTGGCCATACCTTTCATTCAGATTAATCCATAGCTCAGAAGGATCTGTAATATCGAGATATTCCGTTTGCAGGAAATTATCTAAATGTCTACGCAGGAATATAATTGCCTCGCATCGTTGCTGGTCAGTACATTCATTTTCCTCATCAATTGTTTCCGCGAGGAATTTCGCAGTAAGATGCGTTTTCACATTTGATTCCCATTGCATATATATAATTTTTCCCATCGACAGTGAGTTCGGTAAAATCTACTTTCGAAAGATTAGACATATTGCAGCTAAATAAACATTAAAACAAACATAATTAGGATCAAGACATTTTATTTTAATATGCAACCACACAAGCACAATTATTACAATAATAAAATGTAATTATCTCATCTCTAGCCAAATCTTGAACTCAAACATTATTATGATAAAAGGGAGGAATATCATACGGACAAACATAGGAGTGTCCTCATCTACAAGCATAAACATAAAAATTGAAAGGTAAATGAGGATCAAGATCGTTGTTGTTGTAGAGATCATTTTGCAAGATGAGAGAAATAAGGTGAAGATTTGAGTGGAGTTTGAGTTATGAAATCTACATATTTATAGAAGGAAGATATTTATAAGTAGTCGTTTTATAGTCGTTAGAAAACAATCATTTTTCTTTATTTTGGCATGTTTTATGAACGATAATGTCTTTAATAATTTAGCAACAAAACTTAATTGTAATAACATGTAAAATAATTTCCGTCGCATTAATGATATCTTAACAGACATATGGAATAATATTACAATAAGTAAATACATATATATTTCCCGCCACATTACTATGTAAAAACTTTCATGGGCTTAAGGAATAATGTAAATAAGTAAAATAATTGCAATGAATTAAGTGCGTAAATAATTTCCGCCACATTACTATGTAAAAACTTTCATGGGCTTAAGGAATAATGTAAATAAGTAAAATAATTGCAATGAATTAAGTGCGTAAATAATTTCCGCCACATTACTATGTAAAAACTTTCATGGGCTTATGGAATAAAATAAGCAATAATAAATTGTCAGTAGTCGTTTCTAGCTTGGGGTTAACTCAAGCATCAATGAAAGTTAAAATTAGCTTTAGCGTTAGAGTTAGATGGCAGTAAAATTATAAAGACATTTTCATCTAATCATAAAATTATAGATAGGCGGTAGTCCGCCTTGTCTATAATAATATAGATAGATGAACACGTAAATATTAAACTTTAACAACAAAATTATAAACACATATTCATCTAATCATAAAATTATAGATTGGCGGTAATCCGCACTGTCTATAATAATGTAGATAGATGAACAAGTAAATATAAGATTTTCATACCTTTTGACGTTGAGTGTTTACTTTAACGAATGAACTAGATTCTTCCGGATCGAGCACTCTCGTGCTGATAACGTGTTATAGATTTAGTAAAACTTTGGGGGTGTAACAATATATTCAAGAACTTTAGAAAGGAAAGTGTAAATAATAAGCAAGTTGGTTTCAATTTGTACATTTTCAAATGCACGGTTCTTGCCATCTTACAACTAATATTATTATTAATAAATAATATTTTTTCATAATATACAACAAGGCCACATGCACATTTTTAACAAAAACAAGTTAATCCAATTTTCAATTGGAATTTGTAGTTAGTTGAAAAGTTTACCAATATATATATGAGAAACTTCTCCGATCCATATATTGGTGATCATTTGGTCCCACCACAACCAATGAAATTGTCAACGCTCATCCCGCTCAGTTAAGTTAGCTCTGATAAAACTGTGGTTACACACTTACATTCACGTGCTTCAGTGCGACAAGTTCTTCGACAAAGTCAAAAACAGATAAATAATTATTCCTTTCACATGCTTTTGAGTTTTGACTGAATCAAATGAAGGTTGTACAATTCATGTTATACTTTTTAGACGGTCAACAGATCACTAATAACTACTTATGTTAAGCATAACACCTAGCTACTAATTCAAATTAAAAAGCTAGAATAGAATTAACAACGTTTTTAATCATGCATTAGAGTCTCGGTAAAAGAAACTCTTCTACTGTGTTTACTGGAAAGAGGCAAGAAATAACCAAAAAACAGCCCATGATTCTGCTATAACATAAAATTAAAGAAAGAAGAAAGAAAAAAAAAATGTGTGTACACAAATAAGAGTCAAGACGTCATTTTTGCATTTTTCTCTTAAAATCGCGGGTTTACTTGCCTATTCAATCAATTAAAGGGGTTTTTCGTGCAACTTATTCAAAAAAAAGTTTTTTTTTTATTTATTTGCTAATTAGTGTTTTGCGTTGAGTACTGTTTTCGTTCTTTCGCATAAGACATATGTGCTTTTTTTATATTACCCTTACGTACTTATACACGCATTATGTTTTTGTGAAAGAAAAAAACATGAAACTGTCACCATCGTTTATAATAAAAACTTAACTCATAGTTGTATTCACATATACCTTCTTATTCTTTTATTAAAAGAATTGATAGAGCGAAAAATATTTAGTTACTAACAACTTGGTGTTAAAAACATTAACCGCACATAGTGGAAATCTTACATACAATCGGGAAAAAAAAAAAAAAAAAAAGCGGCAAGTCACCGGCCTACATTGTAAGAAGAATTATTGGTCAATGCTTCTAAAATATAAGCCGCATTTCGCAATTTAAATTGAAGGACCTTAATGAGATTAAATATTATTTCGTTGACCGCTCTGTAGTCGTGCCACTTCTAAAAGAGAAAAAGAAAAAATCCATAGGCCGGCTACTGCGTAAATTGCACACATATCCATGTGTTTGTGTGAATTGGCAAATGCAACCCTTATATATATATATATATATATATGGTCTTTATTAGCAAAAATATCCCTTACGAAGTTTCAAATTAGCAGATATATGCAGTTGCATCTAATGATATGTTTGTAGTAAACTGATTGCGAAACTTAATTTAATTGTATTTCTAGGATAAGTAAATAAATATGGTCTAGATTGGATTTTATACACCTTTTTTTTTTTTTTATCAAAAGAGCAATTAAGGAAAGCGTTGACTTATAGGCTTAGTTTATTTCTCCGGAAAATGGGGAAAAAGGAAAATAAAAAAGAGAAATGAGAAAGTTTTCCAGGAATTGTTTTGAGAAAAATAATTTTTTTCCTTTATTTTCTAGGCGTTTGGCTCATACGTATTTTCTGGGAAAAACTATTATTATGTACACATGATTTTCCTCTCTATTCCAAAGATTTCCTAGATTTTCCAAAGATCAACTTTCTTTTCCAAGAAAATCTCAAATTACAAACAGCCCGAAAAAAAAGAGTTATATTTTTTTTCCTTTTCCCCTATTTTCCGGCGAAACAAACTAGGCCTTAGATTTACAAAAATAAAAAGGCAGTATACTGATCAAATTATTCATTTTCTTAAGAGGATTTTCATAAGATATCTAAACAGAAGATCAACTTACAATATTTAGTTGAAATGTTAATAGAAGCACGTATAATTTGATATTTTAATTCATTGAAAATTATAATGGTTAGCTTAACGTGGTTTGCTCGGTTGGCGAAGTTTGCAGGCTAACGCGTCAAGTCGTCGAGTATCCGTTACGCGTTTTCACATAACAAAATAAAAATAAAAAATCGAAGTTTAATTAATTAGTAGTGACTCCACAAAAATATATCGATAACCATTAATTTATATTTTTTTCATTTTGTTGTTCTAAAAGACCTCATTAGAATTAGGAGAAAGGGAAGAGATGCAAATTATCAATATAGAGAAGTTCAAATATATTATCAAGCACCAAATTAAATTCAGCATACTATTAAATAATTATTTGAATAAATAGAGAACAATAAACACTAACTACCACAATTTACTCTATAAATAATCCATTAAAAATAAATTTACTCTATAAATAGCCTTACTCTTCCCAACCATAATACTCCACCCCTAAGAAATCAAAATGGCATCACCAAAGCACCTCCACAACTCCACAGCCCTACTACTCTCCCTCCTCCTCATTTCTCTTCTCCACACGGCCACCGCTCGTAAGGGCGGAATCGCCATCTACTGGGGCCAAAACGGCAACGAAGGGACCTTGGCCGAAACCTGCGCCACCGGGAGATTCGCCTATGTGAACGTGGCCTTCGTCCACATATTCGGCGGAGGCCAAACTCCCCAAATCAACCTCGCTGGCCACTGCAACCCCGACTTCAACACGTGCCAAATATTTTCCGACCAAGTTTTGTCGTGCCAGCACCAAGGCGTCAAAGTGTTCCTCTCGATAGGAGGAGGCGTCGGAAACTACACGCTCACGTCTAGACAAGACGCGGAAAGTTTTTCAACGTACCTCTGGCAAAGCTTCCTAGGCGGCGGCAATGAAAATCCCGCGGTTGTACGTCCACTAGGCGACGCCGTGTTGGATGGCATTGACTTTGATATTGAGCTTGGTTCTCCCTTACACTATGATTATCTCGTGCAGTTGTTGAAATCTTACAGCAGACGTGGGAGGAGAGTTTACGTGACAGGTAATATGCTCAAACCAATAATTTACGATAAATTACATATACTTAAAACATATTTTCAATTCCTATTCATCAAAAAATAACATATACTTAAATATATGCATATAATATATAGATTGAATCTTTTGGTATAATTATGGTACTTCACAAATATTAATAAGCCTTTCTTATATATCAAATTATTATTAAAAAGTCATTATTTAACACAATATTCAATTAGTATAGCAAGATTTTTATGTAAATCAACATCTCTAATTGTTTTGTTGTCTTGTTGAGTTGAGGGATTATTATAATTTTTCTTTGTGATTTTAATTTCGTTTATTGTCTTACATGGTTACTCTTGTACTAATGAGGGAGTTTTTGTTTGGCAGTAACCTCATCATAAAATTACTTGTGTTTGCATTAATTAAGTTGTAATAAGTACTATAAGATTATATATGTGGCATATACACCTTGTTGGATCATTTCAACTTGGAGCTCCACCTAAATTGTTAATCAGCCAATTTTTAATAAAATGTTAAAACAAATATACTTTATATTTATTAACAAATTTGTTTCTTTTTCTTTAGTTTTTGATGATATTAGTGGAGCTCACTTTAAACTAAACTCCTGATTACGTCCCTGCAGGTGCGCCGCAGTGTCTTTTCCCCGACCGATTATTAGGCACGGCGTTGAACACGGGTTTATTCGACTATGTTTGGATTCAGTTTTACAATAATCCGCAGTGCCAATATAGTGTAGGAAACACGGCTGATTTGATTACTTCATGGAACCGTTGGAATAGTGAAATTAGAGCTGGAAAGATATTTATGGGATTGCCGGCGAATTCTCAGGCAGCCGGGAGTGGATTTATACCGGCGGATGTGCTGACGTCACAGGTTCTACCGGTGATTAGGAGGTCCAAGAAGTACGGTGGGGTGATGTTGTGGTCTAAGTTTTGGGACGATCAAAGTGGATATAGTACAGCTATTGTGAAAAGTGTGTAAAAATCTTGTTTCGGATAATTGTGATACTTGTACACTTTTTTTATTATATTTTGTGGAATTGTATGCAATTTTAATTCAAGAGCTGAATAAAATTATTACATCTTTAATTTTGTACTTTATGTATGGTAGAGATCACTAGTACGTAATGTGATGTTACTATTTACTAGCTAGTTACTTTTACCATGTGAGCAATCAGAGACAGTTGTTTTATGTCGTGATCAGAAATTCATGATGATTAATAGATATTGTAGATATTGTATATCTTAGCGTATCTTAGTAAATAGTTATCATATATTGAGAGATCCTTATCTCCTCACGATTGTACCTGTATAAATACCTTTACTTGATTAATGAGAAGACACACAGAATTAATCTCAATCTTACATGGTATCACGCCTATAATCCACTCTCTACCAAATCTTCTCCTAATCTCTCTCAATGTCTAACCCTAGTGACACAACCCCCGAGCCGCCGTCGTCCGACTCCTCCCTCTCAAAGACGACACCGCCCCTCACCTCCCCCTCTCGGTTCGTTCCCGCTTTGCGGTCACCAACGTCCGCAATTTTATCCCCGTCACGTTAGACAATGATTCCGGCCAGTACACCACATGGTCGGAACTCTTCCGGATTAACGCTCGTGCGTATCAAGTCCTGGACCACATCATCCCCACCGCCAAATCCGCCTTCCCGTCAGACGACTCCGACCCCGATCTCTGGGATCGTCTCGACGCCATTGTCCTCCAATGGATCTATGACACTATCTCAAACGACCTCATGCATACGATCATCAAGCCTAACTCTACTACCATGGAAGCTTGGGATCGTCTTGCTGAGTTGTTTCAAGATAATAAAAGCACTCGGGACGTGCATCTTGAACACCAATTTTTACACTGGACGAGTTTCCTAACGTCGGTGCGTACTGCCAAAAGCTGAAGATGCTTGCCGATCAACTAGCCAACGTGGGTGCCCCTATCTCTAACCAACGATTGGTTCTTCAACTTGTCGCTGGACTTTCCGAGTCCTACAGTGGTGTGGCCACCCTCATCCAGCAGAGCGATCTGCTCCCCCAATTCTCCAAGGCTCGTTCCATGCTAGGGTTGGAGGAAACTAGCATGAACAAGCGGGCTGCCCGCCAATCGGACTCCGCCCTTGTCGCGCACAACCCACCACCGCCGCCCCTAGACATTTCCGTGCAGCCAACCGCACCGCCACAGCACTCCAACAGTCAATGGTCGACCCGCGGTCGCGGCTCCGGTTCTCGCGGACGTGGTTCGTCCGCCCGCGGTCGTGGCGGTCGCGGTCAAGGACGCGGCCTGCCCTCTTCCTCCGTGGCCCAGCCCACCAGCACCCTACCCAACGGTGCCCTGGTCCCCGCGGCCCAGTCCGCCCGGACTCTTCGGGGCGCGGCCTCCACAAGCCTACCACGTGGACCCCGCTCCCTCCTACACACCCACGGACCTAGACGCGGCTTTCAACACTATGTCTCTTAATCCACCCGATGAAAATTGGTACATGGATTCGGGGGCCTCTTCTCATATGACGGCGAATAACGGTACCCTTACGTCTTATTCTAATTTGAGTAACTCTAACGGTATTATTGTAGGCAGCGGTGAAACTATCCCAATTGTGGGTACGGGTAACGCATCCTTTTCACACCCTTATCCCCCCTTCTCGCTATCTCATGTTCTCCATGCTCCTCACATAGTTAAAAACCTTATTTCTGTTCGTAAATTTACAATTGACAATTATGTATCTATAGAGTTTGATCCTTTGGGTTTTTCTGTGAAGGACCTTCGAACGCAACAACACCTTATGCGATGCAATAGTTCTGGGGATCTCTATCCATTCCTACCGCCGTCCACCTCATCCCGTTCCCGCTCTCACACATCACTCATCGCCCTCTCGTCCGACCTCTGGCATGCCCGTCTCGGCCACCCCGGCCCCGCCATCCTCTCCTCTCTTCGTCAAGCCAAACACATCTCCTGCTCCTCGCCGTTGTCCACGTTTTGCCATTCGTGTCCCCTCGGGAAACACGTTAAGTTACCTTTTTTGGCTTCTACTTCTCGTACTTTAGAACCTTTTGATATTGTTCACAGTGACCTTTGGACTTCACCCGTTTTGGGAACTTTGGGTCATCGTTATTATGTTTTGTTTTTGGACGATTTTACTAATTATTTGTGGACATTCCCTATTGCTCATAAATCACAAGTTTACTCTACTTTGTTAGCGTTTCGCGCACTTATCAAAACACAATTTGAATGCGAAATAAAGAGTTTTCAATGCGACAATGGAAAAGAATACAACAACTCTCTTTTTCGCCAATTTTGTGATAAAAATGGGATGGTCTTTCGTTTTTCTTGCCCCTATACCTCCTCTCAAAATGGTAAGTCCGAAAGAAAAATACGCACAATAAATAATATTATTCGTACAATCCTATCGCACGCCTCTATGCCACCAATCTTTTAGCCTCACGCCTTACAAATGGCTACTTACCTCCTAAATATTCTCCCCTCTAAAACACTGCATCTCTCCACCCCTCTACAAGTCATATACACTAAAACTACATCTTACTCACATCTACGGGTTTTTGGGTGCCTTTGCTTTCCTCTATTCCCCTCTACCTCGATCCACAAACTCCAAGCCCGCTCCACTCCTTGCGTATTCTTGGGCTATCCTTCCAATCAGCGTGGCTACAAATGTCTCGACATCAAGTCCAACAAAATCATCGCTTGCCGCCATGTCCTCTTCGACGAAGCAACTTTTCCCTTCGCTCAACTCCAAAAAGCCGAGCCCTCCTCATACAACTTCCTTGACTCGGCCATCTCCCCACTATTACTCAATGAACTCCACCCCACCCCAACCGCGGCTACTCCTCCTCCCATACAGCCACCTTCCCCCCCAACCTCTCTTGGCCGAACCCCTCCTTCACCACTTCCCTCTCCACGGCCTCCTCCTCCTCCCCCTACTCACGGCTCCTCACCATAAATGATGACACGCAGCCGTCACGGCATCTCTAAACCCAATAAAATCTTTGATCTTCACGTCACCACAAAATCTCCTCTACCTCGTTCCCCTCTCCTTGCCTTATCCGACCCCAATTGGAAGTTAGCTATGCTTGACGAATACAATGCTCTTATTAGTAATAATACGTGGGAACTCGTTCCTCGTCCGTCTAATGTTAATGTCATTCGTTCCATGTGGATTTTTAGACATAAGTTTAATTCTGACGGTACTTTTGAGCGGCATAAAGCCCGTCTTGTTGGTGATGGCAGGTCTCAACAAGTTGGGGTTGATTGTGAAGAGACGTTCAGTCCAGTGGTCAAGCCAGCCACCATCCGTGTTGTTTTGGCTATTGCGCTTTCCAAATCTTGGGACATACACCAATTGGACGTCACAAATGCATTCTTACACGGTAACCTTCATGAAACCGTCTATATGCATCAACATATGGGTTTTCGTGACTCTCGTTTCCATAACCATGTTTGCTTGCTCAAGAAATCTCTGTATGGGTTAAAACAAGCCCCTCGTGCTTGGTATCAACGCTTTGCCGACTATGTTGCTACTATTGGCTTTCTTCATAGTAAGTCGGATCATTCTCTATTTATATATCGCAGCGGAGGTGACACGGCATACTTGTTATTATATGTGGATGACATTATCTTGACCGCTTCGTCATACTCACTTCGTCACTCTATTATGACTCGTCTTGGATCCGAATTTGCAATGAAGGACTTGGGCTCTCTCAGTTCTTTCTTAGGTATCTCCGTCTCTCGGGTTCCCAATGGTCTTTTCCTCTCTCAAAAGACATATGCCGAAAGCATCATCGAGCGCGCCGGCATGAGCACGTGCAAACCGTGCGCCACTCCTGTCGACACCAATTCTAAGTTGGGTGGTGCGACGGACAGCCCTCCGTTCTCAGACACGACCCTATTTCGCAGCCTTGCGGGTGCTTTGCAGTATCTCACGTTTACCCGTCCGGACATATCCTATGCAGTTCAACAAATTTGTTTATCTATGCATGACCCTCGGGAAATTCACATGCAGACCTTGAAACGGATCATTCGTTACATTCAAGGCACGGTTGGTCATGGTTTCTCTCTCTCTCGATCCCCCATCAATGGTCTTGTTGCTTATTCCGACGCCGATTGGGGGGGTTGTCCGTACACTCGCCGGTCTACATCGGGCTATTGTGTTTATCTTGGAGACAATTTAGTCTCTTGGTCCGCCAAACGTCAAGCCACATTATCTCGATCGAGCGCCGAAGCCGAATATAGGGGCGTGGCAAACGCAGTATCCGAATCTTGCTGGCTCCGTAATCTCTTACTTGAACTTCATTGTCCAATTCACAAGGCTACCGTGGTATATTGTGACAATGTCAGCGCAGTCTATCTCTCGGGAAATCCGGTGCAACATCAACGAACAAAGCACATCGAGATGGATATCCATTTTGTTCGTGAGAAAGTCGCACGTGGTGAAGTACGGGTCCTTCACGTGCCCTCTCGGTATCAAATCGCGGACGTCTTCACGAAAGGGCTTCCTCGTGTACTTTTTGATGACTTTAAATCCAGTCTCAACGACTGAGGGGGTGTAATAGATATTGTAGATATTGTATATCTTAGCGTATCTTAGTAAATAGTTATCATATATTGAGAGATCCTTATCTCCTCACGATTGTACCTGTATAAATACCTTTACTTGATTAATGAGAAGACACACAGAATTAATCCCAATCTTACAATGATGAATGTATTACATTTACATCGTATAATCATTTTTGCCTAAGGCGTGCTCATTAAAAATTCTCACATTTGTTTATGATAATGTTATGTTGCCAGTTTAAAGCTTCAAGCCTTCAACTACTTGTTCGATAACAATTTTTCATGCGACTGGTTGTTACACGAAACTAGCTAGTGTGATAATGACATCGGCAGTATTGGCGTTTCTTTTTTCTTACGAGTGGGAATGGATAATAGACACTCATTCTTCATCACTATAAGTCTATAATATTAATAATGGTACACTCATTCATTTAACAATTGATTACTGTATAATGAATGACCTGCTGATGGTGGAATGGGTAATAAATGACCTGTTCGTCAATCAAGAAATTTAACAACATCACATAACATTTCTCACTCGTCATATTGATCTAAATTAACAATCGATTTGGTCATTTAGAATTCAAAATATTTACGGTTAGCAAAATCATATATTTCTACAAGATCTAAAATAAGATCTAAACATCTATATAGAGGTTTTACTATTACTATGTAAGTTTGGAACTTAATTAGTAAATATTAACATTTTAAGAGGGTACCATCGCGTATTCGCATTAATAATTAAAAGTTAAGATTATTAACGCGCCATAGTTTGATTTCACCTAAGAAATACATAAAGTTACAACACGCATAAGATAAATTAATTTAGATATATAGGTTTGTTTTGGAAAAATGTTAGGCGCATCTCATCTGAGTTAAATCTTAGCTTGCCTCATCTATATATTCTTTATATTCTATTTAAAGAATTTCATAAAATAAACAGACAATATATATATACTGGCCGGCAATAGGCCACGTTAGACCTGTTCTTCAAAGAAATTTTAAGTGAAGATTATATAAAGTGTATATATGATGGAGAAATAGATTTTATATTTCACATGCATTGTATGGGCTGGTTCTTTAATTCTTTTCACATCTTCTAGAGTAAAATGATTTGGTTCAGTTAATGGGATTTAGTTTATTGTTCTCAAGAATATCTGATATTTTTTTAATGCAATAATACGATTAGTCCCCACTTTGACTTGGCCTGGAGGTTTTAGTGTTTTAGCAATGAAATACGAAAGATTGAAATAGTCAAAAGTGTCCTTCAAGTGGCTTCACGGGTGAATCATTTTAAAGTTGTACAGGTCCACAAAGAATGTTCTTGATTGGATGAAAGTGATATCTCAATAGGTTTTGGATTATCTAGTTTCCATTTATTAGTAAATACATCATAAATATATTTTTATTTTTTTTAATTACTCGACAATTATGTATCAAATTTCAATACTTGAATGTATTAGTTGCTTTGACTGACAGCAGCGAAGTTTGAAAAATATAAAATTAAAAAAGAAATGGTCTTGTGTCAAATAATTTTCGTTAACTAATCGAAAGGAATGTTGTTTCGGCTTTGCTTGCTTATATAGTTATATTATACGATGTTTGACTTTCGAAACGAGAATTCAACTCTGGAAAGGTTCTTAAAGAACTCGTTTGTTACAATTATAGTAGGTCAACTTTGCATATGAAAAATCCATTTTTAAATATGGAAACATATCCCCCTCTCTTCGGAAAACAATCAGCAATATTAATGATTTAATTGGTTGAAACTTGAAAGGTTTAACCAAATTGTTATTCAAACTCTGTTCTTGTTTTGCATGTAGAATTAGAATTCTGGAAGCTCTTGACTAAAGTTGATGATATTAAAAATTACAAGTGTTACATAACTATAAGCACTTCAAACTTCACTTGTACATTTAAACCTTAAAACTAGAAGTGTTAATGAACAATTAATTAAAAAATGTGGAAAGATATATAATCATTCAAACAAGACCGATGATTTGCATCGTCATTATACCTGATTTCCACTTATCTTTATTGATTAGATTAAGACCCGAATCTGGGGAACAAATTATACCTGGTTTCACGTTTCGCACCAAAAACCGAATCGTACCAACGTTCCAGTTTTTTTACCGAACCGTCGGTCCGGTGAACCGCCGGTGCGGCCGGTTCCGGGGGTGTGCATCCGGTGAACCGCCGGTGCGGCCGGTTCCGGTGCTCTATGCACACCCCTAGGAACAATTGTACAGGCACGAGGGAATCAGGAATGTGAAAACAAAACATAAAACTATTTTCAATATACAGATTTTCTAAACCATGCCAAAGTATCTGAAATATTGCAAAACTTCTAATAATCAGCTGAATGAAGAATACACTGAAACCGGAACTTTAATCCATGCCCTAAACAAGCTGAAACCTGACTCTTCAAGTTCTTTTGCATAATAGATAAATTCATCACAAGCTGTAACAGAAACTGGATGACATCTGATGAAGGTAAAAATTCTGGGTGAAACAATGAACATTCAAAATCACATAAATAAAAATCCTAGAGCAATTAAATGGACCTTCTACATGGTAAATAAAATTACGGTCCCATTACTAAGGCGTCGGTAGAAAATCATCCAGAAATTGAACACCAATGTAACGAAGAGCATAAATCATCTCCATTTGATTCCCATTTTGTACGCTGAAAAACGAGTGCCGCGAGAACATAGATTTTGAGTCCCATTTCCAACTATACTTTTCTGACCTGAATGTTATGGGTGGATTGCGACCGCCAGATGGGCTGTCTGCCGCTCTGAACAAGAGCAACGTGCTCGCCTTCTTTCACCATGCCTTGATTCTATAAATATCAAAGATATTGTAGTAAAACGAAAGATCTATATCTTTTCCTCTATAATAACAATGAACAATATTGAAATGTACATGTAGACTTTAGTTAGTAGTTTTCTTTTTGTACTAATACGAAAACTGAATTAGAAAACCGATGTACAAAACGAAAATGAGGGATTGACTCACAGTAATCAATGCTTATAAACCTTCTCACTCTCTCAGAGTTAGATGGAGATAATTAATAAAGGATGTATCCAGTTTTAAAAAAAATGAAACCATTTATATTCTCCATTGAGGTCTTAGCCTTTTCAATTAAAACCATATATATCCTTCATTAGTTGTCATCAAACTCTGAGATAGTGAGAACTGAAAACTATAACCTTAAATTAAGGTATTACATAAAACGGAGTCAATCCCTCATTTCTCAATTGAACTGTTGGAAATCGAAGGCATTAGGATCATGAGTTCACATCAATGCAAACAACTTGGTAATAACCTATATTGTACTATTTAGTTTGATTCCCGCCATATATCAGTAGTTACATACAATTGTGCAATAAATCATTATCTCCCCTTCAATTTCTGTGGTTTTTCTATTTTCTTTGAGAAAAAAATAGTATAAAATACTTGGTGACTGGGAAGTAAGGTATGGATGAAATTTTACCTGTAACAGGGTCAGTGCACTGGTGAATGATTCCTCGGCATCAGCTGAGAATTCTGTGTAAATCGGACAAACCCCTTGATACAAAGCCAGCCTCTGCTTTATTCTCTCGCTGTTACAAAAGTGCAAAACAAAAGTAATTTTGAGAGAATTCCTTGTCAAAAACTAGAATTTTAGATCCTCATAAATTATATCTGAATGTGCTTTTATATTAAACATGTTTTTTTGGGTGAGCTCAGCCTCGCATCCTCTTGCTTGCAACTTAAGAAAGCAGTCAATTAAAAACAGTATAACGTAATTAAATTACTCACTCGTTGGTAAAAGCAAAAATTGTTCCAGATGGACGATAATGGCTCAATAGAATAGCCATGAAACCTGTTCTGGTAAAGACGACAATCGAAGTTCCAAGCGTGTTGGACATCATTGTTGCATGTAAAGCAAACATTTCACTCATATGATTCTGCAGATAAGAAGTACAATTAGTAAATTACAACTTCAACGAGCTTGCATAAATGTGCGTCAAAGCAAATTCAGATAACACACAGTACAAAATGTCACAAAAAAACTATCCTAACCTTGAACGCTTGGTTGAGATTTGACGTAGTTGGTGCACCAACTAGAGTAGCTTCAGTACGCAAAGAGACAGTGTGCATGACCCTGACAGCTTTCAGAGGAAACCTAGCAAGGGAAGGAGATTAATTCAATCATACTTTTTTTCTTACAGACAAATTCAATCAATGCATGCAAGTGATCTTAAGTATAGTACGTAAAAAGAATAATGTTCTAATATCAAAAGAAAAGAAAACTACTTACTTCCCATGAGCAGTTTCTCCCGAGAGCATAACCGCATCGGCACCCTCTTTGACGGCTATGGCAATATCCGATACCTCAGCTCGGGTAGGAGTGGGATGTACTATCATGCTCTCGAGCATATTTGTTGCCACTATGACTGCTTTCCCCATGCTTCGACACAAATTGATAATTTGTTCCTACATTTTATAACAAATCAACTCGATAATTCATTTCATTGTCCCAATAGTGTACCCTAAAACCAGTTACCATGTTTTTTCCACCCTAAGTTAGCAAGAAGGCAAGAGCGCGAGTTCAAGTTCTAATGATACATCATGAGAATACCTGCAATAAAGGGACCTCTTCAATTGGCAACTCTGCGCCAAGATCCCCTCTGGCAACCATAGCCTGACAGAGGAAATACAAATAAAGCTTAGTTTGGTGTTCAACGTTAATGTTCACCAAAGTAAAAGATTGGGATAAACCAATAAAGAGCTTTGCCGTTAATCAGGGTCCAAGAAGTGCACCCATACACTGCTGTTTCCAGCAGTTTCATTTGGCCTAGGGCAGACTAAGAGCCTTTGTCACAAGTGTGAATTCGAAATTTATCATTTTGGAGATCGAATGAAGGACAGACATATCAGCTTGCAAAACCTTTCTTACTGGTCTCAAATGACTCGAGACTTTAGTATTTCATAGTTAAATCACCTGCTTCACATTGGTTTTCTCTATAAAGTTAAATCAATGGAGGGTAATGACAGTTTTCGTTCAACTAAGTGTGTCCTTACCCCATCGGATGCAGTTATGATAGAATGCAAATTTGGTATGGAATCCGCACTTTCAATTTTGACTATGACATGAATGTCCACACCAGAGTCTGCAGGGAGAAAATAAACACAGAAGTCAAAGATGCAGCACTTATTATGTTAAGGACAGAATTACACCTCGTAATCTCTATTCTATAATATGTTCCAAATAAATCTTGATATTTACCTTTCAGGTAGTTCTTCAGTTCGTGGACCACTGCCGCATCCTTAACAAAAGAAACAGCATAGAAGTCAACTTTGTTATCCACTCCAAATTTGATGTCATCCCAGTCTTTATCTGTTACATCATATCACCAAGAGTTCATCTCATTTATCACATAAAGAGAGGCTCAGCTAAAAGATTTGTTAAGGTATGGATATATAGCACAGATATCAGGAGAGCTGGTGACGAAATAAGTATGATTCTTGGCATTACCTGTAATTGATGGAAGTGTAGCACTTTTTCCACGGACATTAAGATGCCTTCGTGATTTTAGCTCTCCTCCATCCACAACTTCACATTTCACAGTCTCTTTCGTCTTTGATTTTACCAAAAATGACATCATACCACCTGAATAATCAAGCATTGATAAATAACAGCAGAAATATGGTAATATTAATTTTTACCAATAGAGTGCATAGAGATAATAGTTTCTACCTTTGACTTTCATGTTAGCATTAAATTTGATAGTCCTTTTAAATTTAACCTAAAAAGAGTAAAATTGTAAAAAGAGAAACGTCCATGCTTAATGTATGGAAAATGCCACTTGAGCCAATAAATGCAAACTGTAGCTAGAAAAGCTTTGTAAACAGTTACTTGGCATAAGCAGAATTCCAAGTGCTTAATTTTTTAATATTACAGAGAAGAAAACTATCCAACCGATCACATCTAACCCTTGCATAAAACAGAACATTTTAGCCCACAGAATGAGACATCACAACCACAACTGAGTTTCCATCTGGAATGACCTCTCATAGATTATTACTTACATAGTCTATAAAAGAAGCAAACAAACAAAAAATATTACCATCAACAAGAAGCATGTCCCCTGCCTCTACATCGTTAACAAAATCATCATAGTTGACGCTGACGCAGTCTGCTGTGCCAACTCCTCTTTGAATTGTGAAAGTAAATTCTTGACCAGGTTCCAACATAATCGGTTGAGGTAAATCACCACTCCTAACCTCAGGACCCTGCGAGCCAACTTCATATAATAAGTTACATGTAAGCAAATAACTTGTTAGCAATGAAATGTTAGATGCCATGTGCTCTTACAAAGCATTACATCTAAGATATCTGTTCTCGTAATTTAATCCCATGCCTTATTTTAGCAAACCTTCTCAATAGTAATTTTTAAGAGTGGCATGAAAATGGATGGTAATGAATTTTACAGTAAAACATGATTTCAAAACTTAGTGAATTTTAGTAATTGGATAGGTTAGTTCACGTCCAGAAAAAATTAAATTAGCAAGTATCAAAACCAACGAGCTACTTCAAAGTATTACTTCTAGACATAATTCAAAAAGCAAAAGCAACTTCATTTCAAGTATGGAAATATAGCCATAATACGCAACAAATTGTAACCTTTATTCAACAAACAACTAATAATGAAAACACAAAATGGCAAAATAAAACAAAAATAGACTGAAGCTGTTCAAGAATAGCTTCCACCACTCTGATGCCAAACACATTGAGGTCAGCAGGTCAAAGGAAAAGGTCTTACCTTGGTATCAAGCATGATGGCGATAACATTATCTTTAGCTTGGGCATTATACTCCTTGACCAAATCAATGACTTTCTGATGAGAAGCATGGTCTCCGTGGGACATATTAAGACGAGCAACATTCATTCCCTCCTCTGCCAGCTTCCATATCATTTCCTTGGTATCGGTTGAGGGACCAATTGTGCAAACAATCTTCGTCTTACGTCTGACTGTAGGCTTAGACCAAACGGCAGCCGACGCATCACCCTGTCGTGCAATCCCCTGTAAGTACTGATTTTGCCCTGCTGCCTGGTCAAGAGAAAAGGGCATAAAAAACCTTAATTAGTCCCCATGTAGAAACATAGTATACAGGACAGGTCATATTCCAATCGTAATATGCAAATTTTCAGCAGAAATTGAAACTAATAATTTCCAGCGAAGCACACTACATATAGCCACATCGAATAGATATAAATTACAAACATAGAAGTTTTAAAATTTTGCTTACATTCAACAACAACCAAACATGGAATCACAATTAACTGGAATAGGCTATATGAACCAAACGAGAATCACGTTGAATCAAACATGTGAATCGTTATTGTTCCGGCGGAGCAACGACTACGTGAACTCCAATAGTAAAGCATACTAAACACACAAATTAATCAATCAATCTCCAACAGCCATAGGAACAGAGCACATTCATCCAAAAACACATCACCATTGTACATAACAACAAAACACAGAATAACAACAACAACAACAACAACAACAACAACCTTTGGCGCATCTTCGCGAGACACGGGAACCACAACCTCCGGTTCAGATTTCACAGCGGCGATCGGCACGGCGCTGATACGTACGGCGGCGGCGGCGCTGCGGCTTCTGCTCTTCTCCAGAACCTTCGTCGCGAATCCGAGACTCGGATTCAGCTTGTCGGCTCTCGATCCGGAGCTAGGGTTCGCCACAAACGCACCGTGAGTCAGCCGCGTACTCGCCACCACTTGCGCCATTGCCACAACAGACGTTTTGGAGAGAGAGAGAGAGAGTACTAGAGTAGTGAGAGAAAGCGAGGTGCAGAGACAGATGAGGTACGAGAGTATAAATTGGAGAAATCGCCCTCGTTTGTATCGGCGAGAAATAAAAATGGAGGCCTTTTTTCACACTGCCAACTTCGATCACAACGGTTTGTTTGTGGGGGCAAAAGGAAGAAAGTGGGGATTTTGCTGAGAGTGGTTAAGCGTCGTCGTTTTGTGTAGGTCATGCCAATTTGCAAAAACATCCCCTGTGTTGTTTTGTATCATACTTCACGAAAAAATTTCTCGATAACCCTCAGTATTATTAGCTCAACAATGAGACAACTTGAAATTTTGTACACAACGACGCATCACATGTTTGCTAAAACTCTTTTTTTCTTTTACCTTAAAAGGCTATATCGTATAAGAAACTGGTGTGCATATTGTTTATAAGTTGTTCCTAAATTTAATAACAAGTTTGTTATATATAACTATATAAGAGCTATGTAGTTATTTATTAAAATGGAAGAATAGGAACTTGACCGATCAATCAATTCTTAAAATGCACTTGACTATAGTTGTAGTAAACCTAATAACAAAACTGAACCAACAGTGTAGTCCTACTTAGTTAAAGAGAGCTTTATCTCATTCATGTAAAGCTCGATTCTCAATCTGACTCTATATGCCTAAGACTGACAAATCTCACATGGTTAGTCATTTAACCTAAACCCTACCTTAATTTGTTCGATTTGTTTAAATTTGCAGGCTATTGCATTTTGAGTGTGGGTAAATAGTCTCATGCCATAATAATAATAATAATGTTAACGGGTTTGATATTATTACCTAATTAATTGATTTATTTGGGGTTGGAACGCCCTGTCCATGGGTCAAAAGCTTGTAAAATTACGAAAATATCTCTTTTTGTATTCACTGCATTTCACTCTGAATTTTCTAGTACATTGGAATGTATGTGTGTCGTGAACTTGGATCTGTCTTTCTTTTCAATATGTCCCTCTTTTTATAGAGGTTTTTTAAGGATATGTGTCATTATGCATGTGTTTAATAAAAGTACATGTGTCGCCATGCGTATAGGATAAGGGATATCTTAGAGATATATGTTTATTAGGGGCCGACTAGGAGGAGCGTGACCTCTTCCGAGGGCTTCAGGGGTTCCGAGGGGCTGGCTCTTCTGATTTCTTTTTTTCGAGGGGCTATATCTCTCGGAAAGACTGGATAAGTGGGGCGTACCCTCTTCTGAGGGCTTCAGGGGTTCCGAGGGGCTGACTCTACTGATTTCTTTTCTTCGAGGGGTTATATCTCTCGGAAAGATTGGATAAGTGGGGCGGTATGCCCGTCCGATGTTGTGGTAGCTTCTGCGGTGGCTAATTTTTGGATGTCTTTTTTGGGAAGTGTACCCTGGGAGGTATGTCTGTTTTCTTTTATTGGTGGCGTCTATTCCGATGGATCATTTGCTTTAGTAGGGTAACATTCTTGTACTTGAGTTTTTGTAACAAGTATTCCGACGGCTTCCGGGTTTTAATAAAACATCGTTCTTCGAGCTCGGCCTTCGTGGTAGGTGCTCCGAGGGACTTTGCGTTTCAATAGGACATCATTCCTCATATTTGGCATTCGAGGCAGGTGTTCCGAGGGACTTTGTACTTCAATAGAACATTGTTCGTCGTTTTCGGCCTTCGGGATATGTGTTTCGAGGGCTTTTGGATTATGGAGTGTTCAGTGAGGAGATATTCTCGTATATTCTGGGACTCGGGGTCCGTTGTGGTCCCTCTTGGCGCATTGATGGATATCGGAGTCGCGCGAATCCATCGAGGTTCACTCTTTTTCCGATGCCGCGTTGATATCTTCTCTTTATTCATCGTGACTTTCCAAGGGACGCTTAAGTGCCTCTTTGGGTGATACTTTGTACCGCTTTGAGTTGGTAACACCCGATGGGCCTCCTCATCGGGAGCGTGAACTCCTCGTCGGAAGTGTCTGTGGTGATAGTATCGTCCATTTAATCCCTAGATTTAGGGTTAATGTTTCACTTAATCTTATATTTATTTTCTAGTGTTAACAAATAATAATAATAATAATAATAATAACAATAACAATAATAATAATAATAATATCAACGCAACTTGGTTTATTAATAAAATTAATAGAAGAGGTTTTGTTAGAAATTAAAATACAAGGGTGCTTTTCACAATTAACTCTCTCACTCTCATGTCAAAAGATTTTGTCTGCGTTCAGTAGTGTACTGTTCCTTGGTGGGTCCTTGAATAGATTGGTGCCAAGCAAAACAAATGGCACATGCACCCCCACGGGAACCACGTGGTCAAACTCACTAACGTTACTTATAGTTTTTGAGTTAATTATTTTTAATGTTAATGCTAGATTTCGATAAATTTTGAGATACAAGAATTCAATAATAATCAACCCCTTTTTTTTTTAAGATTAACACATCGTGAACCATCAAATACTCAAAACATTAAAATTCAAAAACCCTTGTCTTTAGATATCTTATCTTAAATATTTATAGAAAATAACATGGTATTGTTCGTGCAAAGTAATACGTTTGTTTCGTCACGAGGAGATTGATAAATATACTACATGTAGAAAGAAGTAAGGTTAAGTTTAACTTTTAATGATTCATATGTCTGATTAGGCGGAGTATGACATGATACTCTTGGAAGGAGATCACCCATGTAAGTGTGAAGTTTGACCGCTTCATAAGAAAACACTTATGAACATCAAGAGATGTCTAGGACCTAAACGGACACAACCATGAGAATCAAAAGACAATAGGAGAGTTATGTGTGAATAAAGTTGTTTTAGTTTACACCAACCGTTGAACAGTTCAAGATTTTATTTGATGCCCATACATGGTTCCTCCAGATTGCGACACACCAGCTATAGATGTTATTAGGAGATTTTTCTTTATCTTCACATTCCCAGACCCATAAGACTATGACATGTGGAAAGGGGTTTTTTCTTATAATAAAACCCACTCTTTTGGCAAACCCAGGTTAACACATATAATATATTTATACCTGCTTTTTGAAAAATCAATGAACTATTATTACGATTTACTTAGTTACTTGATTAATTGAAACAGTAAGTGATATCTAATTATTCGCTGCTGTGATAATTTTTATCATTCATCAGAAAAAAGAAAAAAAGATAATTTATATCATATGGCGATTATTGGATTTATTTTTATTGTTTATTAATGATTGTTGTGATTATTAATTGTAAGTGAATATTGAGTGACTTAGTTATGACTGTAACCATTATTCTGAATTCAATCCTACTTTTTGATAAATAAATAAAAAAGAAAAAGAAATTCATCCCTAGCTAGCTACTAGTGTTTTTTTTTATACGATCCCTTGTTAAATATAATTTTACATGACTTTAATAGTTTTGAACTACATGACTTTATAAATAGATTCACACGTAAATAGAAAAGCAGAAATACCTCCATTCATCGTGTCGTGGTAGAAAGCAGCTAGGCGTGAGCACGAACCGTCAACGAACAATTGATAGGAAGTCTTGATTTCTCTCTTCTCCCTATACACCTTATTTATGTGTTTCTTGAGTATGATTTATGATGGGTAAAGTCATAGTATATATAGGTGAAGAGAGGACCAAGTTCCAGTTAGGGTTTAATTAGAACTTAATTTCGACCGTCCATCACGGAAGAGTCTTAATTGGAAATAACTCTATAATTAATTATAATATAATTAGGTACCTAGAATATAGAATTAACATATATTCCTAGAAAACTAGGATTCCTTAGACCACAATTATGGAAAGTGTAACACCCCAAAAATTAGGAAGAAAATAAATTTATACTTTAGTCCTTGAACTTTTAAAATTTTCTATTTTTGACCCTAAATATTTAGAAAAATTTGCATTTTAGTCCATAAACTTAAAATTTAGCCTTTTATTATTTTTATAGGTCTTTAATCCCAAAACATATATTTCAATTTCAAATCTTGACAAAGATGATCGAATTATCTAGAAAAATTACATGAATAAATATGTATGTAACAAAGAAATCTAATTATACTTTGAATTTTAATTATAAATAATTGAGGGACTTGATATGCAATTAACCAATTGATGAAGTAAGCCATGACATATTTTTGATGAGCTAAGCCATGACATCCTTAAGAGCATGATTAAATTCAGATTTTTTTGTGAATTAATATAAAATAATCAAGGTGGGACCTAAATAAGTATGATTAATTTACTATTTTCGCCTATAAATACTCACCCTTCTTCACCATTTTCTACAGCCCAAAATAATCCGATTCTACAAAAATAAGAAGAAATAACAGTTGTTCCTTTTTGTGTTTTCGTTCGGAAAATAATTTATCCAGATTTTTATCTTCCTATTTTCTACCCAAAAAGACGCCAAAACTTTTACTGCACATGAAATGCCAATTCTACACCTTAGAAAAATCATAACTAATTCTAGAAAAATCCTTTTTGATCAAGGCCAACGTCTGAATACTCTCCTTGGTGTCTTCTATCTTTGGTATGAAGACATCTTTCTCCAATAATATGATCTAGAAAGGCATAATTCATAAATCGTAAACTGCTGTCGGGAAATCCGATAACAACTCTTATGTTGCAAGAATTATTTAGCATAGCAAACTTTTGTATTTTCACAAAATCCTGGATTCCCACATCTCTCATGATGCTAGAAAACCATAAAGCATAAAAAGATTTGAAAACCAAGTTCATTTGGATGTCCGATCAAAGGTAAAACCAAAATTGCGGTGATTTTCAGTTTATTTGGCACAATCTTTGTTTTCTTAATTAATAAGTTTGATCGCCATCATAATTCAATGTATTTATCACACACATAAATTTAACATGATATAGTATTAGTTATAATTAGATTATTATGATTTATAATCATGAATGGACATTTTTGTGATCTTATTTATAGCATTTAAATGGTAAATTTATCATGTTTAACATATTATTTTCATAAGTCTTACAAGATTATTCTTGCCACTTCATGACCTAACCATCAAATAAGATTATTTATCATCTCTTATCACATGTTTTGATAAAACTCTCATGTTTATATCTTTATATTTAAGTTATAAAACAAGTATATGCATTTTTAAACTTACTAGGTAAAATAAAGTAATAAATGACTAAGTTATACATTTTAAGGTGTTATTTCGTATGATTTGGTGTATGGTTATTAAAAGTTTGGAATTGATTAAAGACTAAAAATATGAGTTTTCCTAGAGTTAGTTAAGTAATATGTTTTTCTTTAAATTCATCATCTAAAATTTTCATGTTTAGTGTAATGACATAAATTAAGCTTATGTGTTATTTACTAAGATTCACATTATAACTAGCATTTTTAATAAGAACGTTCTTAATTTCACCAACATGAGAATTGAAGAAAAAGTACTAATAATTGTTGTGGTGAATTATAAATTCAGTTGATTAATATTATTTAAATTTGTTAAAGGTTTGACGAACTAATCAAAGCCATCAAGGTTCCCCGTACGAGTTAAGGTGAGGTTCTATTTCTGATTTGTTCTAGCCCCGTTTGGCATCCGGCCCTGAGGAACTTGGACAGAAAAGTCACTATTCTATTACCAAACCTCGAACAACCTATATTTCATCATAATCTTGTTTGGCATCTCATCTTATAACATGATTTTCTTACTCATTGCTAAATCATATCCAATCATTTATTATTTATCATATCTATTCACAATCATGATAACCCTCCAATATTGTAATCTCATCTGTTGGTTCTTGAATTGTGCAAAGAGCAACGAACTATGTTCGGGACATGTAGCTCAAGGAGCAACGAATATTATCCGGTTTACTAGCTTGTTTGTTTATTTGTTATACCCATTGGGACGCCTTTGGGAAGTTGGGCCCAGGGATTGAGTCGTGTTACTGTCGGGCAGTAAGGACTGTCGGTTTAAGTAATTTCGCTTGATACCCATCTATCTAGGCGCCGCTTGCAGTCAGGAGTTGGCTGTAACCCGCGTGCTGGATCGACATGTACTCGAGCATGTCTCTTGATTGTTTGCGAGGTCGCTCCTCGTCGGGAGGTATAAGGTAAAATAGTAAAAGTTATAAGGTTGGATTCGTTTATTGTTAAGCACAAGTTCATTAACTATTCTATGAAAACTCCAGTACCATTGCTACATCAAATTATCTAGTTGAACTGTTTCTACCGGTAAGATCACTCCTCGAAATGTATCCAGTAGGTCGCAGTTAATTCTTGCATTACCAGTTCTTTTATATGAATCTCACTAAGTCATTAAAGACTTATTCCTCGTTTCTTCTGTCCATTCCTCAGGATAAAAATCAACATGTCAGCATGGACCAAGTGAATAATTGTTCAAGCGTGCATTTTGGAATATTCGTGTTTTGTCATTAGTGCATAATCATTAAAATAGTCACATTATTTGTAATATCAAGACTTCTGATGTACATATCACAATATAATTTATAAAATGTGTATGGTTTTTATCCTGAACAAGTGAGACCCCTTTCTATGAGTTGCGCTTTAGTCTGGATTGGGTAAAGTGGCTGGCCACCACTGAACCAACTCGGATCGAAGCATGGCTCGTGGGACGAGGTGGTCACAGAAAGATAAATACTATAAGGATTTATCTTACAGTCTCCCACTTGGTCGATAGGAATACTCTTTAGTGTTTTCATTTGGAAATCATAAGGCGCGCATAAAAATGTTAAAACTTTTCTTTAGCTAGTTGCCATAAGTTCCTTGATTAATCAAGTAAGCTAATAAGAGTCATGGCAAACACATTATTTTGCAACATGATTCCTTCCATGTACCACAATATTAACAACAATCATAATTAGGCCATTAGTAAGAGTTTTCATAATGGTCCCATAATGTCTTAAAACAAAAGACAAATTATGTTATCATAAATCCAACAATAATATGTGTACACAATGGAAAAACAGAACAGAAAAGATGTAGAAGTCCAATAAGAGCTCAAAATAAAATGTCGAATACAATAATAATGAATAATGAATTGCAGAAATTAACTAGGAGCTATCTTCAAGACCCATACTGCTAGCATGTTTCTGAAATGGTTTTGGAGGTAGTCCTTTTTGTAAATATATCTGCAACCATCTCATTTGTGCCTAAATGATCAATGACAATCTTTCCTCTTCTAACATCTTGTTTCAGTGATAGATATTTAAGGTCCATGTGTTTTGATCCCTTAGACATCCTGTCATGCTTAGAGAATTGAATTGCAGCTTTATTGTCACAGTAAATAGTCAAAGGCCCAGAAATAAAGCTCAATGACCCAAATTGACAAACAAAATTCCGCAACCATGCTCCTTGATTTGCAGCCTCAAAACATGCCACGTATTCAGCTTCCATAGTAGATGTGTAGATCAACTCAGATTTTTGGCTTTTCCATGATATTGCACCGCCAGCTAAGAGATAAGTATAGCCAAGAGTGCAATGCCTAGAGTCTGAACATCCACCAAAATCTGAATCAGAAAATCCAACCATTTGTAGATGTGTTGACTTTCTATACGTGAGCATAAAATTTCTTGTTCCTTTTAAATATCTCAGTACTTTCTTTGCAGCTTTCCAATGAGCGAGTCATGGGTTACTCTGAAATCTACTTAGCATCCCAACTGCATGGATAATGTCGGGTCTGGTGCAGACTTGTGCATACATCAAACTCCCAATAAGTGAAGCATAAGGAAAACTTTCCATAACTTTACGTTCCAGTTCATTTTCCGAACATTGATCAAGATCAAGCTTGTCTCCTTTATGCAATGGAACAACACTAGAAGAACATGTCATCATGCCAAATCTCTCTTGAACTTTATCAATATATGCTTTCTGAGACATACCTAAAATCCCAAGTGATCTATCACGAAATATTTCTATTCCAATCACATAGGACGCCTCACCCATATCTTTCATTTCAAAGTTCTTAGATAGATAACACTTAGTCTCACGTAAAAGACAAAGATCACTACTGGCTAATAGAATATCATCAACATACAGAACCAAAAATATGAACTTACTCCCACTGATCTTGAGGTATATACATGGATCAACAATATTTTCTTTAAAACCGAAGTCAGTAATGGTTTTATCGAACTTTAGATACCATTGCCTCGAAGCTTGTTTCAGTCCATAAAGTAATTTCTTAAGTTTGCAGACCATGTCTTCCTGGCCTTCAATAATGAAGCCTTCAGGTTGACGCATATAGACTTCTTCTTGTAAGTCTCCATTAAGAAAGGCGGTTTTCACATCCATTTGATATAGCTCAAGATCGTAATGAGCTACTAATGCCAAGATAATTCTAAGAGAGTCTTTTCTTGACACAGGAGAAAAAGTCTCAGTGTAGTCAATGCCTTCTTTCTGATTAAAACCTTTGGCTACAAGTCTAGCTTTATGACGTTCAATATTGCCATTGGAGTCGTGTTTGGTCTTGAAGACCCACTTACACCCGACTGCTTTGTGCCCTTGAGGCAATTGAACAATGTCCCATACTTCATTTTTATCCATAGATTTTATTTCATCTTTCATGGCATCAATCCACTTATTAGAATTAACGTTTTTAATGGCTTGTTTGTAGGAAATCGGGTCTTTAAGAATCCCATATCAGATTCTACTTGATAAAGCAAATAATCATTGGAAATAGCAGATCTCCTCTCATGAGTTGATCTTCTTAATGCAGGTTCCTCTGGTTCTTCATCAATATGATCATTATTGGCAATAATCTCATTATGGAGTTGTGTATCATTATTTGGATGCTCTTCATTGTCTAAACCTTCGACAACAAGAAGATTCCCAACATCTTTAGGAAAAGAGGGTGAAGGGATAGGCACCCTTATTTCTTGAATGATTACATCTTGTATTTTATCACTCCCACTGATTTTGCCATTCTCATAGAATCTAGCATTATCCGTTTCTACAATTCTCATACTATGGTTAGGACAATATCCTTTAGACTTTTCAGGGTAACCAATAAAGAAACCACTAATCGTTCTAAAGTCTAATTTCTTTTCATGTGAGTTATAAATTCGTGCTTCAGTTGCACATCCCCAAATTTGAAGATATTTTAAACTAGGTTTCCAGCCCTTCCATAGTTCAAAAGGGGTATTTGGAACTACTTTGCTAGGAACTCGGTTTAAAATATATACAGATGTTCTTAAGGCATACATCCACAAGGATATTGGTAAATTAGCATGACTCATCATAGACCTAACCATTTCCATATAAGTACGATTTTGCCTTTCAGCTACACCATTTTGCCATGGAGAACCAGGTGTAGTATATTGCGCGACAATTCCAAGATTTTGGAGAAGTTTTGCAAAAGGTCCAGGATGTTGTCCTGTTTCATCATACCTTCCATAAAATTCACCACCTCTATCTGACCTTATGATTTTCACTTTTATATGTAATTGCCTTTCGACTTCAGTAATGAATAATTTTACAGCATTCACCGACTGAGATTTTTCATGCAATAAATAGAGATAACAATAACATGAAAAATCATCAATAAAGGTAATGAAATACTTTTCACCACTTAAAGTTGGAATGTCAAAAGGTCCACAAATATCTGTATGTATTATTTCAAGAAGATGGGTACTTCTTGTGGCTCCTTTCTTTGTGTGTTATGTTTGCTTACCCTTAATGCAATCAACACATACCTCATGATTAGTAAAATCAAGACTTGGAAGAATTTCATCTTTTACTAATCTTTTGATTCTTTCACTGGAAATATGTCCCAACCTTTTATGCCACAAGAAATAAGAGTCGTTTTTAGATGACTTATGTTTTGTTTCACCATTAGTATGCAGGGTGAGATGAGTTTCAGAAGATTGAGTAGCAAGATTAAATCTATAAAGCCCATCAATTAGAATTCCAGAACCAACATAATCAGAATTCAAAATTAAATTAAAACAACCATCTCCATGATTAACTTTAAAACCACAACTATCAAGTTTACTTACTGAAACTAAATTACGAGAAATAGAAGGAACATAAAGAGTTTGAAATAAGTCTAACTGAAATCCACTATCTAAAATGAGACGATAAGTTCCAATAGCTTCAACTGGACTTTGTCTCGATTTCCCATGAATAAGAAGTTTTCACTTGGGTTTGTGGTTTGGGTCGTAAGAAATCCTTGCATGGAATTTGAAACATGAACATTAGCACCAGAATGAATTCATTAAGTATGAGGAGAAACATAGGAATTATTTGATTCAGAAAAACTTACGAAACCCATAGGGTTACCTTTCTTTTCGAACCATTCCCTTCGTTTATGGCAATCTTTCTGAAAGTGTCTAGTCTTTTCGTAAAATTTGCACCGGTCATCTTTCTTTGCCTTTTTCTCTGTTGGTTGATTAGAGTCATTCATTCTGGGTGGTGCTCTTTTATGGCTTGAGTGGTGCCTCTTCCCAGCTTTAGATCCAGCTCCTTGGACAAAGTGTGCAACCCTAATACCTTGTTTGTTCAACCTGCCCTCCTCTTGAACCAATTTGTTAGCCAATTCATTAACATTCCACTTTTCCTTAATATCATTGTAATGAATTTGGAAAGGTCCGTACTGAGGAGGTAAAGAATTTAGAATAAATTGGACGAGAAAAGAATCATCCACCATCATTTCTAAATTATTTAACTTAGTTGCAAGGTTCGTCATCTCAATGCAGTGGTCATGCATAGAACGTGTGCCATCAAACTTCATCGTTGTAAGTTCTGCCATAAGTGTCCCAACAAGAGACTTGTCTGCAGTCTTAAAGCGTTCTTCTATTGAGGTTAAGTAACCCTTAGCATTTACTGGTGTGGGTAGGGAAGTTTTGATGTTGGCAGCAATTGTCATTCGTAAGAACATAATGCTCAGTCTATCAGACTTCTCCCAAGATTTAAGGAGAGCCTTCTGTTCAGTAGTACTTGTATCCGTAATGGGATCTGGCTTCACAGTTGTGAGAGCCAAATCCAAATCAAGTACCCCCAAGGTGAATTCAACTTTCTCTTTCCATTATGAGAAGTTGGTTCCCGTGAGAAGTGGGACAGCTGAGACGCATGATGACAATTGTGCGGGAAAAATTGCTGCAATTCATCGAGATATAAATTTATTAATTGAGGCGTAAGACATAAACAACACATAATTTTCGGAATATTTACGACAAAAAAAATATAGCGCTCCTGTGGGCAGTCACTATAAAGTCTACACATAATACCATTAAGAGTCGTAATATTCAATATTCTTGATTTGAGTAATATACTAACTTTAATAAAACATTGGAAATATGTGGATTTCTTTGGTTTATGTATATATTACTTATTTTATTGTTGAAAATTAATATGATTTTTGATTGTTTGTGGGTCAATCAATTAATTCATAAGGTTCATCAACTTATCTTGATAATGGTAGTATAATTTGTGATTTGAAAATCTTTTATCTTTTAGTGTTAAAGTCACTGTGGTGATCTCTAACCTTAATAAAACGTAATTTATTACGTTAAATTCCTTAACATTAAGGAATAGTTCCTATAATATTGATGGATATTGAGTTCTGAAGTGGAATCGACTTTGCCTTAGGTACATTATGACAGATTAGGTAATATCTATGTCATTATATTTAAGGAAGTAAAGGCTTAAGCTATACTAAATAATTTCCATATCAATATCTCTAAGCTAAGGCAACGTGATTATTATGATCTCATACTAACCATAAACTCAAGTAAATAAAGTAAGGCATGTTGATCAACATCAAAATAAACAATCAATTTCATCATGTCACAATACTGAATAACTAAACTTACATGACAAGGCAAATAATATAATACTATATGTTCATAAGAGCAATTGTACTTGTGATCATACAAACAAGAGCAGCATATATAATTCATAATAAGCACAGTACGTTCTCCGAATTCATTAGCATGCACCACTTCTTAAACAAATTACACGTTATGCACAATATAATAAGAATTAATGATACCCCATGTTATATCCTTCAGCATATATATATATATATATATATATATATATAACGCATACATATAACTCAATTACAACTGCTACATGCTTCATAGTTCATATAATTCAATACGGATGCACAATTTATTATTACGTCAGATGAGATACATACAAGAAAAACTCAAATCGGAAACTTGCTAATTCACGTATATTACTCCGTGATAATTTGAATCTATTTATTATAAGGACTATCATGCGTTCACAAACCTAAGCTCTGATACCACATGTTAAATATAATTTTACATGACTTTAATCGTTTTGAACTACATGACTTCACAAATAGATTCACACGTAAATAGAAAAGCAGAAATACCTCCATTCATCGTGTCGTGGTAGAAAGCGGGTAGGCGTGAGCACGAACCGTCAACGAACAATTGATAGGAAGTTTTGATTTCTCTCTTCTCCCTATACACCTTATTTATGTATTTCTTGAGTATGATTTATGATGGGTAAAGTCATAGTATATATAGGTGAAGAGAGGACCAAGTTCCAGTTAGGGTTTAATTAGGACTTAATCTCGGTCGTCCATCACGAAAGAGTCTTAATTGGAAAAAACTCTATAATTAATTATAATATAATTAAGTAACTAGAATATAGAATTAACATATATTCCTAGAAAACTAGGATTCCTTAGATCACAATTATGGAAAGATAAATACTATACGGATTTATCTTACATCCCTAGCTACTAGTTTACTTCGTTTAAATTGCTTCTCTTTTGTGTGATGTCAATATGTTAAGCTATTATACTAATAGCGTTAATGATGAAAAATAAGTAAAACAAACTTCAAAGTTCAAATAATGCACAAATTGACTTCAAGGACCGAGATTGGTGAAGGTATCATAATTAGCTTAAGGATATTTACAGTCTTTCATGGAATTCCATAACTAGCACTAAAACTGTAAGAAAATATTGGAAAGTTTCCATTCCACAAAAAAATAAACTTCCAGTTCTAAATATAAATATGTGTTGACATTTAAGTTATCCGGTTATTATATTAGCAAAGTTTCTACTAATATTACCACATTTTTGAAGTTATTAATTTATTTATTAAAAAAATTATACTTTTGAAGCATCACTAATGATTCATTTAATCGAATAATAAAAAGTAATGTAAATATTACTTTCTAAAAAAAAAGGAAAACGAACTTCAACAATCGTTTTCACATATTCTTTCAATTATCAAAGAGAGAGAGAAAGAGAGATTTTAAAAGTTTCGTGTAATTGTTTTTTAATTTAATTACAGAGCTTAAAATTTAACCAAATCTCAATAGAATTTGAAAACTTGAAATTTGGATACTGAACTGAAATTAGGTGAGAGTGAGTGATCATATTTATTATTAAAAGAAAAATCACCTTTACACGTGTCATAGCCTACGGGTGAAAATGTAAAGATAAAAACAAAATTTGGAGTAACCATGTGAAGTGAACACGGTTCTAGCATCAAATAGACGCGGTTTAAGATATCACGTTCACTAATAGCTAAATAAATCTGATGTATTTCACTAAGGAAGGTTCAAAGCCAAAAGCCACATATCCTGATGCAATAAGCTTTTCACATGAACTCTCTCGAATGTACATATTTAATTTTCATTCATGTGGGGGATTGTTGGAAAATTGGTGTTGCACCAATATTTAATAATTTATTTCAATAGGTTCTTCTTTAATAAATTGATATTTCTTTAGTTTAATGAAACATACATTTTGTGTAGATGAACCTAGTATATTTAATTGTTCAAAACAAAGTGAGCTAATTGAGATAAGTTATATTGGTGGAAGAAAAGAAAATTGGTGGAAAGGTGAAAAGTCACCATCCCACGTGGAAAAAAGTGAGCTAACTTTTGCACCTTATTTGTTGCTTGTTTGGGATAGTGGTTTGGGCCCCAAGGGGTACCACAAGTCTTTGAAGAGAAGACTTAGATGGGTCATGCTCCAATTCAAGCCCATACGCGCGCGCCGCTGCCTCTGTTCGTCCGGACCGGACCCGGGCTTTGGGCTTAGACTTGGGCTTGGGCTTGAGTTTGAGCTTGAATTTTCCTACCATGTTAATCTTTTTGGACAAAATTTAATTAAGTAATCAATTAATAATCTTAAAAATTAATAAGCGAACAAATTAAATAATTAATTAACGTGATTAGGTGTCTAAAGCTGATCGAATGAGTGTGTCGAGTGGCTGAAAATCTGGCGAGAAAGTTCAGTCAGCGAACAGTCACCAACACACCCTGTCAGCAAAAACCATGCCACATTTCATCTGAATGAGTGAACAGTCAGTCGAAATGGTGCAGATTATGGCGGAAAAGTTGTGACGTGGAGAGAATGTGTCGGTCCAGTCACCCCTAGGCCCACTTTTGTCATCTATGAAAGACAACCTTTTCCTCTTCAAAACTTTCTTTTGTTTCACCGTTCTTAATATTTAAAGTTGCTATATTAAGAGTTAGTCGTTGTATCTTGGGAAACGAATTGTTGATCAAACCGTAAGCACCGAGCGGGGTAAATATCGTTTTAAAGAGAAAGAGTTCAACTCTTACCTTGACTTTAAATATTTTTTTGTTTTTCTTATTTACACCCGTCACGCTCAACATTTTTCACTTTTACTGACTATTAATGGAAGCTAGAGTGGGAACTAATGCCACCACGCACGAGGAAGTTTCTCCATCACAACAAACCACCAAATATCTCAGATCAGCACTGTACATCAGCATCTCGCCAGAGGTATAGCCGGAGCTTTTGGAAAGACATGTACTGCCCTTTTAGCCCGCCTCACTATCCTCTTTCATGTTCTTTATTCTTCCTTTACAACAAACACATTTCTACCTTTTCTCTTTTGAAATTACTATGCTTTTTCTTTCTTTTGGCATCAATTGCTGGTTTTCTAATTATAGTAAGCCGAGTATAGGGCGAGAGGCGTCACGCATTGTCACTGATGAAGGTTTCAGAGCTTTATGGAAAGTGAATTTCGTTACGATAGTTCATCGCCTTCCCCGTTCTTCTGTTCACTTTTATGCATATGAACAGAACAATACTGTGAGTTGTTAATATAAACATGTTATACACAGGTTAAATAAATGACTGGTCTCTCCATTCGTCTTTACGTTCAAATCTTTTGCAGATGCTAAGATCAGTTCTTGGGGAAAATGCATATGTAGATGGTTTAGTGCATTTTGTAGGTGGTGGCCTCGCCGGAGTGACGTCTTCTTCTGCCACGTACCCCTTGCATCTCGTCAGGACGCGGCTCGCAGCTCAGGTAACAAGTTTATACACCATTGTTAGCTTGATATTGGAGTGTCAGCACATGCTACATTGTTGCCGATGATGAACTTTGCTGGATGTAGCTTCTAGTATGCATTAAAGAATCGATCAAATTAGTGTATATATATCATCGATGAAAAAGATTTGTATCCACATTTATCAACCAAGACATAATGGCTAGCCTTACTATCAAATTTTCTCTCAGGTTCTTTAAACCTTTGGTTGCTAGTATTTTTTTATTCGTTCATCAGCAGTTCTCTTTTTTCATTTGGCGTGGAACTTTGTAGCAAAATGCAATATACTACCAGGGCATAAGGCATGCACTTCATACCATCTGCAAAGATGAGGGATTTCTTGGGGTCGACATTGTTGGTATTTCCCTTGTTTACTTTAGTTATTCAGGAATTTCTCTTGGATATTCATCACACTGTTTCATTTTTTTTGTTCTGTTTTTGCAGGGTGTTGGTCCCAGTATAACAATAAGCTTTTCCGCTTATGAGAGTCTGAGATCATATTGGCGTTTGCTGAGGTGAAAAGAACTCTCTTGACTGGATTGTTTTTATTTCTTTTCTTAGCTAATATAATACGTTTATGTTATAGAAAAGCTAAAATTATTGGGATTTATAACAATATATTTAAAAGAACATAGGGAAAGAAGAGAAAATAAGGAGTATATTACTTGTGAATGAGTGTTTTTCTCTTCATCTTGATGGCTCCTTATATAGGGAAGAATTTCCAATATTTTACACCATTTACAACAACTACCACTATTATAAAATAGTATTTGTACATAATTTTCAACAATGGCCACTTGCCATATTCCACTCGCCATATTTATAACACTCCCCCTTGGCCATTTGAAAATTTTGTTATGTACATGATCCGTCTTCTGCACACGTCTTATGTTGTCTCGTTAAAAACCTTATAAGGAAAAACTCAGTGGGATAAAAACCTTAATAAAGGAAAAAGAGTGCAGCCGTGTGAACTCCCCCTCAAGTTAGCATCTCCAATTATTCATAAGTCTCGTAGGTGACGCATCCCAATACTTTGAACATATTTCTTAAAAATTACAGTAGGGAGTGCCTCTGTAAAAGGATTTGCCATATTACCACAAGATTGAACATATTGGATATTAATTTCTTTGTTCTTCTCGAGTTCCTGAGTGTAGGCAAAATATTTTGGGTGTATGTGTTTGGTTCGATCACTCTTGACATAGCCATCTTTCATCTGTGTAATACATGCAGAATTGTCTTTGTATAGTGTTGTAGGACCTTCTTTAATTGGTACGCCAGATGTACTTCTTATATGATGTGTCATTGACCGTAGCCATACACATTCTCTGCTGGCTTCATGGAGTGTAATAATCTCAACATGATTCGATGATGTTGCAACAAGTGTCTGTTTCTAAGAACGCCATGAAATAGCAGTGCATCCATACATGAATACATATCCAGTTTGAGATCTGGATTTATGTGGGTCTGATAGAAAACCTGCATCTGCATAACCAATTAAATCTTGTTCTGCATTATTAGGATAAAATAGACCAACCGTTTCTTGCAAATAATGGAATAAATATTTAATTCTTTTCCAGTGCCTTTTGTGGGTGATGAGCTAAACCTGACTAATAAATTTACAGTAAATGATATATCAGGTCTAGTACAATTAGCTAGATACATTAAAGCTCCAATGAACTTCAGAACTAAGAATTTCTTTATTTTCTTCACTTGGACGAAAATGGATCTTTGTCTTTAGTTAATGATCTAGCAATGACATGGTGATTTAAAGGAGTTGATTTATCCATGTTAAAACGTTTTAAAACCCTTTTGGTATAATTAGATTGATGCACTAATATACTATTTTTAGTATGTTCAATCTGTAAACCAAGACAATATTTGGTTTTACCAAGATCTTTCATTTCAAATTCATTCTTTAAATAATTCATAGTTGAATGAATTTCTTTGTCAGTGCCAATGATATTTAAATCATCTACATAAACCGCAATAATTGCAAAACCATATGACGTTCTCTTGATAAAAACACATGGACACAAATAATTATTTATATATCCTTCTTTTAATAAATATTCACTCAAACGATTGTACCACATGCGACCTGGTTGTTTTAAACCATATAACGATCTTTGCAATTTAATTGAGTACATTTCTCTCGGTTTAGAACTAGATGATTCAGGTATTTTAAGTCATTCAGGGACTTTCATATAAATATCATTATCAAGTGATCCATAAAGATAAGCTGTGACAACACCCATGAGATGCATATTTAAGTTTTCATAAACAACTAAACTGATTAAGAATTGAAAAGTAATTGTATCAATTACTGGGGAATAAGTTTCTCCATAATCAATCCCTGGTCTTTGGGAAAAACCTTGTGCAACAAGTCGAGCTTTATATCTTACAATTTCATTTTTCTCATTTCTTTTTCGAACGAAGACCCACTTGTGGCCTACATGTCTCACGTCTTTAGGTGTGAGGACAATAGGGCCAAAAACCTTTTGTTTGTTGAGTGAATTCAATTCAACTTGCATAACTTCCCATTTAATCCAATCGTCCCGATTTTGGCATTCATCCACAGACTGTGGCTCGGGATCATCATTTTCATTCATAAGATCATAAGCAATATTATATGAAAATATTTCACTTATATTTTTCATCTCATTTCGATTCCAAATATCTCCTGAATTAACATAATTTACAGAGATCTCAGTATTGGAATTTAGTTCGGTGATCTCTTGAGTTATCTCATTGGTCACATTTTCTATTTCATCATGAATAGTTTCCTCGATAATGGAGTTAATAATATTTTCTCCTTTTCTTTTTCGAGGATTCTTGTTTTTTGAACCAACAGAACGACCACATTTCTTACGTGCATTTATTTTATTATTTTTGGATATGTCCTTCGGGATTTCAACCCGAGCAAGAACATTCGCAGTTGGTATATGTGATTTGGTTACCCGTTTTATGCCAGTAAATGCATCGGGTAATTGATTTGCAATATCTTAAAAATGTAGATTTTTCTTAACTTCCAAATTACATTGTTTTGTTAAAATATTGTAGTGTGATAAAGATGGATTATACCATAGTATATCCTTTTTCAACTGCTTCTTTTCTTCCCCTAAGGTTGGGAAATTTGCCTCATTAAAATGGCAATCGGCGAAACGTGACATAAAGACATCACATGTTAATGGTTCACGATACCTGATTATAGATGGTGAGTCATATCCAACATATATCCCTAACCTTATCTGAGGTCCTATTTTTGTTCGTTGTGGTTGTGCAATCGAAACATAAACTGCACAACCAAAAATCTTTATATGAGAAATATTAGGTTCATAACCAAAAACAAGTTGTAATGGGAAGTATTCATGATACGAGTTTGTTCTAATGCGAATTAGTGATGCAACATGTAAAATTGCATGACCCCATACATAAGTTGGTAATTTAGCTTTCATTAACAATGGCCTATCAATTAATTGAAGACGTTTAATTAATGATTCAGCTAAACCATTTTGAGTATGTACATTTGCAACACTATGTTCAACAATAATTCTAGTTGACATACACTAATTATTGAAAGCTTGAGATGTAAATTCACTAGCATTGTCAAGTCTGACTTTCTTGATTGTATAGTCAGGAAATTGAGCTCTTATTTTAATTACTTGAGCCAAAAGTCTCGCAAATGCCATATTACGAGTAGATAATAGACATACATGTGACCATCGACTTGAGGCATCAATTTATACCATACAATATTGAAATGGTCCACATGATGGATGAATAGGTCCACAAATATCACCTTGAATTCTTTCAAGAAATGTTGGTAATTATGTCTTGATTTTAAGTGGTGAATGCTTTATAATTAGTTTTCCAAGAGAACATGCTTCACATGGACTATTATTGATTAAAGTGAGTTTTGATCCTTTTAATGAATGTCCATGTGTAGTTTCAATTATTCTTCGCATCATTGTTGAACCAGGATGACCTAGTCGATCATGCCATAAAGTTAATAATTCAGGATTTTCATTGACTACCATATTTGACTCGATAGCATTAATATATGTATAATGCAATCCCGATGAGAGTTTTGGTAGTTTTTCAAATATATGTTGCTTTCCTGATATATACTTAATATGAAAAGATATTTAGTTTTATTCTCAGTCTTTGAGTTGGTATCATATCCATGACGATATATATCATTAAAACTCAGTAAATTTCTTCTGGACATTGGGGCAAATAAGGCATCGCTGATGATAAATAGCGTTCCATTTGGTAAAACAAAACTAGCTTTACCAAATTCTACAATCAGGTAAGTAGGACCTGATATCGTATTGATTTTTGCCTTTGTTGGTTTTAGATATGTAAAATATTTCTTACTTGTGAGAATTGTGTGAGTTGTACCGCTATCAGGGATGCAAAAATCACCGATATGCTCCATACTGGCTTCATGTCAAACAAGTAGAGTTAAACATGATATAATAATAAACGAAGCATATATTTGAGAAAAGGGAAATAATTTCATTAAGATACATAAGGAAACACAATTAATGGAAACATGGTACATTACAAGCAGAGATCGCAAATACATATCAATTTAAAAATTACACAACAAGGAATCACATAATGCAAATAAAACCAAGAATCACGCAAATATGAATCACATAGCTCATATCAAGCTGTAGTAACATCATGATCATCCGTGAAATCAGATGCTGCTAAATATGTGGGGTTATTAGGCATTTGTTCAACAAGGTTCACTTCATTTTCTTTGCCTTTACTCTCTTGGTACAATTTATAAAAATGTTCAGGTGTATGACACGTATTTGCTTAATGTCCTTTCATTCCGCAGTTAAAACAGTAACCTTCAGAATTATTATGAGCATTTTTTCTTTTATTATGATGGTTATTGTTATGGACCGTACCACTGGTCGAAGGGTTGTGATAACTACCTCGACTACGTCCACGACCACGACCACGACCACCTCTATGGCCACGACCACCTCTAGAAACATATCATCCTCTATAACCACCCCGACCTTGATATTGGCCTCTATCTCGACCACCATTATTGTAATTTCCTCGCCCACGAAAGTTTGAGAAATTTATGGCATGTGCTTCTGACAATGCCTGAGCTCCAGTTGGGCGTAACTCAGAATTGTTTTGTCGTTAATATATTCTTAATCAATATATTATTACTATTTTTTGTCGTTAACAACACCCTCTCTAGTTTGTGATACTTAGTGTATCCGACTAGACTGTGTTGTATTTGGATGAGTATATGACTGACATGAAAAGTAGAAAGAGTTTTTTCAATCATTTCCTCATCAGTAATTTCTGTCCCGCAAAATTTTAGCGTCTGTCGGATATTATGAATGGGAGAGGTGTAATCATTTACTGATATAAAATCTTGGAACCTTGATGTATGACTTTTGGAAGCATTGTTTCCCTTTGGTGGCCATATCTTTCATTCAGATTAATCCATAGCTCAGAAGGATCTGTAATATCGAGATATTCCGTTTGTAGGAAATTATCTAAATGTCTACGCAGGAATATAATTGTCTCGCATCGTTGCTGGTCAGTACATTCATTTTCCTCATCAATTGTTTCCGCGAGGGATTTTGCAGTAAGATGCGTTTTCACATTTGATTCCCATTGCATATAATTTTTCCCATCGACAGTGAGTTCGGTAAAATCTACTTTCGAGAGATTAGACATATTGCAGCTAAATGAACATTAAAACAAACATAATTAGGATCAAGACATTTTATTTTAATACGCAACCACACAAACACAATTATTACAATAGTGCAATTATCTCATCTCTAGCCAAATTATGCACTCGAATATTGCTACGACAAAAGCGAGGAATATAATAGGTAGAAACATAAGATTTTCCTCAGCTGCTAGCATAAAAATGAAAAATAAAAGGTAAACGAGCATCAAGATCATTGTTGACGTGCGGAGCATTTTGCAAGATGAGAGAAAAAAAGGATGAAGATTTGTGTGGAGTTTGAGTTATGAAATCTGCATATTTATAGAAGAAAGATATCTATAAGTAGCCATTTTATAGCAGTTAGAAAACAATCATTTTTTTTGTTTTGTTTAATTTGGCATAATTGATGAATGGTAATATCTTTAACAATCGAGCAACAATGATAATTGTATAACAAGTAAATAATTTCAATCGCGTTAATAAATTTCAACGGGCATAAGAAATAATATTACGATAAGTAAATACAAATAGATATTTTCGCCACATTACTATGTAAAAACTTTCATGGGCTTGTGGAATAAACTAAGCAATATAATAAGAGGTAAAACCTTCCATAATAATTAAGTGTTAGTAGTAATAGGAGGTAAAACCTTCCATAATAATAAAGTGTTAGTAGTAACAGGAGGTAAAACCTTCCATAATAATAAAGTGTTAGTAGTAATAGGAGGTAAAACCTTCCCTAATAAATTGTCAGCAGTAATAAGAGGTAAAACCTTCCATAATTATAAATTGTCAGTAGTCGTTTCTAGCTTGGGGTTAACTCAAACATCAACGAAAGTTAACATTAGCGAGTTAGATGACAGTAAAATATAAAGAGGATTTTCATCTAATCATAAAATTATAGATAGGCGGTAATCCGCCTTGTCTATAATAATGGAGATAGATGAACAAGTAAATATAAACTTTCGTACCTTTTAACGTTGAACGTTTTCTTTAACGAAGGAACTGAATTCTTCCAAATCGAGCACTATCGTGCTGATAACGTGTTATAGAAAAGCTAAAATTATTGGGGTTTATAACAATAAATTTAAAAGGACATAGGAAAAGAAGAGCAAATAAGGAGTATATTACTTGTGAATTAATGTTTTTCTCTTCATCTTAATGGCTCCTTATATAGAGAAAGAATTTCCAATATTTTACATCAGTTTATTTGTTAGCCTTTCTGGCATTGCATCTTCCACGGCTAAGGCCTTTCATAATACCTCATAAAAATTTAAACACCAAAATTATATGGTGGAGCCTATCTTTATTGTTGTCATTATTTGCTTGATCTAAAATATGTCTATTTCATTGTTATTTCAATTTAAAGTAAACTGCAAGCTTCTGCCTATCGCCTTCTTGTTTTCGTCAGCATTTGATAATTTCAATAGCAGGGTTATAGTGGAGCGAGAAGAGATTTAAACTTCAGTTTCTTGTGTTATTCATTTATCCCCATCTTAAGTTGAGTTTTTATTTTGATTAAAATGTAAAAAGACTGTTTGAGCTTTTGTCCAAGTTACTTGATTGAACTGGCATCCTGCTGGGCTTTAGCCTTTATGTTTCGGTGAATATACTAGAGTAATGTGCTATGCTAGCATGTTGTAATGGGTTAATATCATCTTTTCTTCTTATCAATACAATTCATATATTGATGTTAGGCATATTAGGTTCAAAGTTGCATTTTGCCTTTAAAAATTCGGCCTCAAAAAAGCCCATTATCTTTTGAAATTTCGACAATACATGTGGGGCCCTAGATCAGGCTTGGCACATTTTTTGTTATACGTGGCTCGAAGTTTTAAAGGGCAAAATGCAACTTTGACATATAATGACGGACGTACAGAAAATGTAATTTGCCCAATATGAAATGGTGGTGGCGGACAAGCGTTTCTACGTTTCTACTAATTATGAGAGAACTGTTTTCCAGTAGATGTTGGCTGTGATATATGAATCAGTAATAGGGTGTCCGTTTAGCGAGCAACAAACGATATGCAATTTTTGTTTTTGTTTTTTTGTTTTAAAGTTCTTGTCTGTTTCAGCAACGTTCCCTTTGGACCTAGTGAGACGACGAATGCAACTGGAAGGTGCTGCTGGTCGAATTCGTGTTTATAATACTGATTTGCTAGGAACCTTTAAACACATTATTCGCTCAGAAGGCTTCCGCGGATTATATAGGGGCATCATGCCTGAATACTATAAGATTGTTCCAAGCGTGGGGATTGTTTTTATGACATATGAAACACTGAAGAAGCTCATGCATGTCACAGGGTTTTCATATCTTTCTACAATCCTTCATTGAACGTTTCTCGCAGGAGGTAGTAATACTAGGATACTTTTTTGTCTAGTTTATTTTATAGATTCGATGGTTTGTGATTTCTCTCTAGAAACATTTTTTCTGTGCATAATATCGTCTTATGTCGATGTGTTAGGGATTATGATTTATAATATTGATGGATGTATTATCAGAAGATGTTGTCGTTGCACTTGCACCCCATTACTAATATCTTTATTTCCTTTTCCTTATAATTAATTAATTGCGCACTACGTGTTTAATGGCCTTATTTAACTTTGCAACTTTCTCGTTTCCATGTGCTCTTGGTAGGAGTTGACAATTGATTCTCTGGCCTATTTGCTCAATATATATACTTGATCTCAATATCTAAAAGCAAGTAGTCAATAAATTATTTGTCATGAGTCATGACATACACCGTGTGTTAAAACTTGAGTCAACTATTCAAATTATTTCGAGTCGTCGTCCTTAAAAAATTAAAGTATTTTCCTAGTGCACATAAAATACACTTGGAATCTCCACCAACACAAGCTGAAGCTATTAAAATGCCTTCATCCCATCCTTTTACTTCGCACTTCTTCTCAGCATTTCCATGGCTCCTATACCAAGGAATTCCACCATATCACACTTCACTCACCCGGGGCATCAACTCACCTTAATTGATGCCAATCAACAGTACTCATGCAATGGCTGTAAGACTCTGGGCAACGGTACAAGGTACCGATGCCACACCTGCGATTTCGACTTGCACGATTACTGTGGAACGTGCCCTGAGACTCTCTCCTCATTCATGCACAAAAATCACGCCCTCCGCCTAGTCATACGAAAAGCACAAGGTGCACGACAAGTGGATCGAGTTTGTGATGTTTGCAAGGAGCCTGTTGAGGGACTGTTTTACCGATGCAAAGAATGTGACTTTGATGTGCATCCACTGTGCACTCAATTGCCTGAGAAACTGCAGCACGCGCTACATAAGGTGCACCCTTTGTGCCTTGAATCTCCAGCTCTAGGCGGGTTTTGTATTGTTTGCAGAGATTTGTGCACAAGTTGGCGGTATAGGTGCAAAGCTTGTTGCCTTGACATTCATTTGGAATGCGTGCTACAGCCCCGCACTGCAGAGACCACCAATCAGCGAGGAACACCTTTTCAGCCGCCTCCACAATGCCCCCCCTACGGTCCTGGCTACCCTTTTGGACCAGGTTTTAACATGTACCAGAATCCTTATTATAACATGTATCCGCCGAGTTCTATGCCGCAAAACCAGGCCAGTTCAAGTAATAATGGAGCAGGGCGTGTTGGTAAGACAATGTTTGCTCTTGTAGCGCAGCTCGGAGTGGGAGTCATTTCCAATATGATATTTGGAGTGGATTTATCTTAAAACTGAAGTCAAGTGTTTGTCCAGCAGAACTATGTGTTACATTGTTACAGAAAGTTTGTCTTTTGGTGCAACAAGAACTGTACACTTCAAATGCTTTTCATTTCCTTTGAGCTTTAGTTATTTCTAGTTCGCCGCGTTTTTTATTACAGACTGTAACCATGATCAATGCACGAATCACTGTAAGTTTTTCTTCATTAATATGAGAAACACATGCTGCAAGAATCAGAATTATGAAACCGACAGATGCATTCCCAGAGCACAAAAAAAGGATGGAGTTAAATTTCCACAGGCAGAATTTAGTACTACAATCTACATTATACCATGCATATAAACTGAAATTTAGGCAAGTACAAGTTGGTCCTAGTCTGAACCCTAACTTACCTATGTTTTTGTAACATCACCCGTCATAATACTAACAGACACACTCAATCTCATCGGTTACTTCTTTCATCGAAGGCCGATTCTGCCTCCGATCATCCAAGCACGCTGCAGCCAAATTCCCAATAGCTTTCATTGTCTCCCATTCTACCCTAGTAGCCCCATTTTTAACCATAGGATCAACCACGGACATTAGCTTTTCTTCATCAAATATCCTTTTCATGTAAACCACCTAGTTGACATTCTCCTCCTCCCTGTTGAAATCGATAGCTTTCTTAGAAGTCAAAAGATCCAGCAACACGACTCCAAAACTATAAACGTCGCTCCTATCTGTCAACTGCAGATTGAGATAATATTCAGGATCAAGATATCCCAAAGTTCCCTGAGCAGTGGTATTAATATGAGTACAATCTCTTTCACTCAACAGCCCAAAATCAGATACTTTTGCGTCGAGATTCTCGTCCAACAATATGTTGCTCGGCTTAACATCACGATGGTAGATGGGGGGCACAGCAGAGGAATGAAGGTAAGCAAGGCCGTCATCAGCCGTCTGATGTGCGATGAGCAAAAGTCGCAGCCAATATAATTGACCGGCGTCATTTGGACCATACCATGCCTATGTAAATGGTCAAAGAGTGTCGCGTTTGAAACTTACTCGTATATGAGTAGAGGAAGCTCGAGTTCGACGCAGCAACCGAGTAATCGAAACAAACTCCTGTGGTTCACTTGGCAGAGGATTCGAACTTCATTGAGGACTTATGTAATGCCTCTGGTGCTGCCAGATTTTGCTCGGTTGACGGCTAGGTAACTTCCATCTTCGAGCGTGCCTTTGAAGACTTCGCTGAAGCCTCCGGTGCCGAGAAGATTATCTCTTGAGAAATCATCGGTTGATTTCTTGATTTCTTTGCCTGAAAAAGTCTTGGCTGATTTTCCACTGCTGTTGGCGTTTAAGATGTCCTCTCTTTCTTTGATTAGTGACTTTAGTGCTGCTTTTTTCACGTATGCACGTTGCCGATAGACAAGGAATCCGGTTAAAACGAGGAGTCCAACAACTCCTACACAAGCTGGAAAAAAAAAAGAAGATAATATATATAACAGACTATTTTTCATATTAGATTCTGATGCTTTCTATTATGAGAGAAAAAACCGATCATGGAAATCTGGTACTAGAAGAAATTCATCAAACAAGGATATATAAAACTAATTGAAACTTACATCCAATAACAGGAGTCTGATTCTTATGAAATTTGCAGCCAGTTCCACTGTGACACTCTGCACAGAATAGCATATTCATTACACATGGTGCTCTGTACTTTCAATAGCAATGGTTCAACTTACATTTTACAACCATGAAGTGTTGGTTGCCTACAAATGATTCTATCAGATTTAAGTAATTATAAATAAAATGCTCCTTTAACTTTAAAATACATAATAAGTTGATGGTCTGTCCTGATGTTTTATATAGGAATGTCTATGTCTTATTATTCAAACTTCAGGCTAGTCTTTTCAGACTATCCTTTTAACTTTAAAAGAGGTTTTGCAATTCTTTGCACAGTGCAATTAGACCAAACCTCAAGGGGCCTACAGTAATATTATCCCAACTATTATCAAAAACTACTCTAGTGTTATCTATCTATATACACTACAAAAAAATATAGTTTTGGGGACAAAATATTCGTGAGGAAATATAATTCTATCACATAAAGTATGATAATGTGATAAATTATAAAATTTATCACAATAACTCATTAGCTGTGTCCTTAGTAATTATGATGAGTTTTGAAATCCTCACGTTAGCATGATCGATTGTGAGGAAATTTTAGTTTAATCATAAAAAATAGGGATTATTCCATCAAACCCCATGAACTATAGCGACTTTTGGACCACATCCCTAAATTTTATAAATAAGCACTTTACCCCTTAACTTTTGCCAACCTGTTTGAGTTGCTCCATGGCAATTTTTCGACCAGAAAATCACCGATTTTTTTTTTTTCAGAATCTTCTCTCGTCGAGACGGTTCCGGTAGTGGTGACAGTATCGCAAAATTCAAAGTCATTACACGAGAAATTCGAAAAATATGAAGAACGTGTGAAGGTGTTCATCACATTTTCCGAAAATTCGACGAATTAAAACTAAATTTCCCGTGTAATGGCTTTGCATTTTCCGATACCGTCACCACTAACGGAACCTTTTCGACGAGGAGAATATTGAGTCCAAATTTAGGAATTCCGGCAACCCGCCACTACGCCGCCGCGGATTGTCGAAATTTTTTTGTCGAGCTTTTTTTTTTTTATTCTAATCGACTTTTCTACACGTCAAAACGGTTCTGGTAGTTGTGATAGTATCGGAAAATTCAAAGCCATTAAATGGAAAATTTAGTTTTATTTTGTCGAATTTTCGAAAAAAATGAAGAACACTTAAAGGTGTTCATCACATTTTCCGAAAATTCGACAAATTAAAACTAAATCTCTTATGTAATAGCTTTGAATTTCTCGACACCGTCACCACTACCGGAACCGTCTTGACAAGGAGAACATTCTGAAAAAAATAAATTTTTCCGGCGATTTTTTGGTCGGAAAATTGTCAGAGGGCAACTCGACAGGTTGGCAAAAGTTAGGGGACAAATTGCTTATTTACAAAGTTTAGGAAGTGGTGTCCAAAAGTCATTATAGTTTAGGGGGTTTGATGGAATTATCCCTAAAAAATAACAACTTTTGTCACTAAAACGCTTTTTATCGTTCGTATATTATTATCTCAATGCTAATCTAATCTGTGATTGACTTGATTTTTTGGAGGAGAAAAAATCCAGGTTTTATTGCTTTATCGTTCGTGTATTTGACTATGTGAGTATCATGTCTGAATATCACTGGTGATGTTACTAATGTACTGGAATTAAAGTCTCGATCTTTATTTATTATAAGGAGCTAGGCTGTTTATTGTAGATTGATTAATCTGAACAGGGATATTCAATTGAATGTATGTTTGTTTTTGGTTTAGTGATTGGTTTAGTACACCCGTATTGGTTTAGTGATTGATTTAGTATATTAGGGATAATGATCTCTACGTGGTGCTTAATGATTGGTTTAGTACACCAGCATCTGAGTAATCTCACTACAGTTGAGTGTTTTAGCCTCACCATTGAAATGATTGAGTACTTTATCTGCAGCCATAAGAGTATGTGCATTTTCAAACCATTCATCATATTATTTCCATGTTTTGTACTATTTTCTATGGAGAAGTAGTTCATATACATTGAATTCCGTTAATTAATTGATCTCAGGTCCGTTTAAGAAATAGTTCGAATGTATTGATTTGCCTCTTGAGCAGTATACGTTAGGATATTGTGGTGGCTTTCCTTGTAAGGGGTTGGAGTACCCCTTGTACTCCATTTTGCTTATAAAAAAAAAAAAAAGATATTGTGGTGGCTGAAGCTATGGTTTGACCACAAACGGGTCTGTAACTGGTAGGTGGAAGAATGTCTTCTATACTTCAGAGTTGTTAAAGGTGAAAACGTATAATATGTTACAAATCATACATTATATGTTAATTCGTTGTGCATGTCTAGAAATAGGAAATGCAATTGATGGTTTATAGGAAACTATAACTTGATTACACATTGAGAACTTCAACTCGGCCAACATAGCCTATGATTGAGGGCAAAGATGATGTTAATGATAATGAAGATGACAGATGATGCAAACGTACATGACCACCTTATTTAGAGCTCTATGTTACTGAAATAGACATGTTCTTTTAGACATTAAATTATCCATTCCGTACAGTTTTGGTTTTTGGTTCTTGAGTCTGAAGTTCCTTCGTTGTATGTTCCTTATGACTTATTTTGGATTGAAAGCCATTCAACGTGTTCTTGTTTTCTATCCAAGATGGAGTTATACTTCCTAACTTAATCTGAATGCATTTTCATTTCCAAATGCAAGATTTTTCAGTTATTTTTTAAACCTCGGTTCCTTGGTCATAACGCCCAATTAGTTTTTCTCCCACCAAGTATGTTGAGCAGCAGATATAATAAATATGTTTTTCAAAGAAATGCAGTTTGGAGAATCAGAAGGTACTATGCAGCAGCATTTAACTTAATACATATTCTGTGTAATCAATATTTATGGGTTGAGCCTTGTGCATTAGCTTTCTAGGGAACATGGAGGATTTATTAATTGATTGTTATATGATTGCATCTCTACCTATCATCCAGACCATATGTTATGCAATGTGTTTGTCGTATAATATCTTATGCTACAGTTCATTCTAGAGAAGCTTAAACTGAAAGTATGTTAGCTAGACTTCTATATCTCAATTACTTGTTTTTATAATACATATCATACGTCATTGGAACAGGTGTGTGTCTAGCCTTGAAACTACTAAAGTATGTGTTGTGAGAAAGATGAAATACTGTCATTTGTTAAAGAATCGAACTCCTTTTCTGCAAGACTTCCTTTGAGTATAGGCAAAAGGTCAGTGTCAGCCTGTAACGTTAACCCATTATTTTCCTTGCTTGAAACATGATCTTCTCAACATCCAACTTTTGAAAAAGATCATAAGCTCTGGATTTTACTTGTGTGGAATATTCTTAACACTTGAATGGGTTGCCGTGTTATATCAATATCACGAGGAAGAATATTGTGTAAGCGTAAGCACAACTCGTAAAGATATTTTAATCTCATTTCAGTATTTGCTATTTGTTATGTTCAAGAATAAGCTTGTTTTATAAGACTGGAAGGGTTGAGATAAATTTCCTGTTATTTTGCTGCGTGATAATTATATAGATCTCACATACATGGCCGTGTCAAGAAAGCAACAAGTCATTACGGTGAGAGAGGTCGGGTTCTCTACTCCACGAGGTAGTTCTTCTAACTAACCTATCTAACATTTTTATCAGAGGAGGGGTAATTTGGACAAGCGGTTGAATGAGTTAAAATGTAACTTTTAACAAGTATGATAAGTTAATGGATTCAAATTTTTGACTTCAGGTTGATGAAAATTATCCATTTTACTTTGACAAAGACTATAATTCGCGGGGTTTTAGATAATGTATTTAAACCATCAAGGTTTGTCAAATAAGATCTCACTTCTCTTGATGGTCTAAATGTCCTATCTGTAAGTCTATCTGTAATTTGATTAGGTCATAAATATCAAATGGGATTATAAAGTACCAATACTTAATATTAACAAAGTGTTATTTAATATAAATATTATTTTAAATTTTTTGTGTGAAGCAGCTAGAAGAATAATATTCAGCAGAAAAATTATTGCTTATAAAACAAGTCCCAACACTTACAAGTTGGATCGACTTAGAGCTTTTACCTGGGAAGAGGAGAGTTAATAAGGTGAAAAGAATTTGACTTACTAATTATTTTGTTTTTCGATCACTTTATCGCACCCTCAAACATACTAATTAGATTTTTCATGCTTGTTGGCAGATTTCAAGGTGAAAAGGTTGATTCTTCTCAAGACACTAGTCGATGGAAAGGTTGTAGCGTTTTTACTAGTTTGAATTGGTGTAAATACATTGATGATTCTTTTTGTTTAGTTTTGGTATTGTTGAGTTGTGAATTTGGCTTGTTTCTAGTTTTCTTGTAATGATATGATTATTGATTCAAGTGTTGAGTTTTATGTAACTTTTAACTTTTGTGACATCTTATTCTTGGCTTTATTCAGTTAAATGAAACTATGTCTTTGATTTGTGATTGATTTTAGTATTTTATGTAAAATATGTGCACTAGTGATGGGAGAAAGCCCTATAAGCTCAATATCTATGATGAGTATAATTCTTCAAAAGTGACTAAGTTACTTGTCACAAAAGCACATAATTACAGGATTCACAACTGTTCATTTGTGATGAACATGCTTTTTATGAGGAAAAACAAAGTCAAACGTGATGAACAAATCGTCACGGTATATAACTTAATGTGATAAAATCACGATTCGTCACAAATGCTTTTTGTGAGAAACTCAGTTTTGTCACGGTAGCCTTTTATGACGGTGCTACGGTGACGGGCCTGTGATGAATTTTTTTATCACAATAAACTACAGTGACGATTTTGTGAACTTTTGTGATGAATTATTTTATATAAAAAATACAATTTTTGTAGTGCTACAAGAAGACTTGTGTTATCTAAATATGCAAAAATCTCTCTCTGTTATTCGATAACTAACAAACGGCCTTCATTTCGGTTTTGAACCTAGATGGAATACAAATAGACCATTATGCTCTTGTACAACTTATTGATATATAAAAAAAAGCATTGTCATGCAACTGAACCCTACGCCATCATCGACATCGAGCAACCTCCAGCCAGCGGCCACAAAATTTGTCCCTCCGGACGAGTTCGTCTTCACCACACGACAACAAAAGAGACCTAGACCAATCAGGGATGAAGCTCCTATGGATGTCAGCATGTACACCTTGGAAATTAGGGGTCATAACCCTAACCCTAATACTAACCGTCCCTCTCCAACGTATACTGCAATCACGAAAGTGAAGGGAAAGCCAAAGGATGTGCGGTTTGATGACTTGATAACGACTGAAGTACAAAAACATAAAATTCTTCATGAACCATCGGAACACATGCCAATCACAAAAGTTACCTTCTCAGAGGAACTGAGGAACGTATCAAACTTTAATGGCAAGATAACCTCATTCTTAGAGTTCTAGCTCGTCATTGGTATTACGAGGCCTTTAAACAAAAATGGACATAATGTAGTCGCTCCACAATGCTTTTGAACTTATGGATTTAGGGAATGGTTGCTACTATCTGAAGGGCTTACATGCAAGCAGACGAGAGATGATATGGACGGAAGGGCCTTGGCATTTGGCGAGAAACTTTCTTTCCATCCGTAAATGTTTCCCGAATTTCAATGCTGATACTGACAAGATTGATAGCGTAATTACGTGGGTTAGGATTATGAACTTACCAATGGAGCTACTCTCAGAAGGAATTGTCCATGGCTTAGAAAGTTGCATCGGGGATCCCATCAAAATTGATGGGAACACGATGAACGCATCAAGAGGAAAATTCGCTAGGGTATGTCTCTAGGTGAGTACAGACAAACCGCTGAAAATGGCCTTGGGTGTGCGTGAGAAAGTCTATCATGTGGTCTACGGGAATGTAGGGCACCTCAAAACGAAGTGCGAATCTGGATAAGTTTCTTTGTCGTAAGAGAAAGGGGAGACTTAATCACGTACTACCATCATCCCAAAGGGTGCATAGAATGAGCTAATTGGCTATTGGAAAAAACTCAAAAGAACAAATACGGGGACTGGATAAAGGTAACGAGGGGTTATAAGAATGGCCCAACTATTAAAGAGGCATTAGTGTGGAAGGTTGGTGTGCATGTGAGCAATCCGATAATCATGTCTCGGGATGATCAAGACCCCACGAAACGTATGGAGAAAGGTAGCAGGCAACAACGCTACTACCCTAGTCCCGTTCACACAAGGAAAGATGGTACTGCCGAACTCTATCTTTCCTAATGAGGCGCCTAGCTCTAAACGTGGGGAGAAGGCAACAAATACGACGAAGGGGACTAATATAAAGAAACCTAGCAAAGAAGGAAAGAGGATTACTAATAGGACTCTTAACACATTTGATGTGACAATCACGCCCACGAGCTTTGATTCGATCCAAGTTTGTTCAGTGGTGATCAATCACTTTATCCAACTCAGACTAAAGCGCGACTCATAGGAATGGGTCTCATTATCCAGGAGCAAAACTATACACATTTTATAAAATATATTTTGATATATACATCGCAAGTCTTGATATTACAAACAATTTGACTATTTTAATGGTTATGCACTGGTGGCAACACATGAATATTCCAAAATACACGCTTGAACAATTATTCACTTGATCCATGCCGCCATGTTGATTTTATCATGAGGAATGGACTTAAGAAACGAGAAATAAGTCTTTATGACTTAGTGAGATTCGTATGAAAGAGCTAGTAATACAAGAATTAACTGTGATTTCATGGATACATTCTGAGTAGTAATCTTACAGGTAGAAACAGTTCAATTAGATAATTTGATATAGCAATGATACTAGAATTTTCATGCAATATTCAATGAACTTGTGCTTAACAATAAACAAATCCAACCTTATGACTTCTAATATTCTACCTTATACCTCCCGACGAGGAGCAACCTCAAAAACAAATCAAGAGACACGCTCGAGTACATGTTGATCTAGCATGCAGGTTATAGCTAACTTTTGACTGCAAGCGGCACCTAGATAGAAGGGTATCGAGCGAAATTATTTAAACCGATAATCCTTATTCCCGGTAGTAACTCGACTCAATCCATGGGCCCAACTTTCCAAATGCCTCCCAATGGGTGTAATAGATAAAAAAAAATAAGCTAATAAACTGGATAATATCCATTGCTCCTTGAGCTACATGTCCCGAACATAGTTCGTTTCTCTTTGCACAGTTCAAGAACCAGCAGATGAGATTAAAATATTGGGGAATTACCATGATTATGAATCAATATGATAAATAATAAATGATTGGATATGATTTAAAATCATGTTATTAGATGAGATACAAAAGCAGGAATATGTTGAAATGTAGGTTGTTCGAGGTTTAGTAACGGAGTAGTGGCTTTTCTGTCCAAGTTTCTCAGGGCCGGATGCCAAAAGGGGCTAGAACAAATCAGAAATGGAACATCACCTTAACTCGTCAAACCTTTAACAAATTTAAATAATATTAATAAACTAAATTTATAATTCACCACAACAAATATTAGTACTTTTTCTACAATTCTGATGTTGGTGAAATTGAGGACGTTCTTGTTAAGCATGTTAGTTACAATGTAAATTTTAGTAAATAACACATAAGATTAATTTATGATATTACACAAAACATGAAAAATCTTAGATGATGAATTTAAAGAAAAACATATGCTTCAATTGGATATTGAATATCGATTATTTTAACCACCTTATTTATATCCTCAAAATTATCTTAAATAACCATATGTTCAAACTTATGACTGTGACGATTCATGTTAAAGTCGTATCGATGACAAGTCACGACAACAAGTAAAATTTGATTAACTATCATATTTGATATATAATCAATCCTTAAAACATATTACTTAACTAACTCTAAGAAAACTCGTCTTTTTAGCCTTTAATCAATTCAAAATTTTTAATAACCACATATCAAATAAGTATTATATGAAGTAACACCTTAAATGTATAACTTAATCAGTTATTACTTTATTTTACATAGGTAGTTTAAAATGCATATAACTATGTTATAACTTAAATATAAAGATATAACCATGGGAAATTTTTCAAAACATGTGACAAGAAATATTTATTATGGTAAATAATCCTATTTTATGGTTAGCTCATAAAGTGGCAAGAATAATCTTGTAAGATTTATGAAAGTAGTATGTTAAACATGATAAATATTCTATTAAAATGCTATAAATAAAATCACAAAAATGTCAATTCATGATTATAAATTATAACAATCTAATTATAACTAATACTATCATGTTAAACTCATGTGTGTGGTAAATACTTGAATTATGATGGTGGTTTAACTCATAAACTAAGAAAATAAAGGTTGTGCTAAATAAACTGAAAAATCACCACAGTTTCGGTTTTACCTTTGATCGGATATTCAAATGAACTTGGTTTTCTAATACTTTTACGGTTTTTGATTTCTAATGTGATGATGATGATGTGTGTACCCAGGATTTTGTGAAAATACAAAGGTTTGTTATGCTAAATAATTGTTTCAACATAAGACCTACAATCGGATTTCTTGACAGCAGTTTACAATTTATGTGTTGCAGCCTCCTAGATCATATTATTTGGGAAAGACATCAAGAAGGGTATGTAGCCAAAAATAGATTGCAACAATATACTTTTTACTATTTGTTATTATTTTTCTAAGGTGCAGGGCAGATTCGACATTTCCTGCGCAGTAAAAGTTTCGACGTCTTTTGGGTAGAAAATAACAAGATAAAGATCTGCAATAATTTTTTTTCGAACAAAAACACAAAAATAAACAACATGTATTTAAGAGAGATTTTGCTGAATCGGATTATTTTGGTTGTATAAAATGTTGAACAATTGTGATTATTTATAGGCAAAAATTATAGTTTAATCATTAATATTCATGTCCCCCTATGGTTATTTTATAATAATCACAAAAAATCTGACTTCAATCATGCTTTTAAGGATGTCATGGCTTACCTCACAAATTAGTTAATTGCATATCAAGTTCCTCAATTATTTATAATTAAAACTCAAAAAGGTATGATAAGATTTATTTGTTACATACATATTTACTTATGTAATTTTCCTAGGTAAATTGATCGTCTTGGTTAATATTTAAAATTTAAATATATGTTTGATAATTAAAAACCTATAAAAAATAAAAATAAAGACTAACTTCCAAGTTCATGGACTAAACGGCAAATTTTTCTATATGCTTAGGGTTAAAAATGAAATTTTCAAAAGTTGAAAGACTAAATTATAACTTTATTTTCTTCTTAATTTTTGAGGTGTTACATTTGATACCTTAACCATATATAAGGATCAAGAACTGGCGGAGATAATAACCGAAAATCATGAAGGAAACAAGAAGAATTTTGTGGAGGACCAAACCGTGTGTAGTGGAGGATGAACAATGGGACAATTTATTGTTGGGGGTAATGGGAGGTCCTGGAAATAGAGACGAGATAACATGAGTTCCGAGGACCATCTAGGACATCACGGGTGGCGCTAGAGGAACGTGTGATAGAGGTGTTGTCGATCCTAATTCGTTTTTGGGAGATAGAGACATCAGTTTATCGCCCCTAGAGAGAGGACGATGTATCGACCTGGTGGAGATAACAGAGATGAGCGACTCGGAATCCAACAGACAATTAGATCTTGTAGTGGAGACGGCGAATTAGATATATGCGACATGAAGTGGATTCATTGTTGAGAACTCGGTCGTTCTGTACTGGTTAATGCAAGCGAATATGTAGATTATATCTTGGAACTATCAAGGGGCGGGCCATGTGGATTTTAGGAGGAACTTTTGGGAGCTAGTTCGCTCTCACGGTCCCTTAGTTGTGCTCCGAGCCTCGAGTTTTCCAACTATATTTTGGCTCTGACATCTGGCATGATTGGTGGAGTCTGGGTGTTATGGAATGAAGCTTATGTCAATGTTGAGATCCTAGACGTCAATGATCAGGCCATACACGCACTTACTAATCCTAGTCTTCAGAAGAAGTGGCGGGTGTCCATTGTGTATGCGCAACCAAGGCACACTGTGAAGGTTCGAGTATTTGATAGTATGGAAAGAATCGCGCAAGGAACGAATCTCCCATGGATTGCGATAGGGGATTCATTGAAAGATGCGGCTTTATTGATATGGAATTTCGAGGACCAACATTCACGTGGGTCAACCAACAAGAGGATGGCGAGCTGATTCAGGAGTAACTAGATTGTTCGCTAGCAAACAGAGCATGGCTCGATCAATTTCCCAACAATGATCTCTTTCACCTCCCTAGAACCCATTCGGATCATCATCCAATTATTATAGCATGCCAGGGGAATAATAGTGAGGGAGCGAAGCGGTCGTTCAGATTTGAGGCACCGTGGTTTCAACACCCTAAATGTCTCCCGTTAATTAAAGATATTTGAGACTCACATCCAGATATTCTGTCATCTATTGAGCACGCCTCGAGTGTTCTCGAGCCATAGAACAAGGAACGGTTTGGAAATGTTTTCCAAAAAGATAACCCTCATCGCGGGCATCAACTTGATCCAAAAATTGAATCGCCGAAAGGGGTTATACCTTGTGAAGCTCGAGCGGTCTCTTATTGCTGAATATAATAATGTCTTGCGACAAGAGGAAACCATGTGGTTCTAGAAATCGAGGGTTAAGTGGATTAGTGACGGGGATAGGAACACAAAAAAAATTCATCGCTCTACGATGGAAAGGCGCAAAAGGAATAAAATTAAGTCCCTAAAAATTGACGGCGTCTTGTCGAACGAGAAGGGTGTACTTCAAACCCAGCGCAACATTATTACGCTGACTTATTTTCGGGCCGTTCAGAAGACGGAGATTACTTGGGGACCGCACGCCTCTCGACATCCGTGCATCAGGTGGAGCATAACCTGAATCGTCGCTTTGCTTTCTAGCCAAATGGAAATTATGGAAGTTAAGGAAGTTATTTTCTTGATGAACCCCTTCAAGGCACCTGGACCCGACGGATTGCACGCAGGATTTATCACAAGAGTTGGGATTTGATTCATAATTCTTTGTTCGAATTTGTGAACAACGTCTTCAGAGATAGGAGCTTTAATCCCAAGAAATGTTAAGCCTTTATGTGTCTTATCCCAAAGGTCCAAAATCTAGAAAGTATAGCATAATTCATACCGATTTCACTTTGTAATATCCTCTATAAATTCATTACAAAGAGCCTCACGTCGCGACTTAGGGGAATCATGTCTGAAATCATCTCCCCCTCTCAGTCGAGTTTTATTAAGGGAATGAGCACGCAAGATAATATCTTTTTGCTCCAAGGGGTTCTTCATTCAGTGTGCAACAAGAAAAAAAATAAGGTGGGTAGTATGATAATGAAACTCGACTTGGAGAAAGCGTACGGCAAGATAAATTGGGAGTTCTTGGAGGAGATGCTTCATGCATTCCAATTTCCAAAAGAAACGATTGAGCTTATCATGTTCTGTGTAAGGAACGCGTCGACAAGAGTTATGTGGAACGGATCACCCCTCTAGCCTTTTAAGCACGCGCGCGGTCTACGACAGAGAGACCCATTATCGCCATATCTATTCGTACTTTGCATGGAACGCCTTTCTTATTTGATTAGAGAAGAGGTGGAGAAGAAGAAGTGGCAGTCCTTGATCCCGTGTAGAGGCGGACCGAGTCTATCACAGTTATTTTTTGTGGACGACTTAATGCTAATGGGACGTGCGACCAAGGGAACGGCCAGGGAAATTCGACAAGTCTTAGACAAATTTTGCAGGTCATCCGTACTGAAAGTTAGCAATCAAAACTCTAAGGTTTTCTTTTCAAAAACTGAAGGGGCGGGATTGAAACGTTGCATCTGTGATATATTGGGCTTCGGGCAAACTAGAAATTTGGGAAAATACCTTGGAATTCCTTGATTGATGGACGTGTGACATGGGCAGATTTTGCAAGCCTTCTTGATCGCATCATGAAAAAATTCTCGGGTTGGAAGAATAAGCTCCTCACGATTGCGGGTCGCACCACCCTCATCCAGTCGGTCTCATCGGCTCTTCCAATCTATCATATGCAAGCCGTGTAGATCCCAGAGAATGTGTGTAGGAATCTGGACCGGTTAAACAGTGACTTCCTTTGGTCTTCGGACATCAAGAAGAAGAAGTTACATCTTGTTGGGTGGTCTTACGAAATCTAAATGCGATGGTGGTCTTGGGATACGAATGGCGCGCATATGCAACGAAGCTCTCCTATCTAAATTGGCTTGGCACATCATGCGAGAGGAAAACACGGTATAGAAGGAGCTTATTGCAGCCAAATATCTAAAGAAGGGGAGGTTAATGGAGTGCCTCGGGAAACCTGCGGATAGTACGACTTGGAAGGGAATACTTCGTTGTGTGGGCGTCATGTCACCTTTTTTGCGGTGGAAAATTGGGGACGGACGTAAAATTCGTTTTTGGTATGATAATTGGATCGGAGGAAAAAGACTTTGTGAAGAGGGCTGCGTGATTCAACTGGATGAAGCAAAGTTAAACTTCGGGACGTACTGGAGGAGGATGAAACGTGGCAGATCAGTTCTCTTGCATCAATAATTCCACCAGATTTGCGGGAAGAGATTACGAGGCGCAACATTGTTCTTAGAGAAGTCGAGGATAGAGTTTTATGGAGTGAGAACTCGAATGGCAAGTTCACATGTCAGTCCGTCTACAAGACTACGCGGAGTATTATTCGGATGATCAGCCTTTGTGCGCGACGGGCAGTTGGGTTTGGAATCTTGACTTGAGTAACAAGATTTTATTCTTTCTTTGGCTTGTTGCCCAGGATCGGCTCGCAACGAACGAAGTAAGGAAAGCGCGCGGGATTCCCACGGAGGATATTTGTCCAGTTTGTAACACATACGTTGAAAGCTCGTTTCATATGCTTCGACATTGCACTATGGCTCGACAAATCTGGAGACGGGTGGTGGCGCTAAACAACCTTGCGTTCTATGAAAGCGTTCCAGATGAACAATGGTTGAAAAGTGTTATGGAAAACAAGCATATGGTAAGCCAGATCTATCAATAGGAGGGCTAGAAATTCGTATTTGCAGCCGGGCTTTGGGTGATATGGAAGAATCGCAACAAAAGAGGTATGTGTGCACCGCATGGATAGCATAAACACTTGTATGTTCAAAATTAAACTGTTGTACCAAGATTTAAAGTTAGGAAGGAGAAATATGAGACGCACGAAAACGGCGCATGTGTGGTCTAAACCCGAAGATGGATGGGTGAAGCTTAATACGAATGGAGGCGTATATCAGGACGAGAACAGATGATACGGGGCCGGAGTGCTACGAGCAGCAAATGGAGGATGGATATGGGGCTTTAAGATGAATTTAATGTCGCCTATTGTCGACGACGCTGAGTTGGAAGAAATAAAAGCAGGCCTTACATTGGCTCGGGAACGAAGATATCCACGACTCATCTTAGAGACGAATTCCCTTGTAACGTATCAATGCCTCAGCACGATTGAACCACCTACGTGACATAGTAGTGGCTTGTTGCAAGAATGTCGTAACCTTACAAGGTTGCCATGAGAAGTACATATTAAGTGGATACCAATAGAGGCCAATAATGTAGCGAACAAGCTTGGACGATTCAAACTTATTAATAGTAGAGAATTCTTTTGGGAATCTCTTCTCTTCGTGTTACTAGCTTTTATAAGGCAGACTTTGTCTACCGACTTTTTGTGATTTCTTTGTTTACCAAAAAAAAAAAAGGATATATCGAGTTCAGATATTTATTGTCTATTTATATATGCATATACACAAATTATCATTTTACTTTGGAGTTGCTTTGTTATTCTTGTCCCCTGGGCTTATTAGTTCAATAATTTCTATTATTCTTTCACCTTCTATTAGAAAGATTCAGACTATCACAATGATAGCATTGCTCCAATTTATATTCTTTCGCTCTTGGAAGTTCTTGCCCTCTGTTTAGCTCATATTTTTACGTGAATCAGAGTTTCGGTTTTGGATTCGGTTCAAGTAGTGATAAGAAATTGGATCACAAGAATGTGTTACATACACTAAAAGCTACTGCAAAAGACTGGTACAACATAACATCTTACATGCCCTGATCTCCCCACCCTTCAACCTAGTATGACAAAAAGAGTGCAAAAGTATAACAAGCAACATGAAATGTCATGATATAGATGTCACCCTAACCGAGTGATCTGCTGACCCTGTCAAGAACATGGGCAAGGTTGGGTGCCAATCTACTGTTGTTATAGGTCCAGTATGAGGAAGTGTTCTCATGCCACTCATACGACCTTGGACCTGCCACAAGAAAGTTAGAATTAGAAAGTGTTAACTAATACGCAATATTACATGAGCATTTGTATCTTAACGAAGTATGTTTCCTCATTCAAACTTAGAGCGACATGTCCAAAAGAAAAGGAAGTCAAAAAATTTGTTCAGAGTATCGGTTTAGATACCTGGTATATCGGTGCTTTTGTTGAACTAGATGTGACCAGAAGTTTCCTCCCATTTGTATCTAAAGCCATTTCACGTCTACACTGCGACAAGTTATCCGATCTGCAAAGACAGAGACTAATTAATTCACTTAATACGAATCCTATTTTTGTAGGTTTACACCATATTTACCAAAAATCCAAGTGGCCAAAGGTCATTAACACCACTTCTAGAATAAATGGAACTAGAAATCAAGTATTTCATTCTAAGCCCACTCAGCACATTATGGCAGCGGTTATACTGCTATTTTGCAGTGAGGAAGATTTCGAGAATAAATCCACAATTGCACGATAAGAAAAAATGTCACCACAGCTAACACGTTGTCAGAAACCAACATTGGAAGGTTTTGATGTCTACAATCGTCATTGCTAGTACTTTGATTGTTATTCTTCACATGAATATTTACAAAATGGAGAATTATACAGTTCATGTGGAACATATAGCCAGGAACAAGCTCATGGCAAGGCATAACTAATCATGAATTTCAAAGTTCCCAATCACAAAGATGCATCACAATACAGAATCTGAGCCCGCATGCAGGTATATGAGGCTGAAATATGTTGAGCGAAGATTGATAACTAATATGCCGTGACTATGTACCTGCTACAACTTCTTGACCACATAATTTTTCCTTGATTGTGTAAGCTCCATTCAAATATCTGAGTGCACAAACTTTCAAGTTAGGTTCCAGCACATCCAATACGGTAGCATAAATATAAACTGGCAGGAAATGTTAGAAATTAACTAAACGACATGCTTGCAATTGCAGAGGATAACTAAAGTTGTAAAAATACTTGCATTTCCATCAGACCCCAAGCTAAAAATGCTGGTCTCATCGGGCCCAAAAAGAATCGAGCTAATTGCAGAATCATGAGCAGGCCATCCAGTAACTTGCTGGCCAGCAGACATATCTTCCTCCAGTTAAGGGATACATGTTTGCAGTAATCTTACATAAAGAATCCATGATAGCAGTACGATAACATAATTCGACAGAATATGAGGAAAAAGGATACCAAACATGTGAATCATTCCATCTGTAGCAGCAGCTGCTAAAAGCTTTCCATTGTGGTTAAAGCTCAAACTGGTAATTGCCGGTGGATCTTTACCAAGAGGAAGCACTGTCTTCAAAAGAGTTGAAAAGTGAGGGCCCGTTACCCCTAGTCTAAAGGAAGGGAACAGCTGAAAGGACTTCACTCTATATACAAATATTACGGGACAAATGATTACATACCATGGCCCTCCAAGTCCTCATGTTCCATACGGTCAGTGAGGCGAACCCCAGACTATCATAATATCCAGTACCTTGCCTTCAAAAATCATGAGAGGATAATTATGGCATGAAGAATATAAAAAGAGAACATTACAAGGGTGACGAGGAGAAAGAGAATCTAGTAAACAACAGTACCTCCGGGATGCTGCAGCTGAAACAAAAATAGGCTCCACGGGGCTGCATTTCAGGTCCAAAATGCTGAATTAAAGAAAATATGTTAGCAACAATGAGAATAAAAGTGTGAGGGCACAAGTGCAAGTATCTCATCTTGGTTGTCAGAAAAGGTTACGCTTGAACAGAAATGGAATAAGCAGCTGGGCATAGATGAAAACCAATGATAGTGACTAGAACCTGGGGTACGTGTCAGTTGTGTTTAGGTCACAAACAACTCGTTTGGAATCAACATTCCATGCTTTAATGCCTCCATCAGAAGTGCCAATCAGTAGCTTCAATCAACAACGACAAATTAAAAAAACATCAAATCTATAGTCTTTGTTTACCCAAATATTTTGGAACATTACTACTAAAATTCATCAACTTCAACATAAGAATGTTTCGTTATAGAGCCAAGAACACACCAAGCGATCAGATTTGCAGTCCCATTCAAGAGACATGACCTCGGCTCCACAGTATATGGTTGCATTTCTTGATGATGGAGTTGATGAATCGTATGTCCATATCCTTCGCCACAGAACATGAAATTAGTCTATAGAAGAAGACAGCAAAGTTTCTCAGATGATGATCACAGAGTTGGACATATATTCTGATTAGTATTAAATTCAGGTTTCTCTTTTATACTTTAACGATTTGGTAATATATGAATCATTGCTGAAGAATAACTGTCTAAGGAGGCAATGCAACATGTCCTAGAAAGTGCAAAATTAAGAGCAAACCAATATGTACATTGTTATACAACTAATGATAGAGTTAAAGCATTCAAACTCTGTGGCCCTTGGTAGCAGCTAGGGACACAATGCAAATGTTAACAAGTAAATAAATATAGGAGGTTCAGAAATGCGTCGAACGAGAATGCATAGCAGAATGATGCCAGAGCTCTGAGATATTTAGGCTGTTAATAGATCATATTAGGTCCAATAATAGCAAATTGTAATAACACAGCTCTTGAGACATCTGGTAGAACCAGAGTGTTCATAGACAACAATCACAATCATTAGAGCGCTTTTGACGGAACCTATTTAAGCGCTTGAGACAACCACTGCAGCATCAGTTCTTTTTCCAGATTTTGCATTCTATTGAAGAAGTCTGGGATAATGTACAGTGTGGTGCAGTAAGTGGGAAATATTACCTGACTGTGCCGTCAACAGAAGCACTAGCAATATTGTCTCCAGATGCAGAAAAGCGGCAACAACTGATAGGACTTGTATGGCCCAAGAATGTGTCCTAGAAAAGAAAGAAACGAAGAACATCAAACCCTGCAGGACATGGATAGGATATAAATTCTAAAACAAGGACAAGCTGTAACTTTTATTGAGAGAAGCAGCATGAAAACTGGGTATACTTTCTCTATAAAGAATTTACCTGAAATACTGCTTTCACTTCAGGGAACTCTTCTTCGGTCTGCAAGTCATACCCACTTCCTGTAAAGGTAAATTTTAGATAGCATCACCATGGAGGCTGATACCTGTAAGGCATCATTGCTCTAATCAACTTTTACAATTCAAAGCTACGTAGGAGCACATTCGAAATGGTCTCTTGGACAACTTCTTAGCCAGTTCACAACTTCATAGTTTTTGTGCTTCAATAGTTAGCACTTTAGTTGCTCTGCATCTTTGAGTAATTTCTTCTGGTTCATAGTGAGACAGATCCCATCACTATTTTATGATGTTTAGATTCCCTGAGCTGAATTCTTAGGTGTTATGTGGTGACTCTATGTTCTTTGCTAAACTAACTCCGCCATGTCTCATTTTACATGTGCAAGAAAAAGTCCTTTTCCGTTTCATAATGTAGGGTTTGTGAGAGTAACAGATAGCTTTCATGAGCTATAGTTCTTCTAGAAGATGTCCATGACTTTATACAGGAACTCCTAAGGTATCTGGTTTACAGAAATGCTAATAACGCTATCCAAAATGATGATTAATTTGAAGCATTATACCAAGAATAAAGATGATGTGCAACACAGACACGAAATTCTAAACATAAACTGCATCAATACTACAAGGAAAGAAGGCTACAAATCTTGCAGCTTCTTTTGTTGACCTTTAACGACATCATCTTCTGAACCATCCAGCACAGAGAATCTTATGATATGGAATGAGGAAGTAGCATGAGGACATACAACCAATATTTTCCTATTACATGATCAACAACAGCATAAATGAGAAAAATCTTGAAGTATTCACTTCTTATAGTTCCCACATCAAAATGACCCTTGGTTGAAAATTGGCACGTTCACTTATTGAGTTCAATCGAGTTCTTAATCAAGCTAGTCTTCTGCAAAATTGGCAACGCTCGAACTCTTTCTATAGGAGAATTAGTGCTAGTAGCTTTACAATTACATAAGAAAACGGATAAACAGTGCAAGCCGTGATTGATCCGAGAATAGAACACTTCCTCTGTGTAAAAGACATTAGCAGCAACTTACCAGTAATAGAGCCGTCCAAGGAAATTCGGCGACTATCACTGCTCGTACTCTCTTCAGCATGAATATCCGTCGAATGACAAGGTCCCGACCCTCCAGCATTATCTCCACCGCGAACTGATTCTCTTTCTTCGGTGGTAGATGTAGAATTCACATGTGTGTCACACGACGTACTACTGGCACATCTACCTTCTTCTGCACTACTGAAAAAAAAAAGTGGTTCAAATAGTTACGAGTACGAAAAGCATCTTTTGCTTCCACCTGATATATGAAAAAAACAATTACACATCACACACTTACGTCCTCGAAGCACAGAGTAGGGCCTCTTTCTCCTCCAACAAACCCTGAACTTGCGATAGCTTGAGATTAAGCTGCTTAATCTCTTTCTTAAGACTATTCACAGTATCTCTCTCAGCACTGATCTTCATTAACGCAGGAGTACGTAGATAAGCTAAGGAAAAACAAAATCAAACTCGCCAAAGTTCCTAAACAACACACCAAAACTCAAAACGTACTACACGAAAATGAACCGATACACTTCAAGAACCTCAAGCAAAAGGATATGAGTGCCATTAAGCATTTCACTCAAGAAATTCCTGACAGTCAGATGCAATGAACGAAACCACTCTTCGCTGAAGTAAACGCGAAACCGAGCATCCAAATGCGGATTCTGCAGATACGGAATCGCTGCAATGAAACAAAACTCAACACAACTAAATCCACAAAAAAAAAAAACAATAAACTCATCGAACAAAAAGTTCAAAACACTCACCGAACCACGCGCTCCACGTCTCGTCTCGTTGCATCAACTCGTTACCGTAAACTCCGAAAAACTCCAACACTTTGTCCTTTTTACCACATTTTAGGGCACTAACAATGTAATACCGCAGAATCGACTGGTCCAGCTTCGAAATAACGGCGATGAGGCTCGGATCGGAGTAGGAGAAGCACGTTTTGAAGAAAGTGAGGAGATCTGTTAACTTGTTGGCTTCGAATTTGGGGATGTATACGGAGAAAATTAGGTCTAGAATCTTGTCGACGTGAAAGGATTTACCGATATCAGTGGCGAGCTCTTTTTCGAAGGATTGGAGAGTATTGGTGAAGCCTCTGAAGATTAGGAATTCGCGAACCAGCTCCTCTGCCACTTTCATGTTGTTCGCCATTTTTGTGGAACTGCAACTTGGTTTCTTGAGCTCACACTCACAGTTTGTTAATTTTTAATTTCGTTATTATTTATCCAGTTTAATGTAAGAATTAATGAAGTTGTTGATGTAAATTAATACTCTCTCTCTTTTTTTTTTTAACTCTAAATTTATTTATACTTTATACGTATTGGGGACAATGGTTCCAAAGGTGCCCTAATCATCGATCAAAATTTTGGTTTTTTTTGGTGAAAAAAGAAGTTCAAATAAACAAATTACATCATGTCTTTAATGACCAAGTCGTTAATAAAACTAAAAGGAGGTTTATCCCATAAGATCAACCCCTCATTACAAGAAACAGACAACTTAGTAAGAGCATCAGCAACCGCATTAGCACATCTTGGAATCCATTTAAAGGATGAAGTCCAAGGCATTCTCAACAACATCTTGCATTCATCAACTAAACTCTTGAAAGCTGGCAAAGGTTCCTGCTCCCCTTGGATCATATTGTAAGTAGCAAGTGAATCCACTTCGATGTCAATCTTCTCAACTCTCTTGTTCCAAGCCAATTTAAGACCTTCCTTAAGAGCCATCAGTTCAGTTTCATCCACAGAGGGAGAAGAAACCTGAAGCTGAAAACCAGCAATCCAAAGACCTTGATCAGATCGTAGAAGTCCTGCACATTTACCACTATTGTTCCATTGACTCACACTTCCATCAGTGTTGAGTTTAATCCATCCTTCCTTTGGTTTAATCCACTCAACAATGTTGTGTTGATTATTAGTATGTCTTCTGCCCAAGAAAAGATCCCAACTGAGATTTTTTATTTTTAAAATTCTGCCCTGGAGGTGTGTTTCTTTCTTATGAAAAACTCTGTCATTCCTTTGAATCCAGCAATGCCAAACTGTAGCCATGAAAATCCACTTCCATTGAGCCTATGGACTGATCAGATTCCTGAGGTTAAGGGATTCCAGATTGGTCTTAAGCCAGATATCATCATGAACACCATCAAAGACTGTCATATCCTCAGGATGTATTATGTTCAGCCATAAAGATCTTGCTTCCTTGCAATGTCTTATCAAATGTATCCCTGTCTCCTCCTGGAAATTGCAAAAGGTACAAATAGGAGTCAGAGCTGCATGTCTCCTGAATCTCATAGAATTGGTGGCTAATCTCTCTTGCACCAGAAGCCATAAGAAGTGTTGAAACTTGTGACTAATATCCACCTTCCATACCCAGTGAATGTTAGAATTTCTTATGCCATTAATGCAGTGACTCTTCTTGAACACTCTATAAGCTGACTGACAAGTGAACAATCCACTTGAAGTGCCATTCCAAAGAACAATATCCTCTTGTTCATTAAGAATAACATGTCTCTTCTTGATATCCTCTAGAATGATATGAGGGATGTAGGAAACAACATCATCCAATTTCCATTCATTCTCTGCATCCAGCATGTCGGCAAGAGTAAGCTTCCTCTCTGATTGAATAATAATAGGAACCTCCTCATCTAGGCAACCTGATCCTCTCCAATTATCATACCAGAAGGAGATATCATCTCCTTTACCAACTTTCCACCTCAAATGAGGTTTCATGAGATCCATGCATTTGACAATACCCCTCCAAGTACTACTATCAGAAGACTTAGCCTTGTAAGTAGAGAAATTCTGATTTTTGAGATATTTGGCTTGAACTAATTGACTCCACAATGAATTCTCCTTCTTCAGTATCTTCCAAGCAAGTTTAGCCAACAAGGATTCATTAGCAGTCCTAGAGACTCTGAGTCCAAGTCCACCATCCTTATTGCTTTGTGTCACTATTTGCCAGTTAACTAAATGCATCTTATGATCTGCAATATCAGTTGACCAGAGAAAGTCTCTGTTGAGTTTATCAAGTTTCTTGCACACATTCACTGGTAGATAAGAAGCCTGCATAGTGTATACCGATTGAGCTGAGGAGACAGAGCCAATAAGAGTCTCTCTCCCTGCAAGAGAGAGAAGTTTACTTTTCCAGGATTCAAATCTGCCAAAAATCCTATCAAAAAGCTCAGTTGTATCAGCTCTTGATGCTCTGCCATGAGTGAGATGAATGTCAAGATATTTACCCAAGTTAGGAGTTTGATCAAAACCTAACACATCACAGATGTGTCTCTTAAAATTGGCTCCTTGTGTTCTTGAAAAGAATATTTTGGATTTCTGGCAACTAACCTTTAAACCAGAAGTTGTGCAGAAAGAATCCAAAACTTTTTTCATAGTCAGTGCATTGCTTGCCGTGGCCATACCCATGAAAATCAAATCATCAGCAAAAAACAGATGAGATAATGGAGGACCACCTCTACATGGAGTCAAAGGTTTCCACTTCTTCTTCTGAACTTCCTCTTGGATAAGATAAGATAACCTTTCCACACATAAGACAAACAGGTAAAGAGAGAGGGGATCTCCTTGCCTTAGACCACACTGATGTTGAAATGGAGATAGGGGGGATCCATTCCATAAGATTTTTGTAGTAGCATGTCTCACACAAAACATGATCAGTTCAATCAGAGCCATTGGGAACTTAAATGCCACAAGAGCCTCTTCAAGGAAATCCCAACTGATCTTGTCATATGCTTTCTCAAGATCAAGTTTCATTAGCATACAACCCTTCATGTTTTTCTTCTTTGATCTTAGAGAATGTAGAACCTCTTGTATCACAGCAACATTATCCTGTGTACTGCGACCTCTAATAAAACTTGCTTGTGTAGGAGCCACCATGGTAGGCATCAAGCTTCTTAGCCTATTAGTGATACATTTAGTTATCAGCTTATAGAGGACATTGCACAGAGAGATAGGCCTGAACTGTGTAATTGTTTCAGGAGATTGAATCTTAGGGATCAAGCACATGAAAGCTTCACATAACCTGCTATCAAAAGAGCAGCATTGAAAAGCTGATTGAACAAAGGAAATCACAGAGCTTCCCATCCAATCCCACCCCTTCTGATAGAAACTAGCATTCAAACCATCAGGTCCTGGTGCTTTAAGAGGATGCATAGAGAACATAGCCTCTTTAATTTCCCAAGGTTCTATAGTAGCTCCCAGCTTATCATGCTCTTCAGGGGATAGTCTCACTTGGAACCTGGATTGGTGAAGAATAATTCTTTGAGAGAAATCAGGAGTCATACTATCACCAGCAAACAAACTAGCAAAGTACTGTAGGGAGTGATTTTTTAAACTAACATCATCATGCTCCCATTCACCTGCAATTTTCAACTGAGTAATGAGATTTCTCTTCCTTCTGACCATGGTGGATCTATGGAAGAAGCTAGTGTTTCTATCTCCTGATTTTATCCAGTTGACCCTTGATTTCTGTGACCAGAAGATCTCTTCCTGCTGAAGAGTCAAATTATACTCCTGAAGAAGATCATCTTCTAAATTACTAAGATAAGAGTTCTTTCTTCTACTCAAAGATTTCTGAATGCCCCCCAGTCTAGCCAATAAAACTCTTTTCCTCTGAAATATGTTACCAAATCTTTCCTTGTTCCATGTAGTGAACACTCTAGGAACCTCTTCAATAACCTCCAGAAGATTAGAGTTTCTGTCCCAAATTCCTCTTAGAAGATCAGCACATTCAGGATTTCAATGCCACATTTCCTCAAAACTGAATAGTTTAAAATTCTTCTTCCTATTCCTTCCAGTGCACCAAGTAATGATAGGGTGATGGTCACTGTAAGTTCTAGGCAAGTTTTCCACCTCAGCGGCATTGTACAGAGACATTCATTCCTGATTAGCCATGGCTCTATCCAGTCTGGCTTGGATAAGAGCACCATCTCCTCTCTTGTTGGTCCAAGTAAATTTAGGACCAACATACCCCAGATCAAAAAGGTTGCAATTTGACATAAAACTTCTGAAAAATTGCAGTCTACTCAATGATCGTGTTCTCCCACCCCTCTTTTCATGAGCATACTGAACTTCATTGAAATCACCTGTCACTAACCAAGGCATTGGATTATCCTTGGTCATTCTGGACAGATCTTCAAACACTTTCACCTTTGCTTTTTTCCTTGGCTGAGCATAAACACCAGTAAGCCTCCATTCATTCATATTACTAGGTCTAATAATAGCAGATATATACTGATAATCAGTTTCAACAATCTCAACTTCTACATCAGCACTATTCCATAGCATCCAGAGGCCACCAGCCATACCCTCAGTGGGTGCTAATTGATAGTTATTGTATCCAAGATATAAAGCAATATTCCATGCCTGTTCTTCTGAGACTCTAGTTTCAAGAATAAAAATGACAGTGGGATTATGAATCCTTACCAAACTTCTGAAATTTCTGGAGAAATCCTCATCTCCAGCCCCTTGACAGTTCCATGATACCACTCTCATACTTTAGTTATACAAGTGGTATGGAACTACTGGATTCTCAATTGGAATCCTGTTCCATTGAGCCAGAAGTTGGCTCATGATCTCCACTGAAAGGGATAGTTGCCTGTTGGTTTCCCAGGGAGTCAGTTCCACTCTCTCCCTCCAAATGTGGTCTGCATCTATATGTTCCTCCCTGTGGACTTGGAGGCTTATCTCTCAGTGGGTTGCTGGTATTGTTAGGACTGATATAATTCGATCCCAATGTCTGATCTCCTGTATCATTGTTGGTGCCACGAACTGAGCATGTTGAGTGATGTAGTCCCATGGATTGATCCAATCCCAAGGGTCCATCTCGTTGGCCATGAGAAATGAAAGAAGGTGTAGATGAAACTGCACACTCAACTAAATCCAGAAATTCCACAGAGCTCTCAAGGTTCAGAATGCCAAATGAATTATGGTTATGATTCTGAACCATTGCCATGTTCTTTTTAAGTAGTGGGACTTTTGACATTCTGGTTACTTTAGTAACTGTCATGCTCTTACCTTTAACCGCTTCTTTTTTGAAATGAGGATTTAAAGAGGCAGGGAGGATCCTTCTAGTATGAGAGGAGGAACTTGGACCAACTGGTCCTGTAGGAGAAGATACACCAACTACAGGATTAACTCTACTACTACCAGTGGCATTAGTAGTTTTATTCTTGGAATGAGAAACAAGATTTCCTTTAGGATTCGAAGAAGATGGTTTTTTCTTGCTCACAAGCATCCAACTGCCATATTCCTTTGCTTTGGATTTCTCCAGGATCCATTGATCTTTCTTAGCAGACACATATGTGTCCCTCATCTCCTTATCTTAATCAGTAGAATCCATAACTTCTGGCTGAGACAAGTGAAATTGGCATTCTGACTCCACATGACCAATCCTGCCACATTGATAACAAAGAGTGGACACATTCTCATAGACTACTTGATACACTTTGTCATCAATCCAAAGTCCTAATTCAAGAGGTTGATCAGTGCGAATTTGCACACAGAATCTGGCAAAGTTGCCTCTACTGGCATTGAACGTGTTGCCATCTATCTTGATAGGATCTTCTATGCAAGATGCCAGAGTCTGAACCACAGATTCCCGAAGGTATTCAATAGGGAGGTTCAGAATCCTAACCTAAGTTATCGCATCTTTTCCTGCAATGAAGTTTGGTGACCATTTGTTGACAATCAATCATAAAACTCCCTACTATTTGCCAAGGGACTTCAGTGAGAATATATTCTCTTTTATCCTCTGAAATACCCTTGAGACAGTAGCAACCAGATCCTAAGTCCACAAGATCAAAATCATTTTGGAGTTTCCACATGACATCCAATTTTGTCTGCAAAGCCGTGTAGTACCACGGTTTTCCTGTGATTCGAATAATGATAGCCTGATCTCATTGTTTATGCATCCTTTCCTTCGATTCAGGCATAATGTGGACTTGCTTGAGAGGAATGACATCAGTTGCTTCTTTTACTTCAATGAATTTACGTTTTTCCGTTGTTTTACTCTTATCAATGCGAACATCTTGGTTTCTTGAACGTTACATGACAGCATGGGCATACGTAGGGGGCAAAACTCTGTCCTGACCAAATTCATTCATGACAGAGGTTCCCTTACCGAAGTCAAACATGTCAGGAGAATGACGTGCTCTTTTAGGAATTCTTGGACGACCAACATTAGTATTCACTGAAGAGAACATATAAGGAATGTTTTCAGTTAAATTCGGCGGCGGTGGTAGCGACGACGCATGGTTCTGATCCATGTCCGAGTCGGCGGTTTCCATTTGAAAATAACGGTTAACTTGCTTCCAAATATTACGGAGAAAAAACGGTTAAACTTTAAGTTGATTAATAATGACACATCAATCAAAACTTTGGTTAGATAGTGAGTTTCGACTTCTTAATTTTCAAAAACGTTTCGAAATGTCTTTAAACTTTTCGCAAACAACGGTATAAGTTACAACAAAAATTTAATAAAATTACGAAAATAATCTCTTTTTTATACTTTTTTAACTGGAGTTTGTTATAATTAGCTAATTAAGGTGGTGTTTGCAAACTCTTAAAAAAATTATAATCAGCTTTTTATGTGAACAACTGATTTTGGGGTGTTTGCAAATCTAGCTTTTTCGGTTACAAAACTTTTTTTAAGATGAAAACCCCCACAATCTTAAAGCTGGTGTGAGGGTGCTTTTGGCTAAAAATTGTGAACTTTTACTTTTCCACTAGAGTTTGCAAACACCACCTAAGTTTCTTTTAACATACAGTTACTAACACTTAGAATTGTGACATTGAAATTAGTGTTATATATTTAAGATGCTTAGGGAAAATTACACATGAACATATCTCTTTCTTCTACTTATAATCATATTTAGCAGAAGGTAGCTAAATGTTTTCCTCCCTTTTTAACTATTCAATTCTTTATAAAAAGTATTAGTTAATTAAAATTATACAATATTCAAGATAGGAAAACAGTGACTTCAAAAAGTATTACATGGCGCAGGAATGGTTCATTACTTCACTTCCGATAAGATTTCCTAAAGTTTCGTTGGAAACACAGGGAATTGATTTCCATCGATTCCTTGCAATATCGAAATTGATTAGCGATTTTGTTTCATTATACCTGGCCAAAACCGATTTTTTCGAAGGTTTCGGACGAAAAGGTTCAAATGTTTAATCCATGGCCCTAATTGTTTAAAGAGGAGGAATTTTTCTTCATTCGACTCAAGTTCGAATACTGCAGGACGATTTGATTTTATGCCTTCTAGATCCGTGCTGGTCACACATGGTTACCTTATTATGATTTGCTCGATTGGTGAAGTTTGAAAGCTCTTGCATCAACTCGCGGATTTATATAATGCGCATCTGAAAGTAGTGACTGACGATTCCCACATCATAGAAAAAAATAAAATATCTATTGTGGACAATGCTCAATTTTAATTCTTATGATATAACTATTGTTATTTAGTCAGAAATGTGTAGTTAATATGAGAGAAATTGTTTGTAGCGCACATGCGTGAAACTGATTACTCCCCGTATCGAAAAATTGGTAGAATATTCGGGATTTTACATTAAAAGTGTCTATGTATTGCAAGTTGAGTATCATTATTTAATTAAAATCATAAGATCCGACTATCCGTCACAAGCATGGATCAAAATTTTCGTGTATTTCCTCGAAAAGTATCAAAATGTTTCCGTTTTTGTCTCTATGGAAACGAAACATACATATCGTTTTCATGTTAGCTATCACCACAATTTTACGAATTCTTCGAAACATGCTAAAAAAATCTCGAGATATTACTTACTGTTTTTAATTTTTGACTGGCCAAAACACACGCCGAAATCGAGACTTTAATCCATGGTCACAAGTGAACTGTATTGATGCTAAATTTCTTGTAGCCAGATTGATTGCCTTTTGATTTTTTTCCTAAACTCTGTTGGTGTAATTAAGATTTAAAACTATGCGGATTCTTTCTATTAAACTTATCCATCACAAATCAAAATGTGTGTTATTTTGGTTATTTGTGTAATGTTTGAGATGTAATATATATATATATATATATATATATTTACTAGACATATATTACATAGCGGTAGAGAAAAACTTGATACTGCAGATTTTCTGAATTAGAAAGAAATTATTGTAAAGAAATTGTTATAACTAAATGTACTTACAAATGAATATGATAGTTTTATGATGGACCAGATCATAATATGGACAGTCCCTATCGAGCCCAAATAACTAATCCACTAAAACCTTTCTTTGTATCATTAAGCCCAAATATTTACCAGTTCACAAATCATACATGTATCGTGCAACTTACTGAAGTCATCCGCCCTTAATATTTATTAGTTTGTGAGAAAAATAACAAATGTCCATTTCATTATCATTAAGTCAAAATAAACATTACAAGATTCGAAACAAAATGGAATATGTATTCTTATTATAATTTAAAAGTAAATTCTGTTTTAGGGGAGACATTATAGGGGGACCAATGGGTTTCAAGTCACTTCAACTTGTGGCTTTGTTGCCTGATAGTTTCTTTGTGTCTGCCTTTTAGTGCGACACCTAGGGGGACCTTTGTCTGGTATTTTTTGTTTGTCTATGTTGTTTGTAAGTGCTATAATAATGGCTGGATTTTCCCCATGAAAATGACTACTCTTAATAAATAACTAAAAGAAACTGAAACTACAACCGCTAAGGTTTTTTCGTGGATGTTAAAGCTTGAGATTTCCCTACCAAAACAACTCTGTGATATTTTCCCTTCTTCAGATTTTTTGTCACTAATTTATTCTTTAAGGAAATTCAAAGTTATTAAAATTGCTTGTTGTTAACTTCATTTTATCATGTTGTTGTACAAGGTCAGTTAAATAACTTTCACAAGCTCATTGATGCAATGTAAGCATAATAGAAGTTCATGTCCAAGGAGAGCATTCCGATGTTTGAAAGGCTGAATGTTATAAGACCAAAATTTAACCATGTGAACAATACTTAAGGGTGCACACACCTAATTTCTAGCAGACTATGTAACATATGCTCCTTGCAATTATGTGATTTCAGGTCGAAGATAATTAGATTTAGATGCCAAAATGCACGTTCCTTCTTTGAATAAGAGTTCTTCAAGCTGATAAATTTGGTGTGTCAAAATTAGGTGAGCATTCCTCATGATTTGTTTACTAGGACAATCAATCTGCTTGGTTCTTTGCACTTAGTTTTTGTTAAAACTATTTTTCGTTCACAATGCTTTTAAACATCACGAAGACCCACCCCAGTATCGATAGTCTTAGATGTTACGCCCGATACCGGTAGAACGGTACCCCACTACTTTCTCGAATCACGATAGGCAATTCACAGGGTACAGGTCCCGCGAGAGGTATCGAAAGTTTTAATTAGCTTCACGAATACCCGATATGGACATGATAGCCTAGCAATTACCTCATCAAGATACGATACCCGTAAAACGAGGCATATCAGTCCCTCCCGAAATGGTATCGAAATTCGATGGCGATGGCCTTTTGACCTATGTCGGCATTCCCCAAGGACAACTGTTGGATCTAGAACAAGACTACTCAGCTCTTATAAAATGCACAAGACACCTGGCATCGGGATCCAATGGCAACAGCTTTCTAAAGCGTATCAACATCTTCGAATACAATTGTCAGAAATCGAATAAAGTTACTCAGCTCCTATGACATGCAAGTAACACTTGTCAAAAGAGATACATGCATAAAAAACCGCTTCTACCGAGTCTTACTCATTTATAAATGGGAGAATATAGCAAATAAAGGGAGAGGGCACCTTTTGGGTCATAAAAAAGAGTATAGGTTATTCTTAAAATTAAGGCAAGGCGTTATAATCCTCCCACAAAATCAAGAAAAATAAATAATTGTTAACAAAATGGCGCCATCTGTGGGAACGCCGTAAGATATTGCCTTCAAGTGTGTTTGAAGAATTCCTCCTATCACAACTATGATAGTCCTATAACCGACAACAGCCTCTAGGATCACCAAGAACATATGGACGAGGAGCCATTGTTAACCCCCTCTCCGCCCCTGACAGAAAGGAGAATTTTTATAAATATTCCCCGATCCATGTTTAAACTTCTCTTAAAGGATGTCACTCGAAAGACTCGACTAGGTGCGGCACACCCTCGCGAAGATTTCCCTCGACGATACTATCGGAAGCGATATGATTCACAAGAATATGCATCCCATTTGAGACCAAACCTTCAGCGAGCATCTCGATATCACGATATCCCCTCAGAGAGATTCCCGAAGAGGAAGGGAATTGGATATGTCCATTATCGCCTGGGCGCGAGTAAGTACAAGAGCCACTTCATGCCGCGTCGTCACCTCCGTCATCCTCCGATGGACCACATCTCTCTCTTCATAGACCTTAAAGAATACTTCCTCCAAGGCATGGAGCTGGTCTCAGAGATCCTCGATTCTATCCTCTAGGCATTCTACCCGAGCCCGCTCCAGCACGAGACGGCGCTCCAGGTCCCATGACTTCACCTATTCATCCTTCAAGGCTTTGTCATGAATGTCCTGCACAACCTTATGGTCAGTTTCTAACTCTTCTATCTTCTTATGAGCAATGAGGAGATCTCTATCCAAGTCATCTCTATGGCGATATATTAGCTCCATGTCAGATAGAACTTGATCTCTCATAGACCCAACGACATTTATAATCACAAGTAGCTGCGAAAAGGAACGAATAATCAAGGCCCAAATACATATAACGCATATAGAGAAACTTAGAAACCCGTACCTCGCAAAGGTCCTTGCAAGCCAGATCTTGTAGGAAGGACAGTGGAAAGGTATTCAGCGCAACACAATCTAACCTATTTAATAAACCGCTTAAGAAAGTACGACAAAAGTTCACGTCAGGGGCTATCTGGGGAAACATCAACCCCAATGGTGCCTCCTCACGTTCACCTTCCATGGCACGAGCCCCCTGACCTGGGGGGATGGCCGACGTTCCTCAACTATGTTTATGATGTTCCCATTGGAGGGGGAATTGGAATGATCGCGGGAATAACGCCCTCCCCGAAGGTCGAGGGACCTAAGCCCAACAAAGAAGCCAAAGTGGAAACAACAACAGAGGTCGATACTCTAGGAACCCTTCGGAGGGAATCCTGCGCCTTAGTAAGGGAGGTCTCGACAACCTGGGAAGAAGGATCCCCGCTTAATCTCAGAGGAGGATTATCCAGGACAACATGTCTAGGAACCAATTCAAACCCCAAAAATGGTGACCCTTCCCCATCTTCACTACTAGGAGCACCATTGGATGTACCACTCAACACCGTCATGTCGAATGCCTTCACAGCAAAGAAGTCCATCTCGGACCCTGCAAGGAGTAAAGAATGCATGATAAGCCACGATAGGAGAAAAGAGACGTAAGAAGAGGAGAAGTTTACGAAAAAAAAAAGTTCACATGTAAAGGTTGAGGAGGAAAATCCAAAGCTCCTGCTCCCTCCTGTAAACCCGCCATGGTCAAGGTATCGGAAAGCTCCAGCAAACCGCAGATATCGTAACTCCCTGAGAACAACCCAGTATCACGTAAACTGCCACCTCTTGAATAACTATCTCGGGTTTGATACTACATATCCCAACCCCCACCGAATGGGTACTTCCCACGAAGAAGCGGACCTACACCTGGATTTCAAGAAGATAAAATGACTCTTCCAATCTTCTGAAAGAGTGACGCGTTGTAAAGGAACGACGGTTATCTCGATACACCAAACTAAAGAAAGGAAGGCCACTAGGACAATGTTGCAAAACAAAGACACCCCCACTCTATAGGGGGTAAGAGGCAAATCCAAAAGCCCACTACATAGGATATATACTACCAAATAACGATAAGAATTAGGCATTAATTGGCTAGGACAAATCTGCCAATATCGAAAAAGGGATTGCAGGAAAGGATGGAAAAATAAGCGGAGCCTGCATCGAATTCGGTCCAAATATACCGTCATATACCCTGCAGGAGGATCATAAGCCCTTTGGTGAGAGCGTGGTAAGACAATATCGTGCCTATAAAGGTTCATATGATACTTGATGAATAAAGCAGCAATAGAATCTAAATATTTCGTACTTATAGCGGATCCTACCCGACCTCCCCCAATCAAACCGCAAGGGTTCACAATAATGGTATTAAACACCAAAAAGAGATCTATCGGAAGGTACGACTCCCTACCCAGAAATACCTCCCTTATATTGCTCACTAACGAAGCATCGAAGTGGAGCGGGGCCGATAAAGAGGTCAGGGAAGAACTCCTGAATATGGCGGATAAACCCCCTTAACCCTTTTGGAGCGTTGAGGAAAATCTTCATCAAGATTGCGGTGCACCACGTGCACCGATGGAGAACTTTTCGACTAGTATTAGGTACCAGAAGCTTTCATGCGAGACATTCCAAGAGAAAAGGAACGAGAAAAAGAATCGATAAAGAAGGACTCCAATTCATATTCCCGTGACCTGGCTTAGTTGCCACGACAACCTTTACCAAGTCCGAACAATTACCCTGCAAACGGGACAAACAAGGAGGGGTTATGGTGTATTTATGCCTTATCACTGTGGTAACTTATCACACTATTCAACTTAGTATAAAAGTGACAAAAAGGAAATAAGTATAAGGGGATAAGAGCTCACTTTCTGTAAAAAAACTTGCAAAAGATGCTTTAGAAAAAGATTGTTATGGATCAGGAGAAAAGGAATGTTTAGAGCCCAAAATAATATATAGCAAGTCCAAGGGTCCTGCGGCTGAGAAAGGAACCATCTGGACTGTGCTACAATAATGACTAATCACCATGCTACGCAAATGGGCACATGTCATAGATTTCTAAAAATATTTCTCATCACCGTTCATGCAATGATTAAACGAAGACATGTAGCTATTGTCCCAAGTGACCAAAGAAAAAGCCAAAACTCAAAAGTTATTACAGGTTTAAAGGGAGGAGCTCAAGTCCCCAACATGTCAGATGGATTGCAAAGTCAAATATGATCACGCATGACAGACGGCAGCACAAAAATAACGAATATTCATTAATTTAGAAAATTTCAAAGTACAAATTCGAAGATTCATTCATCAGAACAAGTGAACCTAAAAGACGACAAAACGAAACAATTACAAAGAAAGAAACAATAACATCTAGAAATGATCCTAAGCATCGGAAGGCGGCATAGTCGTCGAAGGAACAAAAGGAGAAACATCTGACAGAACATTGGTCGGCACCACTATCGAAGGGAGGGACAACGGGAGTACCCATCTGGGAGTGGCAAGCCTAGGAAGTATGGCAGCAACATGAACCCTCGTACTAGGATTCGAGGAAGAAGGCAAAACACGAGAACCGTGCTTCTCAAAGAGAGGGTAAGCTTCCTTGATAGTAGTCTTCACCATCTGACGAAGATCTAATCGACGGCAATCAGCACACGGTGGTATCATCCCTTTCTTCCACGCTTGCCCAAAGTATTGGAGGAAGCCCCAAAGTAAATGACCCGTGAGATACCCATGATTCTTTCGAGAAAAAGTGGCCTGACATTGCCTAGAAGTCTTCTCTTAGGCGAACTTAGCAGCAAAATCTAACTTCTTGTGCAGATCCTCAGAAGGGATACCCATGATGTAGGAATCTTCGCCAACTCCTATGTCACAACATCCACTTGGAGAAGGGCCTGCTCAAGGTTCTTTTGTAACTCCGCCTCCCTCAACGCTCCGGTAGCCTCCTCCTTCTCCAAAAACTCAACATTCTCATTGAAAACCAGGCCCAAAGCCTCCAATTCTGATACATAAGATCGAAGACGTGCAGTCTCGGTATTGGACTCTTGCATCCGATGGGTAGCTCTCCCCAAAGCTAACTGATATTTGACCAGTTTCTCCTGAAGAACTCTATGGTCTTCCTCCAGCTTCTTTTACTTCTCCTCGGCCACAGTCGCATTCTCCCACAGTTTCCCAACCTCAAGTAAGACAACGGGAAGAACTTTAGGCGCCTAAAAATAAAATTAAGGAAACATAAATAAGAGACGTAAGGATATCTCGAAGAAGATAACAAGAAGTAAAAATGACATACCATTAAAGCCATCCAGTTAACATGCCTGAAGGAACTGCCACCCGTCAGATGCCAATGCATTGGCGGAGGCGAAGAAATGAAAAATAGTGCCGATAGCCGCTTCTACTCCTTCCCTGGCCGACACATTGTCCAGAGGGGGAAGATCGTAGAAAGAAGGCACCATAGGAGGGATCCCACCCGACAGAGGAACTTGAGTCACGATAGGAGTATCCGACGTGATGGTAGGGACGGACCCCCGGGGAGGGGAAAAAGAAGGATCCATAAACCATGGGCCATCAGCTCCTCCAAAAACAAGGCATTCCCCACCAACGAGGAACCCGAAGGCACGCTTTCGAAAGCGAGCAGTAGGGGATCCTCGCCTAAAAGAAGGGACAAATCAGAGTTGGGGACCCTGAATACCCCCCCCCCCCCCCCCCCCCCCAAACACGCAATAACTCTCCTCCTACGCATAACCGAAAGACAAGTAAGAAAATTGCTTTCAAATTCTTAGTCAAAGAAAAATTGATATTCAAATACTCACCTAGATCGAAGGTATCATCCATGGGAGACTTCCCCTTGTTTGCAAAAAGCACATACGCATTAAGTACAAAAGTTCGCACGAACACTATACTTAAGATTAATTTAAAGACTCACCAAGAGCTGTCAAGAGAGGAGGGGTAGGCTCTGAAAGAATAGCTGCGCTGGAAGGGCCAGAAGCCATTAAAGGCGATGTGAACGGCAAAAGATCGACCATCTTTAAAGAGGCCGATGATTTGTCAGTTGAGGAGATGTTGATGTACTCAGACGCATCATTCGAAAATGTGGGATAAGATGGACCCAACACGATCAAAGGCATAACTGAAAGAGGAGGTATGTGAGTTCTTTCCAAACCCACATCCTCATCCCCTCCATCTATAATGAAGGAAACAAGAGTAACATCCCTCAATGCCACCTACGATTCATCCCCCTCCCCCCCCCCGGCAGGCCCAAAGTGCCACTAGACGATCGGGACAGCGCTGGGGAAGCCGAAACCCCTAGGGAACGAGTCTGCATCCTCGGGAGGATCTACGCCTCGTGAACCCCTGCTCCCTCGGGAACCCCAGCTTCCTCTTGAACCATAGCATCCCCCTGAACCTCTGCATCCTTGGAGGGATCTGCACCTCCATAAACATCGGCACCCTTAATCATGAAAGGCTTCAAAGCCCTCGCTACATCAAAATACAAAGCACGATTTAATGACCGATTAAGCATAAAATGATCCTGAAAGGATATCACGAAAAGCACATATAAAGAGATGGTGTACATAAATGTGATGACTTACCAAAAGAATTGATGCATTCCAGAGGGACCGCCAAATGCGTCTCTACTTTGTCCAAGGGAGCGATAAACCGTAACCCCGCAGTCCGATAGAGACCCACATACGAGGCTGACTCAACCAGCGCTTTTGCCGCGAACACTGGCGACTAGACCATGGTATCGTCCAATATTCGGTCAGGAGATTGGGGCATCCTCCAGGTAAGGGGTATATCCCATTCTCCCACGAGGGGCCTAACGTAAAAAAAAACTTGTTCTTTCAAGTTCTATGCAAACTCACGTTACCCTTCGAAATGCGGTCCTCCTTCACCCGATGCCCAAAGAAATAAAAGGGAGCTCCCTCCGGGGATACCATCAGGATAAAGACAGTAAAAAAAAATCTTTCCACGGTGCAGTCAAGTCCCTTAATCAAACACCATAAGGTAAACAGGGATAGGGTAGTGAAGTTGTTTGGGGTGAGTTGACTCGGGCACACGTTGCAAGTCTTAAATATTTCACAGTAGAAAGGCGGGAAGAATGATCTGAGTCCTGCCTTCACGTGTGTATAGTACACCGTAAGGTATCAAGGACGAGGATTGTTCTCCCTTTGGTCTGCCGTCTGCATCACCACCTTCAAATTATGGCCGAAGGCCCCAAATCGAGGAACAATTTCTTCACCTCATCATTTGAAGCCGTGTTAACGATAACATCCACCTTTTGAGGGTTTCGGGGCACCGCACCCTTATCGGTCGACTTCTTTTTCTTCTTATGAACGTTGTCACTGCCATCCGCCATCGTCGCCACAACCCCTCTATTTCGGGTAACTGGCACCGAGACACTCGTCACCACTAGAGGGTCAAAAGCAGGCGAAAAGTGACGGCACCAGAAACGGAGGCGGCGAAAACAATATTGATATTGGAAAAGTAAGCCATTAGTAGAACTGGAGATGGAAGAAACTCAAGTCGCGAAATCAGAGTTGCAGAGAGGAAAGCTAAATTTTCTCTGAGAATAGAAAGCTCGAAATTTGCAAGTGTGAGAAAAACATTGAAAGAAAGGGGTTATTATAACCCTAGGAGTTAAATAAGGGGAGAAGGGTTTAATTACCCACGACCCCTCATTTAATGAATTAGTGCCCCACGACTCTACACTAACGAGCTGAGAAACCAAAAAATTCGAATCGTTATGCCGTCGTTCCCACCACTAAGAAACGTGGCCTTAATTACGCCACATCATAAAATAACATAATAATAAATATATATACATAAATTTATAGTAAGTAACGGTAATATACAGCCACGATACCCCCTAAACAGAAATTCGTATTGCCTCTAAAAATAAAGGCAACAAGAATTGGAGGGGGGGGGGGGGGGAGGGGGCTAGTGTTAACACTATTTTCCCTTCACGATGCTTTTAGACATCATGAAGACCTACCCCAATATTGGTAGCCTTAGACGTTGCGCCTGATACAGGTAGAATGGTACCTCACTACTTTCTCGAATCACGATAGGCAATTCACAGGGTACAGGTTCCGTGCGAGGTATTGAAACTTTTAAATAGCTTCACGAATACCCTATAGGCACATGATACCCTAGCAATTACCTCACCAAGATACGATATCCCATAAAATGAGGCATATCAGTCCCTCCTAAAATCACGATAGGGTTACCTATCTCTGGGCGAAGTTACCTTCCCTCCCGAAATGGTATCGAAATTCGATGGTGATGGCCTTCTGACCTATGTCGGCATTCCCCAAGGACAACTGTTGGATCTAGAACAAAACTACTCAGCTCTTATAAAATCCACAAGACACCTGGCATCGGGATCCAATGGTAGCAGCTTTCTAAAGCGTATCGGCATCTCCGAAGATAGTTGTTAGAAATCAAATAAAGTTACTCCGCTCCTATGAACATGCAAGTAACACCTGTCAAAAGATATACATGCATAAAAAACTGCATGTACCCAATCTTACTCCTATATAAAGGAGAGAATATAGGGAATAAAGAGAGAGGGCACCTTTTGGGTCATAAAAAAAAGTATAGACTTTTCTTCAAATCTAGGCAAGACGTTATAATCCACCCACAAAATCAAGAAAAATAAATAACTATTAACAGTTTTGGCGTAGCAGCTATATTTCGGTTCATCCTCTTTTTTTTCTTTCAAGGATTTCATAATTAGACGTTGTGTCAGTTAGCAAATGGATGCTTGAAAAGAACCACATATATGACTGAAATGAATTAAAGATTGAAAAGTTTAGAAGGTCAAAATTATAATTTTAATCCTCATGCAACGTGGACCTAAAGAAACAAGAAGGGAGAATCGAAGTGCCTCGAGGTCCAAACTAGCTAGCTCACTAGGCTATTTCAACCTTGACTAATCTTACCCCTCTAAATGGAATATTTCAACTCCCAACTAAGCTTGGCCATTATTATTTTGACCTCGGGCAACAATGGATGTGATTCGAATCACTTAGTTACAACAACAACTTTGGGACAAGAAGACATATGAGTATGTGGATCTTAGGTAAAAAAAGTAAGTTATTTCTACTTATCGCTTGTAATGGAGCACCTTCTTAGGATTGAAATTTGATTCTCGGTGAGTTTCAACATTATATTGTTAGCAAGCCATAATTTCGATCCCTCGACCTTCGTCTCGCGCTCAAAAGTCAGCACTTAGTCTTTCGAGCTTGAAAGGCCTCACCTCAGCTGCAATATACATGTTTCGACCATTGTTAGGAATTCCACCCTAGTCTGAATTTGACATATAAGATTTTGTCCTTGGCTTTAATACAACTCACCTTTTCAAGTTACATAGTCGTTTCGTCGGGTCAGGCTCAGCCTAATCGCATGTGTTGTTTATTCATACTGGTCCAAAGATTAAAAGGAGTTAAAAAGAAGTAACGAGTATACTTGCCAAGTCATAATAAATTAATAATACGCTGCATCATATACTGTTTTTCCATATTCAAGCTTCGCTCACTTTATACTACTTTTTTCACACTGAAATACTCGTTTTTTAGTCGTATGTAGTTTTCGAGAGTATCCTCAAATTGTTATATAAGTTTCTCACAATTATAGGCCGTATTAGTAGGCCATTAAGGTTCGCTATCAATGTTTATTGGGTTTTTGGCAGTTTTGGTCCTTTATGTATACCACTCTGCAATTTTAGTCCTTTATATATACACTGCTCAATTTTAGTCCTTTATGTATACATTGCGCTCAATTTTGGTCCTCCAGCCAAATTAATTTTAAAATTTGTCAATAGACTTCGCATGCGAGTCACGTGACGCCTGAAACCGGTCCCATTATTATTTTTATTTATGTTTTTAACTTAGAATTTAAGAAAATTTATAGTTTCGTTAACAAAAACGAGAGTGATGACACTTAGGGATAATAGTTTTTGTTAACGAAACTAATTTTTTTTTTAAATTCTAAGTTAAAAACATAGATAAAAATAATAATGGAACCGATTTTAGACGTCACGTGACTCGCATGCGACGTCTATTGACAAATTTTAAAATTAATTTGGCTGGAGGACCAAAATTGAGCGCATTGTATACATAAATGACTAAAATTGAGCAGTGTATATATAAAGGACTAAAACTGCAGAGTGGTATACATAAAGGACTAAAACTGCCAAAAACCCAATGTTTATTATCTCGAATAAAGAATCATGGATAAAGCAATTCTTTTACCAAAAGAATACATGTGGGCCTAATAATATTCTAATCCCTTTCTCCCAAATCTTTCCTTATCAATAATCAATTATACTTGTCTGAAGTCAGAGCACCACATATATAATTGTCCCAAAACTTTAAGAAAAGAAAACACAACATATGTATAGAACATGTATACATATATATAGATGCATTATTATGCTCCTATAGGAGACCCCTCTCAACCTACCTTATAGACATAGGGTACCTTAAAACTCCAAAAAAACACTATCAAAGCCAATTCTTCACAACACATAATAATTCAATTCAATTCACTTCAATGGAAACTTCTCTTCAGTCTCCCTCCATTGAAAGCTTCTCATATAGTTGGTTAGCCAATTTTAATCCCTCCTCCTACGACGGTTCATCCTCGTTTAATGCATTCGATCACGAATTAGAAGCTTCCAATAATTTCATTGAAATGGATCCAAGATTGCCACCTTCAAAAAGATTCATCAGAGTTTCATCCGATTTTTGTTTCGATTTTCCAGATGATTCACAACTAAGTACTCTAGCCCACGCCGATGAACTAATCTCCAATGGCTTCGTCGTACCTCTTGATCAAGTCGAAGATTATTACGTGTCTTCATCGACTGATACTAATGTTGTAGTAGTATCTTCGTCTGCTGACCAATCAGTACGTTGTTTGTCAGGTCGGGTTCGTTGTGGGTCGTTGAGGAGGTGTCGAAGAGTGTCGAAACGTTTCTTTATGAAATATTTGGCGTTTTTGTTAAGGCCATTTAGAAAGAGTAAAAGTATGGGAAGAAGGAACAGTGATTTTTCCGGTTTGATGTCTAGTCCGAGGACAAGTGCGGCTTATTCTGCTGATGATAGTTATTACCGCAGGTCGTGTGATTCTGAGAGCTCCATTATTGAAGCAGTGCTTCATTGCAAAAGAACTCATGGTAAATTATTTATTAAGTTATTGTTTCTTCTCTTTTTTGGCCATGATATTTTAATAATATATATAAATATATATGTTGGTTATTTATTTGGTAATTAATGTCGAATATATTTGGAACATTTCAGGTAATTAAAATATATGGCTGGTGATTCCTGGATTAGCGAACTAATGGATGACCTGGAGAAGGGGACCTTTGTCTTTTAGAGGAAGGAGTACTACAGGGCCTTGTGAATGTAAATTTGGTTGTAGCATATTTTAGGACTACATTATAGTATGCGTTTTAATTATATTTCAATATTTTTATTCCTTTTCTGGACTCGGAAATGATGGGATTTCTATTCTTGACTTATTATCAGATCTTTTTTTTTTTTTAGTGAAAGCACATCTTATCCTATGTGTTTACGTGAAAGAGACATATTATCAGACGAGAAATAAGTATCCAAATTAACTATCTTTTTTATGTGAATTAGCCATGTATTACCCAACGTAAATAGTATAAAGACAAATTATACTCCTGCAACATTTCAAAAAGTCGCTCGCCATACAGTTTACAATTTACGCATCACATAGCCCATTTCTTTTAATTCCTAACGTAACATTGACTAGGTAGATGCATGAAAAAAAATTAAAAATCATCGACTTTATTTTGTTTAATATCACACATTTACAAAATTTGTGGCAAAAAGTGTGACGATAAACTCGGAAGGTGTGAATTCTTGGTTTCACAAATTATAGACTTGAATACTTCTTGGTCTCACAAATTATAGACCAGAATTCTTGGTTTCACAAATTAATTATAGCTTTCGCGCAGAAAGTCAAGTGTATTATGTGTAACTCAAGTTATATATACAATGTAATTAACGCTAATGATGATAGATTATCTAGCTTCTTAGTGAAGGTATGATAAATCCGAAGACAAAGATACTGATGACTGACGAGACAAGATAATTAATTCCCTTTCTTTTAACTATTAAGGAAGAATGTTAGTTTTTTTCCACTAGTAATGTATTATTGATTTATGTGACCCGCAAATTGCACATTATTAGTGACCGTCATACAACCTAATGTTTCGGATACCCCTCTTGCTATGTAAAAGAGAGTATAGGGTAAACGAGAGATAAAGAAGACCCTGTCTATAGGGTTGAATGAACGTGGGGACGCTCCTATCATGTGTCATAATATCTATAACATTAGGCACAACGTATGTTACATCTGGTCACTAGTTACGTTGGTCGTAAATCAAAGGTAACATGATAACATATGACTTTGCAGAACAAACACGGAGAAGGACTAAAGCAACAATTGTCACTCCTAACTAGAAAAAACACCTTTAAAATCTCAATTGATCGACAATGAAAAGCATGATCACTTTTTTCATAATTATTTTTTTGTTTCATCCACAAAAATACACATTCGAACCAAATATTCATTTCTCATCTAGTGAACATCTAAAAGTTAAACCATCAAGTCGGATACTCAAATACTATTAGAATTGGTGCCCGAGTGTTCGATCGATCTATTCTATGTGATATTATTATTTTTTTTTTTTTTTGTATGACGTGGGAACCCGCAGCCGCTGCTCTGGGTAAACCCCCGAGTCGACGTAATAGCCTGCAAACCACGCCAACCGCGTTAAACCACACTAGGCTAACCATGTGTGACAGGCTCTGACCCAGAAGGCATAGCATCAGGATTCGTCCCCCCCTCTGGGATTCGAACCTGAGACTAAGGAAAGTTTCCCTTCCTCTTTTAACCACTGGACCAACCCACAAGGGGCACTATGTGATATTATTCTTTTGCCTTGATATGCAAATTTGTACAATAATACATATTATATATGTGTGTGTCTGTTTATACATTGTTGAGTTAAAAAATAAAAAAACCAATCAATTTCTCGAATATACTAGGCCTACCTTAATTATTCTGTTAATTATATATATATATATAACGAAACATTTCGATACAAGTTAAGTTAAAAAGCTCTTCTATGCGTTTATTGGTAAGTTACACCAAATTCCGACATTACGCAATTATAGTCAACTAAGCCGGTGGCGAAACATATTGATTTCGTGCTAGTACTAGGCTAATCTGCAAAAAGATTTTTGCAGTATGAAATTTGTGATTTTATTTTTTGACATATATAATTATAATATGAAATGTTTGATTCTAAAGTTTATTTAACTGCAACTACTCGCATGTGACATGCTTAGAAGGTAGGGAAAGTCATCATCCTGCTGGGGTCGTCAGCATTTTCATAGATTTTAAACTTTTTTCTCGTTTAATTATTTATCAAAAAAGATATCTTATATTTTCTCTTGAAACATATAAATTTAAGAAAAATATTATAAAGGAAAGCAATAATGTGAATGGATGAGATTATTGATGGGACCAAAAATAAATTACTAGTTAACCAAATACGAGAAACAGTAAATGATTACTGGGCCATATATAATTAATTTCTTCAGGATATATAGTATAATCTATCAGAGGCATGCCTTTATATTTCTTGAGAGTAACATCACTTTAATAAGGCTGGGTTTCATAATTATTTCAAATGTCATCATGCATAGTTGGTGCTTTGACTAGAAAATGTGACCGAAAATATAAATGAAATTTTGGTTAAGTTTATTTCTCTTTATTTTTCATCTTTTATTTATATATATATATATGCCTTATGACATTTATTAATTTAATTGGCAAGATGATAAATTATTAACTATTAGTAATTTCCTCGTTTTTTTCATAAATTTTAAATTTTTAATCACGTGGAGACCGCGCGCCAATGTTTCTAGTCTTGATAAAATCAATTTACTCGAAGACATTCATAACATGTTCTGCCATAGTAACCAATTTAGGTTAATTGTACATTTGAACTGGAACGGCCATACTTGTTCAATTGATCTCTCTCAACTTGGATCTGAAGAGTTCGAACTTTGGGGCAAAAACCTCATTAATCATGTCATTTTGAATCGAACCACATTAAACTTTTTCATATTATGTTTTACTTATTTTGCAGTTGCAACTTCACACTGATACAATATTTAATTAAGATATTATATATTATTTCTTCTCGATAAGTCTTGCTATCAAACAAATTGAGTAACACTTTAGGCGTGCCAAAATAAAATTTCTCACTCGACTTACTGCACTATTGTACTACAAATGTAAGTCACCAAAATGTTATTATTTAAGATATTAAAGTAAGCTGTTTGGAGGAGAACATGGATTATATTATAATCGGGTTTAACTTTCAAAAAAAAAAAAAAACACGAAAGAACACTGATTTCCACCCATTTTTCCTGATACAGTAGAGAAGAAAAATGAACTTTATGCTAAAATTGCATCGCAACAGGAGTAAATGCTATGCTACTTTGGATCCTCTCTTTTTCTCTTAATTCTTTTTTAAAACTAGTAGCCTTATCAAATAACAATGCATTACCACTTTGCTATGACACACATATGACACACATGTATAGGTCTCAAATAGGTGCATGTCTTTGATATTTTCTAATTTTTAATTTGTTTCTTTCTAACTACGTTAATTAAACTCAAATTGACATTCCTTTTGATGGGGGTGGTGTAGTTCTCATAATTAAAACTCTTAGTTTTATTTGTTTTGTTGTTTCGCGCGTTCTATTCATGGAACCGTATTTTGGTATTTATTTTGTGTCGAATTTAGTTCCATTGGACGTTGACTAATAAATTTTGTGATTCTTTTTTCTTTTCATGTCTATTTTCTGATATTTGCTTGAATCAAACCAACCATCCTTTCATACATTTCTCTGTTATTAATCTTCAATGTCAAATTCCCCATGCATGACGCTAAATTAACCGAGCGTTTGAGATTCTTTAGGGAAGATTTATACTTAGCTTCAATTGCTAGAAGTTCCTGTTTTATCTTTTCTTCGTTTTCACTTCATATATTCTTTTCCTAGCTCGTTCAATATTCAAGCACATCATTAGTAAACTAAATTGAACCTAAATAAGTTATGACATAACTCAACTAATTGTATGACTATCACATTTATTTTTTATAATTGTGCGCGTGCTCTATAAGACTGCTACACTTCAATATTTTATCACAGTATCCAACAAAAATATCTTCCCTAATCCTGCCCAATCAATCCCACCGCAGTCCATGATGACGAGTTAATATCCATTATATAGGTAATGAATTTGAAGTATTCTTTCAAATGTCTTTATTAAATCCAAATTATATTGCAGGGCAGTATGGCTGGGTTTGTTTATTTGTGTATCACTAGAATGTGGTTCAATTATTTTTTATGCTCAATTGTCTTGTCAGGATAGATCGGAATGGAATTGGATGTGCCAGGTTTGGTTGGTTGCCCGAAGGGCTATCTGATCCGATCAAGCAAATCTCATGAGCTTTTGGTTATCTGTTTTCACAAGTGTTATAGGCTATGTTGCACGGGTACGGATACGGCACGGTACGGGTACGGCGATATAGATTTTAAAAAAATAGGCGATACGGATACGGCACGGTATGGGTACGGCGATATAGATTTAAAAAAAATAGGCGATACGGATACGGCAAGGATATATATATATATATATAAATATATATTAATATTAATATTACAAACTTTAAATGACACGTTTATAGTAAGTAAACTAATTTGTATGTAAGAATTAATAAAAAAATATTAATTCATAAAAGTGATAATAACGAAATAGTGAATTACAAAGGTAGTGGTGGGCAAGTAGAAAGTGGCAACATCCATGGATTTGGTGTCTTGGTGGAGGTGCACTGAGAAAGAAGAAATTTTGATTAAAAGTGAGAAAAGTGGAATTCTGGTCATGAGCTAGTTAATTACGAATTAGATTAAAAGATTTTGTTTTAATTTTTAATTGTAGGTGGTATTATTTGAAGTTGTCCATAAATTTAAAAGTTTATAAAGAAGACCCAAAATATTTCTGATATGCCACAAATATGTATCGGATACGTATCGAATTTTTTTTCTTCTTTTAATTTACCAATACGCCACGTGGCGTATCAGATTCGTATCGGTAGTGTATCGGTAGCGTATCGGTATTGGATATGTATCCGATACAACATCATTAGTTTTTTAGGTGTATTGGTGCATCATATGTTATAGGTATTTTTTGCTCCAAGAAAGTCAATCACACAAGAGTACTTAGCAAAACATGGCACAAGAGTTGCTTTGACTACGAACACGAGTCTACCCATTATGAATCATAAAGACATAAACATATTACTTGGGACCCATGCCGAGAATGAATGCAACATTTACTTTTATTTGCTTTATTAATGTTGCAACCCGTCTTTCTCGTTCTACTATTCCTTGTAATAAAACCGTTATTTTGCATTAATATACGACTTTTTCATCTTTAAAAATTTACTTTTGGAATTAAACGTTTAAAGTAAAATCATAATTTCCTAAATTATTCAATGCAACATCATTAAGAGATAGGAAAAAGGCATGAAAACTTTTGTGGTCTTGAAGACCTACACACAACTTTATTGTGGTTTAAAAATTGTTTAGAGCCTTGTTTTGATTACTTTGCATAGAATCCCTTTTGTGATCTCATAAATTTGTCAAAATCACTATTTCGTCAAATTCTGTTAGACAGTAATGTATACTCGCTTTGTGTGAGTCTAAGTTTGATTTTTGTGTTTTTTTCTTGTGCTACCTCACGAAACTATAATTTTCAATCTACTAATACATAAATTAACTTTACGGTTTCATATGGATGAAAAACATCTTACTTTCAAAAATATTTAAAAAATATATATATATATATATATTGATTAATTATAACATGTATTTATTAGAAAAATGAAGTAAGGGCAGCTTAGCCATGTGATAAGAAAACTATGGAGCTACTTGAAATATAGCAGAGGTATCTTGTACGAAAATCTTGAAATCACAAAGGAGTTTTGTGCAATTTTTTGAAATCACACTAGGGTTTTAAGTTGATATCCCTATAAAAAATTATTTGTTTTTGTTTCCTTATTACGTGTAGTTGTAGTTCATTCTCATGAGATCGGAAATCGCCATGAACAAATGCAAGTAAAGCTTGAATAACAAATCACAAAATCGAGAGATAATTGTTTCTCTCTCTAAACGGTTATTTCCAGATTACAAAAGTGAGTGCGTCTCGATCTATACTTATACAGCTGGATTGTACGGATGATTAAGCCGTACTTAGATTGGATTAACAAATAATTAAGCTCATGATCTCACAACGACTAGTTTAACTAATTTAACTAAAATATGAATAAAAACGTAAAATTGAAAACGCGATTTTGAGTTAAAAGCAGTTTTAGCTAGTTTAGTTGTGTATATTTCAACACTCCCCCGCAAGATAAGCATGGATATCGGACATGCGCAACTTGGAAATCATGGTGAAAAGAGGAAGGGTGAAGGGCTTTATGAGGACACCAACCACTTGTTGATTTCCTGGGATTTTGAGGATTTTTAGTAGCTTGAGCTGCACTTTTTTCCTTATAAAATGGCAATCAATTTGTAGGTGCTTAGTTCTTTCATGGAAGACTGGATTGTTTGCAATGCATAAAGCACTTTAACTGTCAGTGAGCATGAGTGGAATTATTGGTTGATCAATGCAAAGGTTTTTCAAGAGTTGAAACAACTACATAAGTTCACATGTTGTGGAACCTATAGCCATGTACTCAGCTCAGCTTCAGTTGAAAACATGCTTACTGCTTGTTGCTTCTTAGCTTTCCAAGACACCAGGGAATCACCTATAAAAACTACAAAACCAGTAATACTCCTTCTTGTGTCTGGGCTACCGGCCCAATCACTATCCCATAGGGCTTTAAGATGTAATCAGAATGAGCATTGAGAAAAATGCCTTTAGCAGGTGCATTTTTCAGATATCTTAAGACTCTATAAGCTGCAGTGAGATGGTTAGCTGTAGGTTTAGATACAAATTGAGAAAAACATTGAATATTGTAGCTAATATCATGTCTAGTAATAGTGAGGTATATAAGTCTCTCTACCAATCTTCTGTAAATGGAGGGATCATCTAAAAGTGGAGAATCATCAAGGTGAAGCATGTTGTTTGCATCCATATGGGTGTTGCATGGTTTGCAGCCAAGATAACATGTCTCAGTAAGAATGTCAAGAGTATATTTTCTCTGACATAGGTTAATTCCTTTATAAGATCTTGTGACTTCAATACCTAATATGTATTTCAAAGTACCAAGATCTTTAATAGTGAATTTTGCATCAAGATGTTGTTTAATGTTGCAGATTTGATCCATGTTGTTCCCTGCTAGGATTATGTCATCCACAAAAACACATAGGGCAGTGAAAAAAGAACCACATTTCTTAATGAACAGAGAGGAATCAGAGATAGATTGAGAGTAACCAAATTCAACAAGACAAGTGGTAAGCTTACTAAACTATTGTCTGGAAGCCTGTTTGAGGCCATATAAAATCTTTTTGAGTAAGCAATCCCTGTTATCATTCTTCTCACAATATCCAGAAGGTGGAGACATGTATATTTTCTCTTCTAGGTCACCATGGAGGAAGGCATTGTTGAATCAAGTTGGTGAAGAAACCAATTCTATGAAGTAGCAATTGTAAGAAGGACCTTCATAGTAATGAGCTTTGCAGCTGGTGAAAAGGTATCAAAGTAGTCAACACATTCTTCGTGAGTGTAGCCCTTGGCTAGTAACATTGCTTTATATCTCTCTATAATCCCATACGATTTTGTATTTGATCTTGTAGACCCATTTGTAACCAATGGTATGTTGGTTTGGGGGAAGCTGAGTTAATTCCCAAGTGTTTGTTATCTCTAGAGCTTTCAGCTCTTTCTGCACAACATCTTTCCATTCTTGAACCTTGCTAGCTTGTGTATATGTTGTAGGCTCATATATGAGGGAGATAGAAGAAGTAAAAGCTTTGTAATAAGGTCCAAGTTGGTCACTAGATAGATATTATTCAATGGGATTTAAGTGTCTGTTAGGTATTTGAATACTAGTGGAGAGATTGGTTTCTCTGAGTGATTGACGTTGGTTGTAGTCATAAATGTTGAGATAAGAGGGTGAGGCTATGGTTCTAGCTGACTTTCTTGTAGGAAGAGGTACAACTTCAGACACAATTACTGGAGGATCACTAGGAATAGGAGAGACATGAACTATTGTTGTTGAGGTAGTGTCACTACTGAGTTGAGTTTATGCTTCCTGGTGAAGCTGTATTTCAGGTGCGTCATGTATCTAAGACATGGCATATCTCCAGCTGAGTTTGAGTTGCTCACAGCAGGAACAAGTGGAACAATATTCATAGGAGCTTCACTTGGATTAACCTGTGAACTAATGAAAGAATTTGTGCAAATATTTGTGTCTGTCTGGGGAATGTGGGGTTTAGAAACATGTTGATTATGTAGAGGAACGTTATCCTCATATAATCTTACACTTTTGAATACACAAACCTTATTGTTGGAGAGATTTAACATGTAGTAACCCTTTGTTCCTCTAGGGTATCCAACGAAGACACACTGGATGGCCATAACATCAAATTTAGACCTGTTAGCATATAATGTAGAGGCATAGCAAAGACCACCAAAAGATTTTAAAATACTGTAGTCAGTGGGTCTGTTGAAGAGCATTTCAAAAGGAGTTTTATTGTCTAAAACCCTTGAAGGGACCCTGTTAATCAGATAAATAACACTACCAATGCAGTAAGGCCAGAACTCAAGAGATATGTTTGATTGAAATCTTAGAGCCCTTGTCACATGTAAAATATGTTGGTGCTTTTTTTTCAACAACACCATTTTGCTGAGGTGTCTCCACACAACTTGTCTGATGCACTATGCATTTAGTTTTATAAAAATCATGAAGGAAAAATTCAGTACAATTGTCAGATCATATGGTTTTTATGCTGATATTGAATTGATTTTGGATGAGAGTATGAAACTGAATGATGCAATTTTTGACATAAGACTTTTTAAAAAAAAACAATGTCCAAGTGCACCTTGAATAATCATCCACAACAGTCATAACAAATCTATATCCTTCAGCTGAGATCACTCTGTAAGGACTCCATACACCACAGTGTATAAGATCAAATAATGCAGCAAATCTAGTATTGCTAAGAGTAAAAGGAAGCCTGTGTTGTTTAGAGACGTGAAAAACCTCACAATTATGCATTTATTTGAAGAAGGAATACCAATTTCATAAATATAGTGTATTTTGTTTATAGCAGGATGTCCTAATCTTTTATGCCAAAGATCAAAGTTAGACAAAACAGAATCGCAAGAGGATTTTGACTTATTACAGAAAGGTTCATTAGTGTCAAGCACATATAAGTTGTTGAGCAGATTAGCAGAACCAATCCTCTTCTTGTGGAGGTTGTCGTGCAAAATGCATATAGAATACATAAACCACAAAGACATGTCTGATGCCTGGGTGATTTTAGAAACATATAATAAATTGTAAGTGAAACTAGGAACATATAGTACATCTTTTAAGATGTAATTGTTGAATAATTTGACATCCCATATGTGAGTAGCATGTGTAGTGTTGTTATTAAGGAGATGGACTAAAGTATTAATCATTTTAGAAATGGAAATAAACATAACAAGATTGCATATCATATGGTCAGTAGCTCCAGTATCTAAAATCCGCTTAGAATTGTTATCTGCAGCATAGTGTGGAGGAGACACATTAGATTTGTTTTTGATAAGTCCTTGTTGAAAAGCCAAGAACTGAGCAAAGAGAACTTGTTGATCAGTGTTGCTGGGAGTGAGTGGAGCAGTAGCATCCTGAGAGATATCTTGCTCAGAAGATTCAACATAATTAGCAGAGTGTTGGGGAGGTGATCTTATGCCCTTGAGCCCTTCCCAAATAGGGGGATACCCAATCAATTGGAAATACATGTCGATGGTATGACCATTGAATTTGCATTCAGTGCAAGTCAGATTTTTCTTGTCTTTGGAGAATGGTGGCTTGGAATAATTTTGACCAGTATTGTTGCCCTGATTTGTTGTTGTGCATATGAGGTTGACCTCTACCATAACCACCCTCATTTGGAGGTGTGTATCTAGTGAACATAGCAAGTGAATCTAGAGGAGCACTTGTGGTAGTCTAGGCCCTCTATTCTCCTCTTGAAGTATCACAGAGTATACTTGAGACGGAGAGGGGATGAGGTTAAGAGGAAGTGTCTGACTCCTTAAGACAGAGTAAGACTCATGCAATCCCATAAGAAACTTCATGACACAGCCAAATTGCATTAGACTAAACATTTTCTTGTTAACATCACAAACACATAAGCCACATGAGCTACTAGTGAAAGGCTTTTGACGAGAAACTCATCCCAAGCACTTTTGAAGGTAGTATAGAACTCAGTAACATACTGATTTACTTGAGAGAGATAGTAGATAAAGTTTTCTGAAGTTGATACACCCTAGAACCATCAGTTCTATAGTATCTTTGTTCCAAATCATGCCAACTATCATGAGTAGTTTTATAGAAAAAGAGAATTTGTTTGACTTTAAAAGTAACATAATTCAACAACCAAGAGGATTCAGGACTCTTGAATCCATGGTACGAAAACACATGGATTTTCGGCTTGATAGGATGAACTCTACCATGCCGATCGTATCGAATTCGATTAAAATTACTCGGCGCCACCTTCGTGCTGTTAAAAGTTAGTCTAAAAGTAATAGTACAATGTATAGAACACATCATACAAGTAGTATAATTCTGGTATTTAAGCATAATGTATTGTAGACAACAAATAATGGAGACTTCAGTCCAATTATTTGACCGTACGGCACATTTGATAAATTTGCAGTTGCACACCTCTCTAATTGAACCAAAACCGTTTGCAAGGGAACTGCCACTAGATGTATGTGTACATCCGAGGCTTACAGAAATTAGATTTCATTATTGGGCTTTTGGCCCAATAGGAAAAAGAATCCCTTCAGTGCAAATGTCCGAATTAGTAGACTTAGAGTATCATCTATGCCAAATTGCCAACAATTAGCCCATATGTAATAGATACATGAATTTCAGACAAGTTCTTTTTGATTTAGATAAACCAAAATGGCATTCTTTGTATGAGCTGAGACCGGAAAAAACTTATATGGACCAGGTCCATATGAATAGTATGCACCATGCGGTCCATATTTGTCAGGATTTTGCCTATTAGTCCCTAAAGTTTTAAGGATAATGAATCGGATATTTCACTTGGTAATAATTATAATAAGATCCCCAATAAGTTTTCGTTAAATTTTCTAATTATCTCGACCATCCAAAATGGTATCAGAGCAGGGTTTATTTATTTTATGTGGTTATTTATTTATTTATTACAACTCTTTATTACCTTATGAGAGGAGTTTTCTTCAAACATGAGTAATCCAGCAATGGATGACATTTGGAATCCCCCGATTCAGGTCTTTTACAAGGGACCAAAAACAAGAAGTATTAAATACTTTATCGAGACTTTAACCAATAGTCTCGGTACCCAAGAAAACTATGTCAAGTATCACGAGGTTCTTTGTTGCGACCTCGAACAAGAAAAATTCCCCTGGAATAGAGCTAGACTAGGGGGAATCAAGCTGTTAAAAGAAAGCCTTAGGAAGGCAAAGAAACAAAGTTATATACTAAGCCTATAAAATGCCTGGTATTACACTTGAACGAGAGCTCCAGATCTTAATAACTAAGTTAGATGACCTAGCTAGTTATAGACCGGATGACATATATGCCATTAGAGTCAAATTCATTAGAGTTAATGGTCTCTTGGCAAGTATTGCGAGAATTAATAGATTAATCACTGAACGTAATAACCGTTCTTCATGAGTAATTTAGTTTTGCCAGATTTCCACGAGCTCGTGCCAGATAGCTCCAAGCTATCCCAGGACCTCAGGGAAGTTCAGAAGACGGTGCAAGCATATGGCAATCGCCAACACTATGTGCCCGAGCTGATACAGGAAATCAGAGACAAGCTTGAAGCCATGTCTCGACGACAGAAGGAAATCTTGGAAAAAATACAAGATATCCAGCAACGAGTCAAGAGCTTGGAATCCATACCAAGGTCGTCCGAAAGAAGGAAAGTTGGGTGGTTACCACCATCTTTCGGAAAGGAGCCTTTGCTACATCAAAAGGGCAAAGCAGTCCAGGTCAAAAGAGAGATGACCACAAACGAGAAGCTGGAAGCCCGGATAAGGGGAGAACCTAGCGCGAAGTAGAATCATGTCTAGATTCAGGATTGACGATTTCAACTTCGAGATTGGGCGAGACCTGGCCGATCTAGCTGAATCACTTTCAGGCCTCAGCCTGGAGAACGTGCAGACGTTTGGTGCAATCGTACCAAGTCAAGGTCCTCCACCAGGACAATCAACGGTTACCGAAGGTGCCGGATCTTCCATCCCTAATCCAGATCCAATTCGGGAAGAGCCAGTCCGAGAAGAAGCCATGCCACACCAGCATGACTTTGTCGCTGGGAATATGTACAATCGTATTCCAACCAGAGCAAGAGCCAGAAGACCAGATGTTCATGGAACACCATACGGAAGATCTCAACTCGATCCAATTCACCCGTATGGGCTCATGCTCAACTTGGATATTTTGGACTTCAAGAACCGCGAAGCCCTGATCGATGAATGGGCAGCAGCAATGAGAATTGCGGCGGCAACGCTTGAACTCGACAAGGAAGGATTCATCATGATGTTACAGATGAGTCTCGAAGGATCGGTCAAGGTTGGATGGGAACATGGAACTCCAGAAGTTAGAAGTGGAGTCCTATCTGGCGAGTCTCTCAAAGACATCGTTGATAGAATGGCGAGGCTTTTCAAGATTTACTTCATCGGAGAAGGATACTTTGTGGATCCCCAGACCGGAGGAGGTGATCAGGAGAAAGTCAAGAGGTACGAACAAGCGCTGTATAGCCTGGAGCTACATGACATATGTCAAGTAGATCTATACATCAAGTTGTTCACCGAGTACAGATGGAAGAGCCAAATTGCAGAAGACACGGCGCTTCCCCTTTTCTTCGCCAAGATTCCTAGCCCATGGCGAGAAATGTTACTACGAGAGTATATTCCCTTGGGAATAGACACGGTGGCTCAAAGGATGTCTTTCCTCAAAGCCAAGTTGAGTGAATGGTGCCAGAAGGCAGCAATTCAAAAGAATTTCAAGAGGCTGAAACGTATCAATAAATCAGCCCGGCTTTGCTGCGACGATAATGACGTTCCAACAATCATTGGAGCACCAGAGAGACATCAGAAAAGGAATAAGCATAGGGATCATCCCTATGAACATAGAAGCAAGTTCACCAGAAGATCTTCGTGGAAACCAAGAAGATTCTGGTCAAAACAAAAGGCCCGAAGTTACAAATCAGGGCAGAGGACAGGACCCACGACTGGAAGGACGTCGTCCAGTCAGGGAAGTACCAGCAGAACACCAGTCAGGCGAACTTTCAGGAGAGCACAAACACGTGCTAATGAAAGCTTCAAAGATTGTAACTGTTGGACATGTGGGGCCAAAGGACACATCTCAACGGATTGTCCTAAGAACCAAGAGAGAGGGATTAGACAGTTCGAAGCTACGCCGGAGTTCGAAGAAGCTGTCTACTTTCAGGACCTTGTTCAGGTATACCGGTTTGAAGATATTCCTTCAGACGAAAGTATATATGAGGAGGACGATGGACCAGATGAGTCTTCAGAGTCAGAATCAGAATCAGACTGAAGACGAGGAGATCTTCCATCAGGAAGTTCAAGAAGACAGGGCGGGATTTTTCTCACAAACCAGCATTTCTCACAAAGCCTTGATGAGAATTATGCGGGAAGATCCAAAGTTGAGAGTTTACGATGGATTCACCATCGGAAAAATGGAGAGAGCCTTAGCTCAGCTAAGCTTCAGAAGGAGGAAACATCACATCATCTACAAGGTGACAACGGGAGAAATTGCTATCCCAATGGAGCTGACCAGTAATGTGATGGAGATGCAGTTAGTTCCCATGAATGAAATCAAAGAGGAACTAAAAAGACTCAGGCCGGAGATCGCGCAGAAAATGTCATGGATCCATATCGGAGCCATAAGAATTCTGCTCAAGGCAACGTTCAAAGAAGGAATCAATTCCCCAATTGACATTGCCGTCTTTGATCGAAGGATCCAGAACCTACGAGATGCTTGTCTCGGAGGTATTTCAGGAAACCTATTTGCAGGTAAGGTGGCGACATTCATATATCCAAAGATCGCCTTTAACCTAGCCGATAAGGATTTTAGTAGAGTTCTAACTCTACATCAGGATTTCAAAAACAAGGAGTTAATGAAGGAAGGAAACCGTCCTTACTCCATTACATACAGTATCTCCTACGCACTCTCAAATACTCACCATTCAGATCTTTTCCAGAGAAATGAGTTTGTTGAGATACCGGAGATTTTCGAGAAGGTCGCACATGCAGTCAGGCCAGAAATTTCCAGCCTGCCACATATTCATGAGATGGATTTGATAATCCGCGACCAACCAGTTTTTGGCAAGGACACAAGCCAAAGATTCGAGCCCAGAACGGTCTCTTTCCGGGAGAATAGGATGCAAAGCCTTACCTGGGGAAAGAAACCAATCGTGGAGGTTGTGATTGAACCAAAGAAATTCACAACAAAGGGTGAACTCCAATGTCCAGGAGGATGGGGAGAAGTCGAAATTATCTTCGACACTACCCAGAAAGATAATACGTTACCATGCGACGCATTGTATTATCTCAAGCAGCCATTTGTTGGTAGATATCAGGGAAACCTAAAACTAGGTGGACTTGATTTTATTATCAACGGACGAGCAGGAAAGATCCCGGAACAACTTGTTCTTGGAATCGAATTTCTCGAGGAACACAAACCCTGGGAAAAGGTGCCGGAAGGAATGGAGTTTACGGTGGAGGGGAAAAGATACCGACTCAAATGACCACCAGTCCATTCTCAATTTACATCTCGGTTGGGATGTTATACGAGAAATATCGAGCCGAATACTTTGCGACGTATATCGACTCAGGAGCAGGGATTTGCGCAGCAAAACCAGGAATCTTTCCAGAAGAACTCGGAGAGGATTTGCCAGCTATTGCTGGAAGAGATTTCTCAAAGAAGATCATTATCTTCAAACGAGGAATAAAACAGGCAGAAATATTAATTGGTGGAGCAGGAGGTACCCCATGGTACAAAGTAAAGACACCCCCAATTTATTTCCACGACACCGGCGCCGATATCTTACTCGGCAACAATTTCCTGCAGACTTTCAAAAGATTTACGCAGGATAATGAAACAAGGCGTCTTATCCTCACAATAATTTGTGATCATAAGATTTTGGTGCAGCGGTTGACGCAAGCGTTTCACCGGAAACTACCAATTCAATTTCGCAGCAAGCGTGGTGATGAAGGACGACTTCTACACCCAAAAATGCAAGACCAGAGGAAGTATGGTAAGGCTATCCTACAGCTTAGGAATGAAAGCTTAGGCGGACAGAAGACCAAAAGGATCAGGGAGGAAACGATCGAGATCCTTAGGGCCAGCCTTGAACCAAGTCCTCATGTTGACATCACTACTGAAGAGCAAATTTCAATAGAAGATGTCAAGGCAAAGATTCAGAGAAACTACGAAGAAGATCCTCTGGCATGGTGGAACAAGAATGAACTCAAAGCTACTCTAAGAGTTCAAAAGGGAAAGGAAAACGAGCTGGTCAGATATAGACCCATCCTCATGAATCAGGAAGATCGTAAGGATATGCAGATGATTCTCAAAGAACATCTGAATCTGAAGCTCATCTCACCAGGAGTTTCCCCCTACAGCAGCCCGGGGTTCTTAGTCAGGAACCATGGAGAGATCAAGAGAGGAAGGTCGAGATTGGTGATCAACTACCAAGGGATCAACAAGATCTTGGAGTTCGATGGGTATTACATCCCGAACCGAGAGCACCTGATCAACTGCATTCAGAATGCGAGAGTCTTCTCCAAGTTTGACTGCAAATCAGGTTCCTACCAAATCAAGATGGATGAAGAAAGTAAGAAGTTTACAGCTTTCTCCACACCACAAGGTCACTATATTTGGAATGTTATGCCAATGGGATTGGCTAATGCACCCCAAATATATCAGAGGAAAATGGATAATCTTTTCAAAGATTATTTCAAATTCATGTTCGTCTACGTCGATGATATCCTCATCGCCTCAAAGAACGTTCAAGACCACATCAAACATTTGGAGATCTTCTCAGATGTTTGCCACAAAGAAGGATTAGTGCTGTCGCAGAAGAAGGCAGTAATTCTTACGAGGAAGATCGAATTCCTTGGAGTCGAGATTGACGAATCAGGTATTATCCTCCAAAATCATTTGGTGGAAAAGGTACGTGACTTTCCCGACGACCTCAAGACGGTTAAACAACTCCAAAGTTTTATGGGGTTGGTTAATTTCGCTGGAATGTTTATTAACATTCTGGCAAGTTACAGGAAAACATTTAGTCCATTACTGAAGAAGGATGCTGAGTTCAGATGGACGAATAAACACAAGGAGACAGTACAAAAGCTTAAAGCTATCTGTCAAGATCTCCCCAAGCTTGCAATCCCCAATGACGAAGATAATTTGGTACTCTATACGGATGCAAGCGACCACTGGTGGGCGGCGGTTCTTACCAAAGTCGAGCCAAAAGGAGAAGTGCCATGCAGATACTGCAGCGGTCTCTTTTCGAAAGACGAGGCAGCAAGATGGCACATCAACGAGAAGGAATTCTTTGCAGTTCGAAGGGCCTTCAAAAAATGGCCTTTATTCTTACTAGCTAAAAAATTCACCCTTAAGATTGATAACACTAGCGTCAAGGCTTTCTTAAAGAATAAAATAGAAAGCAAACCTGAAAAAGCTAGGTTATTGAGATGGCAAGCTGAATGTCAATATTATAATTTTGATGTTCAAATTATTAAATCTCATGAGAATGTTCTTGCAGATTTTCTGACTAGGGATGGAGGCAAGTGAGGCCAACACCATCCTTACGAGATGGAGACACCACAGGGATAACCTGGAGGAACTCCGAAAAGCGATTGACGGCCTGACAATCAATGCTCGGGCCTCCGGTCATGTTCAAGAAAGGGACCTTATCAGGGTTCAAAGCTCGATGAAGGCAACTTTATTGGGTAGCACGAGTTTATGGGATGGCCTTACGGTACTCCTATCACGAGATGCCTCCACATCTAAACTTAATGTGGAAATACAGGCTAATACATACGAGTTTGAGGATCCGAGTAAAATCGGACCAAGCGGTGATCCTTTCGAGGAAAACACCGATAAACGAGCTGATTCAAGAGGGGAAAACCCGACGGAATCCCAGAATACTTCTTCAAAGAAAGAAGACAAGTCTGATTCAAGAGGGGAAAACCCGACGGAATCCCAGAATACTTCTTCAAAGAAAGAAGACAAGTCTGATTCGAGAGGGAAAAACCCGATTGAATCCCGGAATACCTCTTCTAGAAAAGAGGACGAGATTAGTCTTAGACCCCATTCGGGATCATCTAAGATAAGAAACGAGCCTAGAGTACCCCTGATGGAATATCAGAGAACCTGGGAAAAACTACAAACGAGAACAGGACTAATTCCTGAAAAGTCCGTGGCCGACTGGTCCGGAAAATACCCGAGGATCTGGGCACTGCCAGGATCAAAACCAGAAAGTGTACAAGAGTGGTTCGACTTTGGCTGTCTAGCCTCAGTATTTACCACATCACCGAGTTTCCTGGAGATTTCAAAATTACCAGGATGGATCTACAGGAACGTTTACGAAACATGGAGTATGAATAATACCCTTGCGAGAGGTGATACTTTGGAGATAAAATTTATCTCAGCAGCACCGGAGATTGCAGGAAAAGGATTCCAACCAAGCTTTCACTTCATCAAGATACAAAGACCAAATACGAAAGCTATGGAATTCATCAAACCACCACCCAAGGAACTTTGTCTGATTTCCCCAATCAACGAAGACGAAATCTCAACAAGAAGGGCGTGGGGTTTCTGGGTCTGTCTCACAGAGATGGACAAAGTCAAGTATTCGTTCAAATTATTTCACAATAATGAGAACGGATCATTCATGCTCAACAGCATGACCAACCACACCACAGATTTTGCTGAAACCGCGTTCGAGAAAAAGCGGCAAATGTTGTGGAGAAACGAGATCCCGGCAACCGCCGAAACACGTCGGAAGGTTTGCAACATGATTCATGCCGGACGATGGAATGAACGGATTTGCGACAAGTGTCCCGATCAAAGGGAGCCACTTTTCGGAAAAGGATTCCCGATGAAACGGGACAAAGCAGGATTTGACAAAAGGGGCCCCTCAAAAAAGGGAAAGATGCCGCGTGCTGGTAAAGGGACAACTTTTGCTGAAAAAGAACAAGGGGCCATGTGAGGGACTTGGACAGCTGAACAACCAAGGCCACCCACGTGAACGTACGAGACAGCCTCCACTAACATAATGGAGGGACCACGTGACTCAGAAGATAAGGAAGCAGCCATGTGATCAAGACAGGACAACCTCCACCACCAAGGAGGGACCACAGGTGCAAGTGGAACACGTCAATTCCACCAGAGAATTTTATTGAAGTCCGGATTTCAAATCCGAAACTCGGCCTATATAAACAAGCATAAGGAAACAGAGGGAAGCAAGTCTTCACCACTATTTTCTTACAAAAAACAAGAGAGTCTGTAAACAGTCTAAGTCTTTTATTTCTGTCTTCAAATTTCGAGTGTTTAATTCCAGTATTATTGTAATAATTAGCGAGTGTATGTACAAAAGAGTCGTAGCTACCATGAGTAGCTAAACAGGTTACTCCTCTCAAACGGGGATATGAGTGTATTGTAATAACTAAGTTTCCACATAAATAAATAAGATCTTTGCTTTCGCCTGAGTACGTCGATGTCAATCTTTTAAACTTTCCGTTTAAGTCACCTCTTACACCCGGAGTAGGAAACGAACCAGGGTTGAGCTGGTTACCGTTGAAGGAGCTGTTGCAGAACCATCGGTTGCGATCGAGTGGTTGTGGGCGAGGAGTCTGCGTAAAACCTGGCAGAATACCCGACGGTGATACGGTCAAAAGGAGGTATCTTTTACGGTTGTGTTTTAATTGTTTGTACGGAAGCATGCTGGGCCTGATATGGTCGTAATGGACTATTCTCAGATTGGGGTCCCGATAACGAAAATTTAGATTACTTATGGGGTCAAATTCTAATTCTGATAAGTTATTTATTCAATTTCTTAATTATTAAAGCAGGATGGTGACTTTGAGGTGGGACCTTGACCAATTAAGACCACAGGGTCCATAGTTCTCACTATGAACCAGGTCTATGTAAGTTTGATCCGCTGAGACCCTATTCTGCAATCCAATATTCAGCTGAAAGCCTGAAATTGTTCTTAATTGCCCATTTAGTTTATTTTTCCTTTGAGGAATCTGTAATGCTATCATCCACTTGTGAACTTTATTGCAAATCAATTGGAAGCTACCGTATATTAATGGTGTCTTCCTGTCCTTAACATGATCTTGTAAGTAAGGAGAAAGACGGGATCTAAAATTTAAAATGGTAATCGGAGCTTAGCCAATCCTGTAATTAATGTTAGTACTTCATGTGTTTTATCTCTCATATATATATATATATATATATATATATATATATATATATATAGGGGTAATTACATCGTATGGTTCATTTCTGAGTCAACCCCTTAACTTTATTTTGACTCAGTCAACCCCCCATCGTATGCCAAAATTATCACTTTACCCCAAGTCAGTTTTTTGCACTTTTTTCAGGGGTATTTTCGTCAAATGTCAAAAATCTTAATATTTTTAAAAAAGAAATGTAAAATTTATTAAGCGGCAATTTTTTTTATCTCAAAGTTTTTTTTTCGATAAATTTTTTTTTAGCAAATTTTTTTTCGACATAATTCTTTTTTCGAAAAAAAAATTCTGAAAAAAAACATTTGGCTAAAAAAAAATGTTGTCGAAAAAAAAAAATTGGCGGAAAAAATTTTTTGTCGGAAAAAAAAATTTGTTCGAAAAAAAAATTCGGAAATAAATTTGGTTGAAAAAAAACTTTTTTGGCGAAAATTAATATTTGTCGATTAATAAATTTTACATTTTTTTAAAACAAATATTAAAATTTTTAACATTTGACGAAAATACCCCTAAAAAAGTGCAAAAAGTTGACTTGGGGCAAAGTGATGATTTTGGCAAACGATGGGGGGTTGACTGAGTCAAAACAAAGTTAAGGGGGTTGACTCAGAAATGGACCATACGATGGGGGGTTTAATTTAATTACCCCGTATATATATATGTATCTTTAACTTCAAAATCATATTATGTAGTTTTTGTAATGAAATTAGAAAACTCCACGCTCCTGCATGAAAAATGTTAGAACATGTAACTATATGTAAGCTTTAGGATGAAACTTACTAATGATTAGTGATTAATTACCAAATACACCAGATGCATTATCAACCAATAATAGTTACATTGGAAACAATATTACACACGCTGCCTGATACTTTTCTACCATGAGCAAAATTTCATAGCTCTGGAACTTTATCAGGCCGACTACTATGATCATCTTTCGGTACACTTATCGACGACTCTTGACTATTCGAGCTTGGTGGACTTTTCGCAGACTCGATATCTTTTTCATCAGAATCCGAAAACTTAAGAAACTTCTCAACATTTGTATCAGAACTGCCCCATCTACGCTTTGGCTTTCTATCACTTATAGCAATGGCAATATCATTTGGAAACAGGTCCCCAACTACAGTATGAATGATAGTTGTCACGAGCAATCCTGAAACTGTGATTGTCGCCACAATGCAGAGGACGACTGTTAGTGTTTGTGTCAGCACGTTTGTCACTGTGTCCGAGTACCTAATTGTCGCTGTGGCAGCTCCTGTCATTGGGAAAGTGTAAGCCCACCAAGCTAAACAAAACTTGAAGCCACGGAAGAAATCGACACGAACAGCCTGAAAGGAAAAGAAGAGGAAAGAAGAACATGTTAGACAAGTCTCCAAGATTGGAACTTTCTCCAAAAAGTGTCACATTTTATAACATATAATAAATATGGTTTGAGAAATGTGAACTAACCAGTGAGAAATAGAGAAACAAAGCAATGAAGTAAGCAATGCGCGATCCGTAATCAAACGACTCTTCAATTCTTGCCCACGCCATAGATGCAACGCTAGGCGCGGCCACAAACAGAAAGAAAACGGGGTGGAGGTCCTTTGGCAGCGTTGCATTTGTCGGTAGTCTCTGATATAAGGTAACAAACAACACGGTGTAATGAGCCAATCCAATGGCAAAAAAGAAGATAGGTCCTTCTTTTAACCCCATCGACGCACCAAGCAGCGCTCCAACAAAGTTCCCGACAACTGACAAATGATTAGTAGGGTTGGCCACCTTGGAAAGCCGCCTTTGTCCCCCCGCCATCCACTGCCCATATATTTTGATCTCCAATACACAAAATGGGGCCATTAAAATGTACCATAAAGATGAATGTAGAGTTTTAGAAACCGACAGTGGAACTCCGAGGGCCAAGAAAAGAAGGGAGATAAATGGAGCAAAGAAGAAGTTGACTCTGATTGGATGGTAGTATTCACGACGAACAGCTTCAAAGTAGAAGATTATTTTGAGAGAGTAAATGAAGGTTACTATGGCCACAAGAGCAATGGATAGGAACCAGAGAGCTAGACTCACATCATGGCTGATATTGAGGAACTTTGTCGATGGAGAAGAGGCGAGGGCCTTCCACAGTACGGCTTGGCTACTAACGCCAAGACAAATACCGAATGAAGTTACGGGAAAACGGAGAAGAAACGGCCATTGCTCGTTTTCTGGAAGTAGTATTTCTTCAGAAGCCTGCAAGAAATTAATATAAGGCTCAAGTCAAAAAATTGTGAACTAATGTCTTAAAACTTCATATGTTATGCGTAATAGAGTAAAGATTATATGCGCGCGCAAAACACACGAAAGCACATACCCTTAGAGTGTCCAGTTCAGGCCCTTCCAAGGCATCAAAGTATCGGGCCGCAGTCAAATTTTCAATTTCAGCAGGCTTTCGATTCTGTGGATTCGGTTCAGTTTGTTTACCGCGCAAATTTGAGAGGTTCCTCTCAAATCTTCCGGACCATGTCTTAAAAGAGTTGAATCTTTGATCTTTCAGCTTATTGACTCTGGGACTCGGAGATGGTAAGTTGAGGGAATCTTTAGGCATCGGTTGAGAAGGCGGCATGCTGATCGAGACAGAGTGAGTTCTCATTGACCTTGATCTCATTGACCTTGGCGAATCATTATGTTCTTCCCTGAGAACTCCTTCAACTCCCTGAAAATTTTAAAACACATATCATAATTAATAAATTAATACCCACAAACCAAAAAATGAAACTAATGATTAAGAAACTGAATAAGTTGTGGTTTGTTTAATTGTTTTGCTTACAAGAACAGAAGGACTTAAGGGAGGAAGATTAGTAACCACTTTAAGATTACAAAAACTAGCAGCATCAAATTCAGTAATAGCTTCTGGACAACAATCTCCCTCTGCTAATTGCTTTTGTTTAATGTTGTCCATATCAAAAACAAATGTTGTTCTTGTAATAAACAAGAAACTAAAATCAGTGCTATAATTATATGGACAATATTGTTATGGTGAGAACTGAGAAGCAATGTATGTACATTATTATGAATTATATAGCATGTGAAGGAGCATGGTCATGTTCTTGGAAGCAGTACGTAGTACGTACGACAGTCCCACTACTAACAACTACACTGAACGACAATTGACGCTTATTTCATAACATGAAAAAGATAATGTTGGAGATTGTTAATTAATTTTAGTAGATTTTTATAAATATGTTAGGTGAACAAAACAAGAATTCGAAAACTAATTGATTTTGGCATGTGGTTTTATTCGATTTGGCTCTTGGCAATAGACATATAATAAGAAAATAAGCAGGATAACGTATAATAATGTCGGTGTCTAGTCACTCATCAAGCATGGAAATTGAGCAACCTTTTTTTTTAGGAAAAAGAAATTACTAGATAATCAAAAGTTCAAACAGTCATTACAAAGAGAAGGCGAGGTAAAATCCTCCCTAGCGAAATTAACAGAAATTAAAACATGAGGCAAAAGAGGACCATTCCAGTTGGATGACGAAGCCCATTTTACAAGGTTATGCGCGGCTTTATTCCCAAAACGAGGGATATGCTTGAGAAGCCAAGTCGAATGATCATTGAAAGCCCTGCAAATTGTTCGAAGATCTTCCTCGGCTGACCAAGAAGATTCCTTGTTGAGGATGAGAAGGGAGGCTTCAAGAGAGTCAGTTTCAAATATTATCTTGAGCAACCTGACTTACAACAAAGTTTTTCTTACTTGAATTACAGAACTTTATAGGAATAATTAAAACATGACTACGTTTTTTGAAAGATAGCCGCTATAGTTTTTAAATCATATTTCGATTTATTTCCCAAATGAGAATTCTTTCACATATTTGTTACTTAGTGTTACTTAACTACTTTCCGTTTTAGTAAATCTTGACCGTTTATGTTTAAGTTGTAACGTAGCTCGATTAATCAAGATTAAGAGCTTCGTTAATCCTCGATTCACTTGTATATAAAGGACGCACACCCGCTCCTCTCATTCTCACTTTGAATTGCATGGCATTGTAACAAACTCTCACGCACTGATTCGGTTCAATAAAGGAGTGTTTCCTTTATTTTTCTTTCAATTGTTCCTTAATTTGTGCATGCAACTGATTTCATCAATCGGTCGTTCAATTCATGGTCATGGATGCAAATCATGAATTTGTTTATAATCTATATTTATGTACTATATAACATCACCAAAGACTATTCTTCAATGTTTTTAAACTCTACGTGGATAACTGGACACGAATTAGTGAAAGATTTCTCCTTTTAAGTGACAATCATAGTGCATTGCACTAAGAAAGGAGAGGAGTCTATATTTTATCCCAAGGCTTTGTTCAAGTCCAATATACTTAGCTCGTGAAAAAGTTGAAGAAGGTACAATATAATGGATATACGGAGAGAGTTCTTATCAAGAATAATAATACAGTTGATTAAATGACGAAGAGTTGCAATACTACTAAATTCACTAATTGTCTATCTCCGTTGGGGCTCGATAAGACATTGACGACATGAAAGGGTGAAACAAAAAAATGGTGAAGATATATGACAACCCCTAATCAAATCTTCAGTTGAAAAATTAGTAGTATAGGCAATAGGCATCATACTTTCCACTCACCCTTACTTTAATTAATGGTGGTTAGTGATTAGTTGTTAACGTGTTATAAAGGTGGTAGTTATTAGCCGAGGAGTTTTCGATATATATGAAGAGGTGACGGAAATCTATATGTTATTTTCCTACATATAGGAATGCTTTTGTGTGAGGAAATTCATGCCAAATCTTCTACTTAAATTTGTGTTTTGTCTTAAATTATAGTTTAACAATAGATCGTATATATAGAATAAGGTCGGTTACAAGTGTGGTACACTGAGTCTATCACTAAACTAGACCTACTTGAACTATACTAGTGTCGAGTAGGCTTGGTCCGGAACACCTCGAACTGACGTTATATGCAATGGCGGATGTCGAAGGTATATCGGAGATGACGTCGAAGGTTATATCAGGGACGATATCGAAAGCCCTCTATGTCGAGGGTGATCTCCTACTGACGTCGAGGGTGACGTCGAGTATGATGTCTGATAGTAGGTCGGTGATTGTAACGCCCCAAAAATTTAGAATAAAATAAATTTATACTTTAGTCCTTGAACTTTTGAATTTTTTTATTTTTGACCCTAAATGTTTAGAAAAATTTGCATTTTAGCCCCTGATCTTAAAAGTTAGTCTTTTATTATATTTACAGGTCTTTAATCCTAAAACATATATTTCAATTTCAAATATTAGCCAAGTTGATCGAATTACCTAGAAAAACTACATAAGTAAAAATCTATGTAACAAAAGAATCTATTTATACCTATTTGAATTTTAATTATAAATAATTGAGGGACTTGATATGCAATTAACCAATTGATGAAGTAAGCCATGACATTTTTTTGATGAGGTAAGCCATGACATCCTTAAGAGCATGATTAAATTCGGATATTTTGTGAATTATTATAATATAGTCAAGGTGGGACATAAATAATTATGATTAAACTATTATTTTCGCCTATAAATATTCACCCTTCTTCACCATTTTTTACAGTCCAAAATAATCTGATTCTGCAAAAGTAAATAGAAATAAAAGTTGTTCCTTTTGTGTTTTCGTTCGAAAAATATTTTTTTCAGATTTTTATCTTGCCATTTTCTACCCAAAAAGACGCCAAAATTTTTACTGTGCAGGAAATGCTGATTCTGCACCTTAGAAAAATCATATCAAATAGTAGAAATATTATTTTACTACCAATTTTCGGCTGCATACTCTCCTTGGTGTATTCTATCTTTTGTATAAAGACATCTTTCTCAAATAATATGATCTAGGAGAGCATAATCCATAAACCATAATCTGCTGCCAGGAAATCCGATAGCAACTCTTATGTTGCAAGAATTATTTAGCATAGCAAACCTTTGTGTTTTCACAAAATCTTGGATTATCACATCTCTCATGATGCTAGAAACCATAAACCATAAAATGTTTTGAAAACCAAGTTTATTTGGATGTCCGATTAAAGGTAAAACCAAATCTGCGGTGATTTTTCAGTTTATTACACAACCTTTGTTTTCTTAATTTATAAGTTTAATCGCCATCATAATTCAAGTATTTGTCACACATAAATTTAACATGATATAGTATTAGTTATAATTAAATTATTATGATTTATAATCATGAATTGACATTTTTGTAATTTTATTTATAGCATATTAATGGTATATTTATCATGTTTAACATACTATTTTCATAAGTCTTACAAGGTTATTCTTGCCACTTCATGACCCAACCATCAAATAAGATTACTTATCATAATAAACATTTCTTATCACATGTTTTGATAAATCTCCCATGTTTATATCTTTATATTTAAGTTATAAAACAAGTATATGCATTTTAAACTTACTAAGTAAAATAAAGTAATAATTGACTAAGTTAGACCTTTTAAGGTGTTACTTCATATGATACTTATTTGATGTGTGGTTATTAGAAGTTTTGAATTGATTAAAGGCTAAAAAGACGAGTTTTTCTAGAGTTGGTTAAGTAATATATTTTTTTAAGGATTGATTGTGCATCGAATTGGATAGTTAATCAAACTTTACTTATTACCGTTACTTGTCGTTGAAATGGCTTTAACATGAATACTCACAGTCATAAGTTTAAAAAATGTGGTTGTTTAAGATAATTTTGAGAGATAAATAAGGTGGTTAAAACAATAAATATTTGATATTCAATTTAAGCATATGGTTTTTTCTTTAAATTCATCATCTAAGATTTTCATGTTTTGTGTAATGACATAAATTAAGCTTATGTGTTATTTACTAAGACTTACAATACAACTAGCATTCTTAACCAGAACGTTCTCAATTTCAGTAACATCATAACTGAAGAAAAAGTACTAATATTTGATGTAGAAAATTATAAATTCAGTTGATTAATATTATTTAAATTTGTTAAAAGTTTGTCGAACTAATCAACGATATCAAGGTTCCTCGTACGAGTAAAATGGAGGTTCCATTTTTTATTGGTTCTAGCCCCATTTGGCATCCGGCCCTGAGGAACTTGGACAGAAAAGCTAGTACTCCATTACCAAATCTCGAACAACCTATATTTCATCATATTTCTGTTTTTGAATCTCATCTCATAACAATATTTTCTTACTCGCCCTTAAATCATATCCAATCATTTATTAATCATATTGATTCATAATCATGGTAATTCCCTGATATAATCTTATATGTTGGTTCTTGAACTGTGCAAAGAGCAACGAACTGTGTTCGGGACATGTAGCTCAAAGAGCAACGAATATTATCCGATTTACTACCTTATTTGTTTATCTGTTATACCCATTGGGATGCCTTTGGGAAGTTGGGCTCATGGATTGAGTCGAGTTAATGCCGAGCAGTAAGGACTGTCGGTTTAAGTAATTTCGCTTGATACCCATCTATCTAGGCGTCGCTTGCAGTCAGGAGTTGGCTGTAACCCGCATGCTGGATCGACATGTATGTACTCGAGCATGTCTCTTGATTGTTTGCGAGGTCGCTCCTCGCCGAGAGGTATAAGGTAGAATATTAGAAGTCATAAGGCTGAATTTGTTTATTGTTAAGCACAAGTTCATTAACTATTCTATGAAAACTCCAGTACCATTTCTACATTAAATTGTCTAGTTGAATTGTTTCTACCGGTAAGATTACTCCCGAAATGTATTCAGTAGGTCACAGTTAACTCTTGCATTACCAGTTCTTTTATGTGAATCTCACTAAGTCATTAAAGACTTATTCCTCGTTCGTCTGTCCACTCCTCAGGATAAAATAAACATGGCAGCATGGACCAAGTGAATAATTGTTCAATCGTACATTTTGGAATATTCGGGTTTTGTTTATAGTGCACAACCATTAAAATAGTCACATTATTTGTAATACCAAGACTTCCGATGTATATATCAAAAATATAATTTATAAAATGTGTATGGTTTTGAACTTGAACAAGTGACACACATTCATATGAGTTGCGCTTTAGTCTGGATTGGGTAAAGTGGCTGGCCACCACCACTACAAGAGAAATAAGCTTTACCGACGGCTCAAAAACCGTCGGTAAAGGGCCTTTTGCCGACGGAAATACCCTTTTCCGTCGGCAAAAGCCATCGGAAAAACCCGACGGAAAAAAGCTCGTCACTAAAGCTTTTTTTCGTCGGATTTTTACCGACGGAAAAGAGCTTTTCCATTGGCAATAAGCCGACGGAAAAGCGTTTTATTTATTCCGTCGGCTTAGAGCCGACGGAAAAGGGCTCTTATCCGACGGCTTTAAGCCGATGGAAAAGCCTCTCTTTTTCGTCGGCTATAAGCCGTCAGAAAAGGCTAAAGCCGACGGAAAAACCCTATACCGTCGGCTTAAAGCCGACGGTATAGGGGTTTAGAAATATTAAAAAAAATGATTTAAAAAAATTGATTCAAAACAAAAAACGATTTAAAACAATTGATTTATGATTTTTTGGCGATTTTTTTTAAAGAAAACGATTTTAAATAAATTTTTTAATGTTTATTTGGTGATTTTATTTAAAAGAAATCGATTTAAATAATAATATGCACATTTTCGAGCGATTTTTTTAAAATATTTATTCTAATAAATAAAATTTCGTATTTAAAATAAAATCTTGATAATATAAGTTTTTTATAGTTATTATTAATTAGATAATGAAGAAACATAAGTAGAAATGAAATAATAAAACAAATATTAAACTCTAATTATAATTTAGTGAATATGGAAGAATTTTGTTAGTTATTAAGGATATTTTGGAGAGAAAGTTGATAGTTTTTGGAGAATGGTAAGAATGAATGAATTTAGTGGGTAAAATAAGGGGTATTTATAGTGATTTTGGAGAAGGGAGGGGTAAAATAAGGGGTTGCCACGTCACCGATCCATGTGAAAATTGACACGGATCGGTGACATGGCACGATCCGATCCGTGTGATGAAAATCACACGGATCAGGGCTTTTCCGTCGGCTTATAGCCGGCGGTAAAGCCCATTATTATTATTAATTTTTTTTTCTTTTTTTTAAAAATAAAACGGGCCATTAGCGTCGGCCCAAACCCGACGGTAATGGGCTTTACCGTCGGGTTTGGGCCAACGGTAATACAAGGCTACTATTACCGTCGGCCCAAACCCGACGGTAAAGACCTTTACCGTCGGGAATGGGTCCGACGGTAATAATTGGGCCTTTACCGTCGGCCCAAATTGACGAGCCCGATGGAAAAGGCCCAATCTCTTGTAGTGCACTGAACCAACTCGGATCAGAGCATGGCTCGTAGGGCACGGTTGTCACAATATATATCGAAGATATATATCGAATGTTTTGTCGAGTTTTATATCGGGTATGTTCGATATAGATGCACAGTAATTGCGGATAATTAAAGCTTACCTTGATTATCGGGATGCAGGGACTACTCACGTGATAAGCATGTGAGTTGTACTATATCGAAAGTAATATTCGATATGTATGTGGGGGATTATCCCAGACATAGGTAAAAACATAGATCTGACCAATGACTGGCCCAATATGGGAAATACCCATATCAAATTATTTACCATGTTTTTAGTCAACTCGTTCAAATTTCATGTTATAACAATTCGATTTAATAAAGCTTCCGATTTTACGCTAATTTTTTTTTATAATTTAAAAGTTGTTTATTTGGTTTTAGTTTGTACTTTGTAAGGAATTTTTGAAATAAATAGAAATACAATTTTACTTGCTTTTTTTTGAGTTCATATTTTTCTAAATACCTCTAACTTATTGATCTGAACAGATACTTACAATTTAGCTTAGATTATGAAATCTGGAGATATTGCAAATTCTGGCTTATTAGGGTCAGAAGATGCAAATTGTACTTTGCCATTTTTTTTTTGCTTAAACAATTGAGACACAATTTCCTCGCCAATTATTATAATATTGTTTTTTCAACCACTGCATGTGCGCAGTCAACAAGTCAGATTAGTTTTGCATGGACAAACCAATTCTATATTTCATCATTGCAGTCAAATTAAAGAATAGACACTGCTGGTTCGCGACAAAACGTTTCTCTCCAGAGCTATCCGTTCATTTATATAATTCTCCTAACGAAACAAATGTTCAAATACTTAAAATTTTGCAAATGAGTCAAGAAATGGTAGAAATAAATTTAATAACGTTGAAAGATACTAACAAAAAACACATGATCCGATACAAATTATACGCGTACATAGGTGTGTGCCACCCAGATTTTTAATTGTAGGAGTGAGACTAAATATTAAAACATAAATAAACCTATATTCAATTAAATGGATTTGATTTGTCGTCAAACAATGAGGGCTACATTATTAGAAAATTCTCTCGTTCAAATGTTTCTCATATTAGTTATTACCTCATTAACGAATATTTGCAACGGATCATGGAATCTTAGCTTCCGTCGTGGATTCTTTAAAATAAATAATTCCCACCGTCACGATCTTCAAACACCATCCATATGTGAGATGCCAAAACGCACGTACCCGGATTCATATAATACTTACCATACCAACAACGTATATAATTTGAATATAACGTAGACATTTAACTTATATTGATAGGGCGGACTCATGATTTTTTCCCTTTTACCGGGGCTGCTAAAAGCCTAAAAAAACATAACATAAAATATATGAAAAAATTAAGTACAAATATATCACGTAGAACAAAAAAATATTAATTGTTTAATACAAAATAATAAAAACCACATACCATTAAGCAAAACGAGTAACAATGTTATTAGAGTTGAACTTTTCGATCATCTTGTACATAAAATTCATCACTATTGAATCAACATCAATACATTATGATATCTCTCTTTCAGTGTATACAAGCAAGCAACCATATTATCTGATAAAAGTTTTTTCTCTATTTTACAGTGCAACACTGTTTATTTTCACAATCTTTTTTCTGAAATTTTCTTTTAATAGGAAAGGAAAAAGCCATCAACAACAACAACAACCAAGCCTGTAATCCCAATTAAATTGGGATAGATTATATGAACCATGAATGAATCATGTCGAGTTGTGAACATGAATCTTCTGCCTCCATATGTTTCGGTTGACGAGCATGTCTTTATTTAGATCTTTTAGCTTCATGTCGTTCCGTATGACCTCCATCCACGTCTTTTTTCGGTCTCCCACGAGCTCTAGCCGTCTATCCTAAGTCGAGATCTTCAACTCATCGTACCGGTTCATCTATGGGTCTGCGTTTAACATGTCCAAACCATCTTAAACGGCTTTCTCGTATTTTCTCGTAGATTGCCGCCACACTCAATTTATGCCGAATATCTTCATTGCGCACCTTATCTTTCCTGGTGTTATCGCACATACACCGAAGCATGCGCATCTCTGTAATGTTCATTTTATGTGCATGACTTTGCTTAATAACCCAGCACTTGGAGCCATAAAGCAAAGCATGTCTAATAGCCGTACGATAGAACTTTTCTTTAAGCTTTAAAGGAAAGTTACGATCGCACATGATCTCTGTTGCACTCTTTCACTTTTTTCATTCAGCTTGGATGCGGTGGTTGACATCTCCGTCTAACTCTCCATACATCTGTAATATGGAGCCTAAATACCGTAAATGCGTACTTCTCGGTATCTCTTGGCCATCCAACTGAACCCTGTCATCGTTGTTTCTTCGTTGTTTGCTAAACTTGCATTCGAGGTACTCTGTTTTTTTTTTTTTTTACTTAGTCGAAATCCTTGTGCTTCAAAAGTTTGTCTCCATCGTTCTAATTTAGCTTTAACTCCCATTCTTGTCTCATCGATGAGGACAATATCGTCTGCAAACAACATACACCATGAGACTCGGTCTTAGATGGTTCTGGTGATTTTATTAATTACAATGGCAAACAAAATTGGGCTCAAAGCTGACCCCTGATGTAAGCCAATCGTAATTGGGAAGGCGTCTGTTAAACCGCCACAAGTTCGGACACTTGTCACCACATTCTCATACAAATCTTTTATGATGTTGATAAATTTAATGGGTACCCCCTTCTCCACCAAGGTCCACCATAATACCTCTCGAGGTACTTTGTCATATGTCTTTTCTAAGTCGATAAAGATCATATGCAAATCTTCTCTTTTCTCGAAAGCGTTCAATGAGCTAACGAATCAAATGGATGGCATCTATGGTCGACCTTCCGGGCATAAATCTAAATTGGTTCTCAAAAACGGAAAAATCCATAATAAGCCAAATCCCTATCAACTAAATCCTCATTCTTCAGTACTTTTTGTTGCGAATTATCTCTCCCTCTTTTTTTTCCTTTTTCTTTTGATGAAGCTGCGATCTGTATGTTAAATAGAAGGTGTTTTATATATTTTAAATATTTTATAGCTAAAATTGACTTGGGTTTAAGTTGTATGTGACTTGGGCTTAACTTATTAATATAAATAGGCCCAAACACGAATATATATAACAATACATGGCCTTTCTTATTTTCTTACACACTAATATATATATATGCATATATAAGGGGCGGGTCAAATTGACCCAGGGCTTATACCCCATGTTAGCTCTTGCTTTGAGCCCGCCCCTGCTTACTGACAGCATTGGAATTAAATAAAATTTTAATTAATTTGTGGGAAAATTTCCCCATAACATTTGTCGCTCATTCTGCATTAATTCTTGAAGCATTCCAAGGTTGCATTCTAAGAAAGCGTGCATATTTAGAATATGGAAAAAACAATCCACCCTTACCTTTTTGTTAATTTGTACTGATTTGAGGCGTGTTCGTCTGCTAATATGGCAAGTTGACGAAATACTTCACATCATGTTGGTTCAGAATTGCGCTCGAACCAGCATTGTCCTTTGCACACATGTACTCCAAGCAACGTGGTGAGGGGAGGGTCGGATCTTTAATGATTTCGGTCGACTCGAGTTATTCCAAGCTGCCTACGTATCCCGTTGAAGGAATCAAGTCGTACGTAGTTCATTTGTCTATTTTGAGGGCCAAGATCTAATCAGGTTTTGTGATTCACTTGATTCTGCATTGCGCGACTTTGCGGTTTTGACCATATCTTCTTATAGGTAGGTCAAAACCTCGATCATCTTCTTGCGACTTCCTTAGCTTTTCAAGCATATAAGACACATGTTGGGGAGACATGTTGAATATCTATGTCGGGTATTCTACATGTCGAAATTTTTGTGCGGCTTCACGGTAACGTCGTATCTCACATTATGGATATCGAAACCTCGATCCACTTCTTCCTATGGGGCAATCTTGATTGGTTATGCAATCTTGATTCTTTTCATCCTACCTTACGTGTAACCCTTTCTTGTGCAATATATCTTATTCCATATTATGATAATAGCTTTTGTCTTTTCTTCTTCGTGTGAAAAAAATCCCTAGATTTAAGATTTGTTAACATTGTTCTTCACTTTTCAGTCTAATTCTTGTGAACATAAGTTATTTCACAATTATCTTAAGATCAAGCTTTTTCTTTACAGTTGTTTCTTCAATTCTCATTATTTTTCTTTAAGTTTTATTTGATACAGTCTATCTATGTGGTATATGAAAGCATGACATTTGTAAAATACTTGATGATTAAGTCGACCACGAGAAACATCGAGAAAAGTATCCATACTCATAACCGCCAAGCCGATTTACAACTGTAACATATTAATGAACAACATGGTCTTTGAAGTGTACAAAGAACTAATAGCATGAAATTTGTTAATGAACAAGAAGTACTACTAAAAAAAGTCACGTTGATCAAAGCCGGGCTGGAACGAATGGCAAAGAGGCCCTATTTTGTGAATGACTCCATTGTACGAGAATATTATGGACATCAAATAGAGAGAGATAGACCAATTTGGGTATGTGGCTGATTAGTTGGGAAAAAATAACAAAACATAGTTTTAAATATCATTATACATTATTTATCTATTTCTTTAAACGAGTATGTGTTATTTTAAAATTAAAAGTCATAATTAAATTTATAGATCAAAGCAAAGTTTAATTTCAAGATTAAAAGCGAAATTACAAAAAAAAAATTGATGTTATAAGAAATTTTGTTCACCTAAGAAGGTTTTTAATACATTTGGCTGCCACGTAGGAGATACGCATGATTGGGCTGACAAATGACATATTTGACTAATTTTTGAAAAGATGCAGTGTATTTCGTGACCGTGTCAAAGATAGTGGATATATTTAATAATAGACTTTGAAAATTGCATTTCAAGTGTCAATTGTGAAACGATCAATCAATCGACCTTACTTATAAGTTGTTATAAGCTTTAGCTTTGGTTTCATACTCTCTTTTTTGCATTTCATTTCCCTTCCCTTCGCGGATCTCATATAAGTTGGGTATGCTCACAACAATTTAAAATTAATTACTTTTTGTAATCTCAACTTTGAAATCTTTTCTCTTTGAACTAAAAGCATCAAGCCCCCCCAACCTATGGGCTCCTTTTGACATTGCTCCTTGGTACCTTTGTTTCACCATTATACTCCCTAATCTTTGCCAGCTTGTGCAAATTACCTCATCCCGATTTTTTGGCTAAAATTTGATGGAATATTCTATTTAGATTCCTCCACGTGACCAGCACATATCAACCACGAGGATATTTGTATCCATAAAATTTGCTTGAAAATCATGTGCAGTTTAAACCACAAATATTTAAGTGAATCAATATTTTAGTAAATTAATACTTTACTAAATAATTTTTTAGTAAATCACGATTTTCGTAAACTTTATTAAATCAATATTTTATCGAATACATTTTTTTAGAAAAGTATTTTACTACATTATAATTTTAGTAAAATATCTTAGTGAATCATATTTAAGAAAAATATTTTAATAAATCAATATTTTACTAAATAAACATTTTATTAAATCAATGTGTTAGTAAATTAATATTTTACTAAATCCACATCATAAGTGAAATAACAACTCAATATATTTTAATAAAATTGGATTAAATTTTGAGACAAAGTCAATGCATATAAAATAAAATATTAAACATTTTTGAAACAATGTCATGATGGTTGAGTGATATAAAGCTCCAAACGCAAGTAAGGGGCGTGTGTTTGAATTCTACTTTTGACAATTTGGTATTTTAATTATTTAACATAGATTAGAGGGGCATGTCGCACATAATTTTATAGGTTGGGGCTAAACCGCACATGATTTTTAAGGAAATTTTATGGGAAAAAATACCCTCGTGGATGATATGTGTTGGTTACGTGGAGGAATCTAAATGAAATATTTCATCAACTTTTAAACGAAAAACAAGGTGGGTGATTCACACAAGTTGGCAAAGGTTAAGGGGTACAATGGTGAAAAAATGTGCCATGAGGCAATGTCAAAAAGAGGCCATAGGTTGTGGTGCTTGATGCTTTTATCCCTTTCTCTTTTTAGTCAATCTTTCGGACTTGGTTGATTTCACATTCTTGACATTGTATCATTCGTTGAGTAGGATCTCAAGACCAACCCCATCTTTTTACTTTTGCTTCCACTTAATTTATCTTTACTCTGTGCTGAACTCTGTATCAACTAGGGCATAGTTTGCTATATTTTACTTGAGGCTATGACATTTGGCAAGAAATGAGAACCAAATACCATCACATTCATGGATCGCATGTAAATCTCTTCTCACCCATTTTGCTATGTTCACAGGACCAAGAAATCTCAAGATGCTCAATGTTCTAACACTCAAACACTCTGGTTTCAAATTCTCTAGCATACAATGGACATTACTTTGAGTTCTTCTTATCTACTTATACATACTTTAGTTTTATATTCTAAATGTAACTTCAACTAAATTTCATTGTCTTTATTAATTAGTCGAGGGCAGATTAAAATCGTGGATCCACCCTTACTCTAGAGTCTAGACGTTAAACAAATTTCGATTTTTTTACTTATGTACCGTTGTATATCGATCCAAGGTAATTTTGTAACATGAAATACATACCAAAAAACATTGAGTTATATAGTAGAGTGCCCTTATATAACTCTAATTAGTAGGGGCGTTCTCCTAACCTAATTGGTAGAGTTGTAACATCCCTACTTCTTATACTGAAAAAATCATGTTGTTTGAGATAACTTTTCAAGATTAACCCATGTTTTCTCAAAAAACAAGAAAAAGAAAACTAATTTACATACTGAATATTTTCTACCATAAACAAAATACTGTTATATAATTATCATATATATAGTGTGATTCTAAAATAAAAGTATATTTTATATACTATCTATATTTCTGTTGGTGGGACTATATTTATAAGGCAGACGTCAAAGCATGATATAATAATACCTCTCAAAAGTTCTTTAAGAAATCGGCTGGCAGATTTCAAAATCAACTTTCACCAGACTTCATTTTGTGAGCAGTCACAACGCTTCATTTAAATTATGTCCCAGCCGTTTGTTTTTGTGTCTCTTTAAGCGGCTGCCTTTCCTCTATATATAAGGAAGAGTTTCATACTGCAGAGTAGATAATTTGTATCTTTACAGAGAATATATAAAACTTCCAAAACTCTGCCCAAATACTTGTCGTGGAAATACAAGCGTTCAATATTCTTTCCTGAAAATATATATATATATATATATAAGTGTTTTATATAAGAAGGCAATTGTGGGTTATTCGAGTTCGTGGATATTCTTGTTCGAGTGCACGTCAAGAATTTCTGAAGGTTTGTTGTATCTTGGGAGTAGACGTCGAGAGGTTGTTGCACCACGGCATTGGCGGAAATTCTACTCTAAAGGAAGCATGTCTTCGACGTGTGCCTCAAACCGGGTTCTATCTAACATCCCTCCTTTAGATTAATTATTATTTTCTTATTTGTGTGACTTTTGCAGTACATTACGACCAACATTTTAGAGTAGAAATCTGTTCATACTTGTGCTTAACTTAATCTGTCATACGTAAATTGTTCATCCTTTAAAATCTGCCTATTTTTAAAATTATAACCATTGCTGAAATTTTTAAAATGGCATCACATGGTGAACAATATTCCATAAAACACGAAAAGTTTTCTGGATTTAACTTTCGTAGGTGGCAGAAACAAATGCGTTATTGGTTGACTACTTTAGGATTATTTTCTGTGATTTCTAATCCTAAAACTTCAAATGAAAATGTCATTGAAGATGGTGAAATTGATGAGTCGGTTGATAAAGATTATCTTTGTCATGGTCGTATTTTATCTGCCTTATCAAACACTTTGTATGACATTTATCACTCCACTAATACCGCAAAAGAACTTTGGGATGCATTAGAAAGAAAATATGGTAAAGAGGATGAAGGGCTTGATAACTTTGTAGTTGGAAGATATTTAAGTTTTAAAATGACCGATGATAAATCTGTAGTCGGTCAAGCCCAAGACCTCCAGGCTATATATGAAGAATTAGTGCAAAGAAACATAAAAGTTCATGAAAAGTTTCATATGCATGCGATCATTGAAAAATTGCCTTCTAAATGGGATTCTATTGCCGTTTCACTAAGGCATAAACGTGAATCCATGAACCTTGATAATTTAATGGTCTCTCTTCAAATAGAAGAAAGACAAAGAGAAAAGGAAAAGCTAGCACTCCCAGAATCTAATAATACTAACCTTGTTGAAAATAACAAGAAGAATAACTATAAGAAGAAAAAACAAAAGAAGTCTAAGGATAATCTAAAACCTAAAAGTGACATCAATAAGAATAATAATAACTCTAAGAAGGGATGTTATGTTTGCGGTAAACCTGGGCACATAGCGAGGAATTGTCGTCATCGCAAAGACAAGAATAATGATGCATACGAGGCACCGGTGCAACAAGCTAATGTGGTGACAACCGGCTCTAATAATGGAACCGATGTTGGGTCAGTAATTTCAAATTGTGAAATTAATTTAGCTTGTGAATCCACCGATTGGTGGATTGATACCGGCGCTAATATTCATGTATGTGCTGACAAGTCCTTGTTTTCAACTTATCAGGTTACAGTTGAAAAAATAGTAAACATGGGAAATGGCGTAGCTGCACAAATTAAAGGAGAAGGGTGGATTGAATTGCAACTAAGTTCAGAGAAGACCTTGTCCCTACATAATGTGCATCATGTTCCTGATATTAGAAAAAATCTAATTAGTGGATCCCTTCTTATTAGAGATGGTTATAGACTTCTTTTTGAGTCAAATAAAGTTGTAATAAGTAAAAATAGTTGTTTTATAGGAAAAGGCTATGTGTTAGATGGATTGTTTAAATTGAATGTTTTAAAGGTTATTTCTACTTGTAAAAGTATTTACTCTCTTTATAATATTGATGTATCTTCAAATATTTGGCATGGTCGTCTTGGACATGTTAACTTATTTACTATAAAGAGAATGATGAACTTGAACCTTATTCCTAAACCTGAGATTAATTTTCATGACAAATGTGAGATTTGTGTTCAATCTAAACAACCTAGAAAGCCTTTTCTAACAACTAATAATAAATCTTATAAGGTTTTGGATTTAATCCATAGTGATGTGTGTGACTTTCGAACTCTTTCTAGAAATGGAAAAAGATACTTTGTCACATTCATAGATGACTTCTCAAGATATTGCTATGTTTATGCTATTAGAACTAAAGATGAAGTTTCTAATATTTTTAAAACATATAAAATTGAAGTTGAGAATCAAAGGGATTCAAGAATTAAAGTTCTTCGGTCGGATCGAGGAGGAGAATATTCACTAGATGAATTTTGTAGGGAACACGGTGTTATTCATCAAGTAACTGCTCCTTACTCTCCTCAATCTAATGGAGTTGCCGAGAGAAAAAATAGAACTTTAATTGATATGGTTAATTCTATGTTAAGCAGTTCGGGCTTACCTAATAATTTTTGGGGTGAAGCAATTTTTTCTGCTTGTTATATTCTGAATAGAATACCACATAAAAAATCTAATGAATCTCCTTATGAACTATGGAAGGGCCATAAACCAAATATTAAATATTTTAGAAAGTGGGGGTGCCTAGCTAAAGTGAAAGTTCCTATTAAATCAATTAATAAGTTAGGATCAAAAATGTGGATGGTGTCTTTATTGGCTATTCACTTAATAGTCCTACTTATAGAGTTTATATAATAAACTCTGAAATTCCTGATATTCGTGTCCATACTATTATGGAATCTAGGGATATTGTATTCTTTGAATAATAATTTCCAATGAAAACTAATATATCAAAAACTCCTAACACTAGCTCTTCTAACTATAATGGTAAAAGAATAAACGAAAATACTTATGAACCAAGAAGAAGTAAAAGAGCTAGAGTAGAAAAATCATTTGGAGATGATTTCTACATATATCTTGTTGAAGATAATCCTAACTCTTACAAAGAGGCCATATCTTCAGTTGATTCCATGTTTTGGAAAGAAGCTATTAAATCTGAAATGGAATCATTAATGAGTAATAAAACTTGGACTTTAACAGTTTTACCGAAAGGTTGCAAGCCTATAGGATGTAAATGGATTTTTACCAAAAAATTGAGACCGGATGGTTCCATACAAAAATAGAGTAAAATGCAAAAAACTATCCTGTGTTATTTCTAATTGGCGAAAAAACCCCTGTGTTATTTTTATTAGCAATCCCCATGTGTTTTTCCAACCTTAGCACACCGCCCCCTACTCAGATTTAATAGTTGACCGCTCGTGAAAGGACTATTTTACCCCTTTCTTAATTACCTCAAAACTAAACCCCACCAGACAATCTTATCAAAAAAAAACCCCACCAAACCCCACAACCCGTTCATGCAACTCCATTTCGAGGATCGAGCGTTCGTCTTTTACCTTTTTTACATGAATTGAGAGATTCCCCTGAGGTATTTCTTCAAAGGTTTTGCATTTTTTGTTTTATTCTTCTATCAAATTGATTTTACTGTGTAAAACTTTTATGGACTGATGAATTGACAATAATAGTGTGTAATTCGAATGAAGTTTTATAATTTCTGCTCATGGACTAATTTTACAAGCACCCTTGTTTCTATGCTCTGTTTTTTTAAATGTATGCAGCAATTTCATAGTTTCAAGTTGATCCTTCATGAAAATCTTTGCAGCAGTGTAACAATGTTTCATAATGTGAAGAAAAAAAAGTAATTGTCCACTGCTTTATGTTGATCTCTTATGAATTTGCATGCAACATCTTTTAATATAATATAAGCTCATCCATTAGCAGAATATATCATATAATTAGCGTTATAATATAATCTGATATTGGATATGCAGGGTATTAGTAGTATAATCTAATTTGTCATTGGATGTATACAAGGAATCTTGCCTATGGATCAGAGTAGTATAATAATATAGTGTGCTTATTCATAGATGAATGTGAATAAAGTCTTGTACTTTATGCAGAATTTGTTTAGTATAATAATTATTACATTTTTGCTTTTGAAAGGTGTGGATAGCAGAATATTTTATAGTTTGATACATTTGAACAATATATTTCTTAATATTAATTTTTTTTGGTCTCTTGTGTGTTTACAGAATGGATCCCCTAGAAAGTAATCAAGTAGAAGATATCATACCGCCTATGGATTCTACCGAAAGTCAACAAAATGAAACTGAAGTTGGTCACGTCTCCTCAGAAGACTCTTCAGACTCTGAGTATATGCAATCTGAGGGTGAGCCTGACGAAGATGACATTCATTCTGATGCACCTACTGAAAAATTAGATGATATTGAAGGATCAGGTGATGATGATATATTTGTTGATCGAGCAACTACTAAAGCAGAGATGATTGAAAAGCTTAAGAAAATGTACAAAAAGGCGAGGAGAAAACCCCATAGATAAAGAAGCTCTCAAGTTCCTCATACAATGGGAAATTCTGAATGGTTTAGTGATCTAGATGACGATGAGGACATTGATCCTCCTGATCCTTTTTCCACAAATAGACAAGTCATTTTCAGAGAAACAGATTCAATGAAAAATAATGCCTTACAACACCTTATGAAGTTCGAAAACATCAAAGCGTTCAGGGCAGCCCTAAAAGACTGGGTTGTGAGGAATGGGTATGAACTGGAGTATGAGAAAAATGAGCCAAGACGAGTCACAGCAGTTTGTAAGGTTGAAAGTTGTGATTGGACGATTCATGCACCTTTGATTCAAAAAGGCCCTATGTTTCAGGTTAGTATCTTGATTTTTGATACTATTAGTTGAATTGCATTTATATAGAATGCTCTGTATTGATTGGTGATCTAGATAAGTGTTTAGAACAAAAAAAATAATTCTGAAATATGGCCAGATTGTGTCAATTCCTTTGATCGGATTGGTATTGAATTTTTTGACAAGTGGAAAAATTGTGATTTCATAATAATAGTAGACAGTAACTTTGATTTACTGATGCTTTTCATTTAAAGTTTGATCTTATTTGTTATTTAACATAAGCACAAATCTGCAGATAAAAAAGCTAACGGGGGAGCATAGTTGTGTTAAAAAATCGTCAAACAAGCACGCTACCTCTAGGTATCTTGCAAGCCGAGTGTTTAACACAGTGAAAGATAATCCAGATATTCGAATTGGTAAGTTAGACACCACAATAAGGAGGAAGGTGTCAGTTACCGCCGGATATTGGAAATCATTAAGAACCAAGAAGCATGTCATTGATGGTGTTAACCCTAAAAATAAAATAAAGAAGATTACTCTTACTCGGAAAAAATAATATATAGACAATACTATTGTCACGAGTACTTCCGATGAGATGTACCTATAAAGAAAACCCCTCGGAGGATTGCCCTACCTTTCGGTCACTGACCCGAAAAGGTTTACAAGAACACACGAGGAGAAACATAAGCGTCCATTGGAAAGTCAAACGGTGAATGAAAAACAGATATCAACACGGCATCGGAAAAAGAGCAAATCCCGATGGATCCGTACGACTCCGATATCCACCAATACGCCAAGAGGGACCACAATGGACCCCGAGTCCCATGACCTTACAAGAAAACTTCCTTGCTGAACACTCCTCGGAAAAGACGATACTCGGACCATCACCCGAGGACCCATTTTCGGAGAAAAATCAGAAGTGAATAACAGAGTGCCCAGATAACATATTCCGAGAACTCCGATGAAAAAATCTCACTTCAAATAAAGCAAATACAGTCCTCAGAGATCACACCATGCCCTCGGAGATCACACTAGGTCCTCGGAGATCACATTTACACCCACAGAGATCACTCCTGATTGTTGAAGAAAAGACCCGAATCAAGAAAGAGAAATAAAATCCCTCGGAAGAATAGCTCTATCAAAACAATCTACATCAAAGGCCCTCAGAGCTATCAGAAGAGATGAAGATTAAATCTAGTCAGCGCTTAGTCGATAAAAGATAAACCTTATCCTTATTTTAAACACCTGTATCAAGGTAACGACAACACCTGTCCTTACCAAAGCACATGCACAATGACACCTGCCCCTACCAGAGTCTATATAAAGGGAGGTGATCAGTAGAAGAAAGAAGACCAGAACAACCTAAGATAACTCAGCTTACTTACTACAACTTGACACTCAGATACATACAAAGAAAGAGAGGAGGAAAAGTTCAGTGAATAAAAGAAGGGAATATTCTTGCAGTTATTCTTATTATTTCCACCTATCGTTGCCTCTGAATCACGGACAGGGCGTTCCAACCCAAATAAATATCTTCCGTTAAATAGGGAATAATTCCAAACCCGTTAACAAAGTGGCGCCGTCTGTGGGAACGCCATAATATCTGTCCTCGAGAGAATTCAAGCAGATGTCAGCTAGGATGGATGATCTTTTCGAAAGTGACAACTTTCCTTTCCCGAACAGCGACTCAGAAGAAACTTTGTCCAATTATGAATCAGGTACAAGAGATTTTATTAATATTCCCCGATCTGTTTATGAAAGACTTATAGATACTGCACGAACACCCCGGAGGAATGAACCTATCGGACGCACGTCCTCTGTGCTCTACGAGAACTGGGATTTCCCCTCGGAGGGAGATGCACCTCCGATGGCGTGGAACCCAAATTCGAATCCTTGGCAACGAGAATCCCGACAGACGCCTCGAAGGTATGTGTGTCATGAAAGAATTCCAGAGAGGGGTCGGGAAGAAATTTCTCGCCCCTCGGAGTATCGAGGAGAGGTTGAACATTCCTTATGGGGAATGATGGATGATTTACGAAAAGAATTAGGTGACCTCAAGAAGACAATGGCTCCTGAGGAAGATCCTACATTCAAGACCTCTCCTTTCATTCCCGAAATTGCTTCAGCTTCTATCCCCTCGGGGATGCGACCTGTCAATATCCCGTTATATACTGGAGAAGCTGATGGAAGGGACTCGCGGGATCACATCCATCAATACCTGGCCGGAATGGACCTCTCTTCCGCCCCTGACCACGTGTTATGCCGCGTATTTCCTGTTACCCTCGGAGGGCGGGCCCAAGCATGGTTTACTCACCTTCCACCTTGTTCCATCACGAGTTTTGACCGATTAGCTCATTTGTTCGTACGACAATTCGCCTGCAACCGAAGGTACCCTAAATCTGCTACACACCTTTTCACTATTAAACAGAAAAAGGATGAATCTTTACGAGATTATATAAAGCGCTTCACGGATGAAGCACTAGATGTACCCAACGTTAGCCCGACCATCATGGCGGACATATTAACTCAGGGACTCCGAACGGGAGACTTCTTTAGATACCTTATGGGAAATCGTATCACGGACATGAATGAGCTAATGCAAAAGGCGGAAGTACACATTTTGATGGAAGAGGCCGAGGGAACAAAGAAACAAATGGAGCAGGAGGATAATGAACACTTAGAGCGTGCGGAGAAAGAAGCAAAGATCAAAGAAAAGAATAAGGAAGGAAACCCTCCTCAGCGCAAAGATGAAGGAGGAGTGGTTAAGAAATTCCTCCGACTCGTGCACCTACCTCCGATGACTGTTACTCCACCAGAAGTGCTCAATATAATGAGGGGTAGCAACGAGTTACACTGGCCCAGGCCGACTAAATTTCCTAACCGAGACAAGGACACTGGGAAATATTGTAAATACCATAAAACTTATGGGCACACTACGGAAGAATGTACTACCCTTCGTTTAGAAGTGCTCCGCCTGTTAGAGATAGGGTATTTGAAGAACTACCTCAAGGAAAATAACCTCGAGGAGCCCAAGGCAAATGTTTGGAAGAGATCACGAAGGGAAGAGGAGGAGCAAGAAAGGGAAGAAAGGACGCCTAGTCGGAAGTCACGAGAGGGGACCCCTAGACGTCTCCGACCCCAAGAGAGAATTAAAGACCGCCAGCAAAATTCACGAGAGAAAACGACAGGGTATCAGAGTCTACCTCCTCCACCTGACTCGTATAAGAGCAATCCCTCGACAGGGAGAACCATCAATATGATAGAAGGGGGTGAAATCTCCATGGCATCTCAGGGTAAAAAGAAGAAATATCTGAAAGAAGCCCGACGAGCAGAGCAAGGATTATCTGTCTGCTCCATTCAAGGGTCAAAACTGCCTAGTATCACTTTCGGGCCCGAGGACCTTACAGACGTAATATACCCTCACGAAGATCCATTGGTTATTTCTGCTGTCATCTACGGGTATGAAATCCAACGGATCCTTATAGATACGGGCAGCTCCGTGGATGTACTCTTCTTACCTACCTATCTTGCTATGAGGTTGAAACAAGAAACGTTGGAAACCGTTGAGGTCCCGTTAGTAGGATTCTCAGGAGAAGCCTGTCAAACCCTCGGAACTGTTACTCTTCCAATGTCATGGGGGAAAGGAGCCCTTCGAAGAACGAAATCTATTAAGTTTTGGGTAGTGGAAGCCTCCTCACGAACGTATAATGTCATCTGCAGAAGACCATTTATTCGGGCCTTTGAGGCTATCCCCTCTACTCTGCATCTTAAAGTGAAATTCCCCACTTCTTCGGGAATCGGAGAAGTCCGAGGAAGTCAGTCAAAAGCCAGAGAATGCTGCATGAATGCCATTCCCTCAGAAGAGGACGGACCCTCACTCGGAAATAACAAAAAGTGTAAAACCGAGGAAACACGAGTCCAACATGTGGAAGAGTTAAAAATAGTGGAATTAGTAGAAGGAAGCCCCGAGAAAGTAATCAAAATGGGCACCCATATGGCTCCAATCATAGAAGGTCAACTGATTTCTCTTCTCAAACAATTCCATCACCTCTTTGCGTGGGAAGGGGGGCCGCCCGGACGAATCAGCAACAAGGTATGTCAACATTTCCTTAATGTAAAACCCGGAGCTAAACCTGTCCAACAGAAGAAGAGGAAAATGGGCCCCGAGCGTAACAAGATCATCCGCTCGGAAATACAACGCCTTCTCAATTTAAAACAAATACGAGAAGTTATCTACCCCGAGTGGTTAGCTAATGTCGTGCTAGTCCCTAAGCACGGAGGAAGATGGCGAATGTGTGTTGACTTTACTAACCTCAATGAAGCATGCCCAAAGGATTGTTACCCCTTACCGAGCATAGATCAGCTAGTTGATTCTACTGCAGGATGTGCGCTACTATCAACTTTAGATGGAGACCAAGGGTACAACCAAATCCCGATGGCGACTATTGACCAAGATAAGACCAGCTTCATCACGGATGCAGGCACATTTTGTTATCTAGTCATGCCCTTCGGACTAAAGAATGCTGGAGCTACCTATCAACGGTTAGTAAGTCTTATGTTTGCAGGACTTATTGGGAAGTCAGTAGAGGTTTACGTGGATGATACTGTAGTTAAAAGTAATACTTCTGAAGAACATCCCGAGGACCTACGGAAAGCGTTGGTCATCATGAACAACTTTGGCATGAAAGTTAACCCTCGGAAGTGCTCTTTTGGTATCCGATGAGGAAAATTTTTGGGATTTATGGTTACGGAGAAGGGAATCGAAGTAAACCCCGAAAAAGCAGAAGCTATCATGGGGTTACCTACCCCGAGGACGGTAGAAGATGTCCAAAAGTTAACTGGAAGAATGGCCTCGTTGAGTCGATTTGTCTCCAAGTCCGCAGAAAAAGGGCTTCCCTTCTTCAAGATACTTCGGAATGTCAAGGAATTTCAGTGGACCCCCCAATGCGAGGAAGCTCTCGAAGAATTAAAAAGGTACATGTTGAAACCACCTTTGCTGGTAAAACCTATACCCCAAGAAGAGTTGTTTCTGTATTTATCAGTCGGAGAAGAGGCTATTAGCGCTGTCTTAGTCAAAGAACAAGATGGAGAACATCACCCGGTATATTACATCAGCAAAACCCTCCTCGGAGCCGAAACCCGATATACCCTAACTGAGAAACTCGTTCTAGCATTGGTTACTACGGCTCGTAAGCTACGTCCCTACTTTCTATCCCATCCAATTACCGTGCTAACTAAGCACCCCCTGAGGGCAACTCTTAATAAGCCTGAATCATCAGGGAGACTGATAAAATGGGCCGTAGAGCTTACTGAGTACGATATTTCCTATGCTCCGAGACCATCAATCAAAGCGCAAGTTCTGGCGGACTTTGTAACAGAACTTACGGGCATTGGATCCGAGGAAAAAGAGCCACGATGGCATGTATATGTAGACGGATCCTCGGTAAGTACACATGGGGGGGCTGGAATAGTTTTGGTAAATCAAGAAGGGGAGGAGGAAAGACTCCATTTTGCAGTTAGAATAGATTACCCCCTCTCTAACAATGAAGCCGAGTATGAAGCTCTCCTTATTGGTATGAGACTAGCAAGGGAAGGGGGAATGAAGAGAGTGCTCCTCCATAGTGACTCACAACTGATTGTTCAGCAAGTTAAGGGGTCATATGAGGCAAAAGAAGAAAGAATGCAAGAGTACCTCCGAGTTGTTCGTCAAAGGTCCGAATGATTTGAAGAATATGATATAGTTCAAATTCCCCGAAAAGAAAACCAAGAGGTGGACGCTTTGTCCAAAATGGCTACACAAACAGCCGCAATACATACTAGGAAGATTACTCTACTTAATGTCAATGAATCTGAAAAGAGCGAAGGCCAAGAGGTAAATACCATTTCAGATCCCTTATCTAGCTGGGTAACTCCTATCAAGGCCTACTTACAGAATCCCGAGGGATACTCCTCGGACAAGAATATTCAGCGAATGATGTTCAGAAAAACACTCCGATACTTCCTTAAAGACGGGATACTCTTCCGAAGAACATACTCATGCCCCCATGCTCGATGCCTTAATGAAGAAGAGGCCCAACTAGCCTTAGCAGAAACTCATGAGGGGGTATGTGGAAGCCATACTAGTGGCGAAAGCATGGTCGAACGCTTGATTCGACAAGGCTACTATTGGCCCACGATGGCCAAAGATAGCAAAAGCCATGCCGAAAGATGTAAACCATGCTAAGCTTACGCCCCTCGGTCCCATCTACCCGCAGCTCCTTGGGAACCTCTTCTGAACCCTTGCCCCTTCTCTAAGTGGGGTATTGATATACTTGGACCCCTCATCCCTGATGCCGGTCAAAAGAAATTTCTGCTAGTAGCCGTTGACTACTTTACCAAATGGTTGGAAGCGGAACCCCTAGCTAGGGTAACCGCGGGGGCTGTTATCAATTTTCTCTGGAGGAGTATTATTTGTCGCTTTGGTATCCCTCGGAGCCTAGTAAGTGACAACGGTTTGCAGTTTACAGATCAAGGGTTACAAAAATGGTGCGATCATTGGGAGATAAAACATCGCTTTGCCTCCGTGGGATACCCTCAAGCAAATGGCCAAGTAGAAAGAACCAACAAAACCCTGTTGAAGAACATGAAGGCCCGGCTTGATTGGCATAAAGCTAAATGGGTTGAGGAGATACCCGGAATATTGTGGGCCTATCGGACCACGCAAAGTGTCGCTACGGGCGAAACCCCTTTTAGTCTATCCTACGGGTGTGAAGCTGTTTTGCCCTCGGAGGTCTCCATAGAAAGCTGGCGAGTTAAGGAATACGAGGAAGTGGCCAATGGCTCAAATTTAGCCCTTGCCCTTGACCTTCTCGAAGAAAAAAGAACCCGAGTAGCCCTCCGAATGGAAGAGTACAAGGCTCGGATGTCACGATATTATAATACCAAGGTAAAACCCCGAACCTTTCAAGTTGGAGATTTAGTGATGAAACGAGTAGGGGCCTCTAAGAATGTGGGTAAACTAGATCCACGATGGGAAGGACCCTACAAGATAGTGGAAATTGTGGGGCCGACGACTTATCGGCTTGCCAACTCCGATGAGGCAATACTTCGCAACACGTGGAATGCAAGCAACCTTAGAAAGTATTATGCTTAATGTAATAGTCATACATGAATAAAAAGAGTGTTCATATACGAGGGGATAGAGTACAAAAGAAAGTAGAGTTGTCTGACAAAATGATGGCTCTACATATGAGACATCGAAACAACCCAATAACACTAAAAACCCTCTATATTATGAACTAAATTGTATACTATTCGTCGACAAGCTAAGACCCTCCCATGGGACGTTTCCCCTCTCGGATAAGTCTTCGGCGCTGCTCCTCAGAAAGAGAGACTGGGTCATCAAAGAACACAGTTCCGACCGCAAAATCTCTAATAGGTGAAGGAGGAAACTCCTCGGAGACCTGACGAATGTTGAGCTCAGGAAGGAGCAAGCCCGAGGGGAACTCTGGCGAAGCTTGTACGGAATCTTGGCACAATTTATAGCCTATATGCACTAAGTCACGCATCTCACCCCGAAGAGACTCACGAAGATTGGATGGACCCACCACCTCCAACACAACTTGGACTCGGGCCATAACCACCTCTACCGCATGAGAACGAGTTATCCCTAGCAACTGCTGACTCAAGGCATCTCTTTCCATCGTAGCCTGCGTTAGTTGCTCCTCCGAGGACCGCATTTGGCCACGTAACTCCTCAATTCTCCTCCCTAAATTCAATACACGGGCTCTTTCAAGCACTAATTGGCGTTCTAATTCCCACGCCTTATCCTTCTCGGATTGTAACGCATGGATATGAGTCCCCTGAGCGGACTCGTGAACCTCCTTCAAATGAGTTATCTCCACATGGGCCTCTAAGAGACCTTGCTCTAACTCGTCCCGACGACGATATACCAAACCTGGATCTGAAGAGGAGCTTCCGTAAGATCCGAGAGCATCCAACACCATATAAATCTAATCAAAAAATAAAGCGAGTGGCATCAGACCGGAAGACAGGTTAGTATTAAATAAAATGAATAAATACCTCACACAGGTCTTTACAGGCTAAATCTTGGAGAACGGGTACCGAAAGGGTTTTTATCAGCTCACAATCTGTTACGTTCAATAAACCACTAAGAAAGTTTCGGCAAAATCCCACTGCTGATCCGAGAGGAGAAACATCCTGATTATCCCCGGGGGGAAGAGTTCTCCCGAGGGAAGGGTGCTCCTCGGGCGGTGGTACAGGAATACGATCAGGGATATCTTCCCGGGGCTGCATATCCTCTGTACCAGAGGAGTGAAGATACTCCTCTAATACATTTACCACGGTAGAATTATGAGGAATGGGCTGTGATACTATGGGACTCATGTGAAAGTCCGTTTGGGAAAGAGCTGCTATCGGATCCGACTGCCAAGGAGGAATTATATAACTGACTGGGGGGCTGCAATAGGTTCCTCCTCCTCCGAGGAAATCTCAACCATTGCCTCACTCACGAGGGGAGCGGAATCACCAACCTCCGGCCTCCCGGGACTACCATGCAACGCCCTCCCCAAGAAAACGTCAGTAGAAGACCCGAGAGAAAATGCTCCCATCTCCGCTCCTGCAAAATATGTCAGTAGGAAAACGGTCCGAGGGCACCTATAAAATTTACAAGTTAAAGAATGATTAGTAGAACTTACGAAAATGAAAGTTACTGTGAAGAGGACGAGAAGCAGGAGTACATCCTTCCACCCCCTCTTGTAAACCTGCCAAAATCAGAGCCTCGGGGAAATCCAGTAGCCCAGATATGTCATAAGAACCAGAGAAAAGTCCCGAGTGAAGCAATATCTCCCTCACTTGCCCTTGTGTTTCGATGTTGGGAGCAATATATCCCAGACCTCATCGGATGGGTACACCCCACGATCTGGCTGACTGGCCTCTCGGACGGACAAAGAAAAATCTCTGCCTCCAATCCCCTCTACTAGAGTGGGAACTGGATACACGAGTGAAGATATTTTCCTTATCCCGATAGGTCAAGCTAAAAAAGGGAGTCCCCTCTGAGCAAGGTCGAAGGGTAAATATTGTTCCCACCCGATAAGGGGACATTGGAAGGTTTAAAAGCTCACTACGAAGGACATATCCCACCAAATGACTATATGAACTTGGTGTTAACTGACTCGGACACACCTGCCAATACCGAAAGATTATTTGGAAAAAGGGATGGAAAAACGTCCGTAACCCACAACGCATCTGTTCGGTATAAACGGTCATATAACCCGAGGGGGGTGCGTAAGCCCTTTGGCCCGAGGAAGGCACTATTATATCATAATCTTCGAAATCCAAGTTATAACCAGTGAAAAGATATCTTATCGAGTTCTCACATTCTGTACTCATAGTGGATCCTACACGTCCTCTACCTATCAATCTGGACGGGTTAAGAGGAATCAAATCGAACTCCGAAGACTCATCCGCTAAAGGGTATGGCTCCCTACCCATGAATATTTCCCTGATATGATTGATCCTACGTGAATTGGTAGATGGAATCCTACGAGCTACCCCAAGAGAAGAACTAGCACCAAGTGTAGCCTGATTTTCGGATAGATTGTCCCTCGGAGAGAAACTTTCACGAGAAATGGGAGGAACCCTTGATGATCCAGAAGGACTCCGAGCGGTATCCCGAGAAGAACCACAAGACGAAACTGAACCGCTTCTTCTATAATAAGGAGGCATCATCTTATCAGGTAAGTATTATCTTCGTACTTGCAATTATGGACAAACTTGAAAGAAAATCAATGATTAATTATGATTATAAGATTAGAGATAAGTGCATAATTGGTAAAGAGCCTAAGTGCATATATACTCTCTAACTCTTGGTTAAAAGAAGAAGTTTAGACTCTTATTATGTTAACTAAGGGACACGTGTTGAAAAACTTTTTGATTAAGAATGACACGTACCCTACTTAACCATGCAAAGCAACACCTCCTACTTAGGAAGCTTACTTAGTCATCAACCTTATAAGAATTATGATTATCTGATTTAGTTGAATTTTAATTATAAAAACAAAAAATAGAAAAAGGAAATTGAACAAAAATATTTATTTATTTAAGCCGAAGAGCCCTCGGAAGGGGTAATAGATACAAAGAACATTTATTTAAAAACCAAAAAAAAAAAGAATAAAACTAAACCCCCGTGGAAGGAGGGAGAGAAGAAGTTGTCTCCTCGGCGAAGGTACCCAGTGGAGCAAGACGAGAAATTGGAGAAAATACTCCCCCAGAACCACTAGCTCTCGGACTCGGACTGGTGGCAGAGCGCATCGGGGACGGTGTCGGAGAATCCCGAGAAGATAGCAAACCCCCAAACCTCCCCACAAAGTAATGGCAGTCGTCGGGAGTTGGCTTCTTTAACTTGCGAAGATCGAAAGACTTGGGGAAGTCAACATCCGACCTTACCAAAGACTTAGCCAATCTAGCACACTCCAAATAACCTCATAAAAGGTGGCATGTCAAGAGCTCGTGAGAAGTCATCTCGGATACTCCTGATTGCTGTCGTGAAATCTCCCGCTGAGCGAATTGAACGGCTGCATCCACCTTAGCCTGCACGTCCTCGGGAGAAAGAAAGTTTACCAACTTTCCTTCGGCTGACTCAGCCCTATCAGTAACTTGGCCCAATGTCTCCTGGAGAACCCTCTCTCTCTCATTCCCGTCCGCCACCGCCTTCTCGAGAGCCGCAATACGAGCAGTAAAGACCCCCTCAGACTCTTTCCTTTCCTTCTCCAGAAGAGCTATCTTAGCTGCTGCAGCCTTCTCGGACGCCTCCATCTTTTTATAAGCGGACTCGGCAGCGCTTAAGTTACCTTGCAAATCCTCCCTCGCTTTCTCTGATTCTTGAAGAGCAAACTCGTAATCAAAGATTTTAGTAAGGAGAACCTCCTCCTTCGACTAACTTTCTTTGTCCCGAACCAAGAGAGGTGCTAGTTGCGCTCAGAGAGCTTCCACCTCCTCTATATCCTTCCGACCACGTTCTTCTACGGCAGTAACGGCCTCCCGAGTCTTTCCGATCTGCGGAGAAGTCAACAATAAAGAATTTAACATAGATATATTGTGTAATTTCAGAGGATTAATTTAGAGAAGCTTACCATGAGCCCCAACCAGTTAAGACTGGTGTACAAAAATTGGTACCCCTCGGCGGGTGTTGAACTGGGAGGAGCGGGCTCCTGGAATGTATGACCCCTCGGAGACAAAGTCACCGGAACATGCCCCCTCGGAGGAGTCGCATCCTTTACGGGAGTCATCACTTCTGAATTCGTAAACACGGCCCGAGAACCACCAACTGTTGTGGGTGGGCTAGTCTTTCCCAACAGTGAATTCAGAATCCCCTCCTTCACATCTCTGTCTTCGGAAGAAGGATCGAACTCCCCTTGAGTATCCTCGGAATCCCCTCGTAAAGCTTCCTGCTCGGGAATGTTGAACTGGGCCAGAAACTCCTCCTCTACAAAAGATACTCACTGTCAGTGAGAAAGAGAATGAAACTAGAAAAAATTATGGAAAGAGGGCGAATAACGGATACTCACCGTATAATGAAGGCTCTTCTACCATCGGAGCTTTTCCTTTATCCATAGCCGCTACATCAAAAGAAAAAGCGTCAACACATCAGCAAGTGTTACGAGTAAGATATGAAAATCTCATTAAAACCTCATAGAAACTTACCACGAGGAGCGGATTCGGAAACTGTCGGAGCCTGAGGAGAAGGACCCTCGGAAGACAAGTCTATTACTTCAGTAACCTTCTGAGCAGATTCTTCCTCGGTAACACTCGGAAAGATCCCCTCCTCGAAAACTCTCGAAGAAGTTCCTATATTAGATTCAGAAACAGGTAAATTCCCCGACTCGGATTTGGAAACGGGCACCAAAGCCAAATCCCAAGAAGCAGGAGCTACTTGGCGCAAGGGAACAGCGCTCCTGATGACCCCCGTCATATCCATACATAGAAGAGAGTGGTCCTCGTAAACTCCACCCTTCTCTGAACCCATCTGCCTACTCTCGGGAGCATTAACCTCATCCTCCTCGTGATCACCCTCCTCTGGTATCTCGGAGACACCACTAGGAGTAGGCTCCCTCGGACTAGACTGCAGGTAGTAGTTCGCCATGACCTCCCCTGCATCAACCCCACCAAAAACGTGTATAAGCATAATTTACTACTGTACTCGGAGAAAGAATAAAAGAATAAAAGAATAAATAAAGGGACTTACGAAAGAGACTCCTCGCATCGGGAGACAAAGACAAAGGCCTCTCCACGGCGTCGTCGGTAAAAACTACGTAGTGAAGACCGGAGGTCTCGTACAACATTGTGAAGTCCTCTGATTCCATCAATTTGTGCTGGGAAATTATAGGAGATAACACCACCTCCTGTTCCAGAGCGTGCACGGGAGTAGTACCCTCTCGCCAATCGAAGGGCACATCCCACTCACCATTAACAGGTCCCACGAAGAAGTATCTATTCTTCCAGACGCTATGTGAGGTAATAGCAGCACCCAAGATCCTCTTCGTGGAATCCCCCGTGTTGTCCTGGTGACGAACATTATAAAAATGATGCCCCCCGGGTGACACCGCCACGTCAAAAATCGAAAGAAAATGGTCCACCGTGCACTCTAGTCCATTTACTTGACACCAAAAGACATAAATGCAAATAGCGACAAACCCGTTCGGCACCATTTGACTCGGGCAGATATTACAAGTCTTGAAAAGCTCACAGAAAAAAGGTGACATGAATGAACGCCACCCGTACTTCACCTGGGCAAAAAACACTGTCAACATACCCGGAGGAGGATAACATGCCCTCTCATCCTTCGTCGTGATTCGGAATACCATATTCTTCTGAAGGACCCCGGTTGAGGTAAACAGATCCGCTACCTGCTTACGAGTAGCAATATTCCGCATCTTTTCCACCTTAGCGAAAGTCCGAAGAGGCGGCTCCTTCGATTTATGAACCCTAGCTTTTTTTGAGGAAGTGGCGCCGCCCTCGGCAGCGGCAGCAATTTCTCCCTTGCGTTTACGAGTAACAACTCCCACCGGAATACTCCTCACATTCGCGGAAGAATCGATCGGAGCAGTAACTTCCGAAGAGGTAGCAGCGATAACAGGATCAGTGTTGGCGGAAGAAGCCATCAATACAGTGGTAAAAGAGGAATGTTTTTGAAGAACAGAAAAAGAAAGAGTATAGTTGCTGAGAATTTGAAGTGCGAAAGATGAAAAACGGAGATTAGAGAAGGAGATTACTGCCGTAAGAGAAAGATGTCGTGAGAGAATGGAGAAGGGAATGAATAGTTCTCCTATTTATAGGAGTATAAAGACCAAACGGTCACAAAATTCCCACACGTGAAGCATATTTAAAGCTCCACGTATGCTCCGCGTCCGCCACGCCGTTACATATCTGACCGTTGCCAACGGTCAGATATTTTGAAGTTTGAAGCCAATCAACGGCTATTTGCAACCCCTGCTCCGAAACCTCCACGTGTGAGGGCAGTACCCCCAGGGGCAAGAAGGTAATTTCTATATAATCCGTTTTTGAAATTAATGCATATTCCCTCGGAAAAATATATATAAAGAAGACCAAAACAAGAACTAACCCCTCGCCTCACTGAGGACGATGATTAAAATTTCGTATGTCTCTACGAGGACAATCAAAATTTGGGGGGGCTAGTGTTAACCCTAAAAATAAAATAAAGAAGATTACTCTTACTCGGAAAAAACAATACATAGACAATACTATTGTCACGAGTACTTCCGATGAGATGTACCTATAAAGAAAACCCCTCGGAGGATTGCCCTACCTTTCGGTCACTGACCCGAAAAGGTTTACAAGAGCACACGAGGAGAAACATAAGCGTCCATTAGAAAGTCAAACGGTGAATGAAAAACAGATATCAACACGGCATCGGAAAAAGAGCAAACCCCGATGGATCCGTACGACTCCGATATCCACCAATACGCCAAGAGGGACCACAATGGACCCCGAGTCCCATGACCTTACAAGAAAACTTCCTTGCTGAACACTCCTCGGAAAAGACGATACTCGGACCATCACCCGATGACCCATTTTCGGAGAAAAATCAGAAGTGAATAACAGAGTGCCCAGATAACATATTCCGAGAACTCCGATGAAAAAATCTCACTTCATATAAAGCAAATACAGTCCTCGGAGATCACACCATGCCCTCGGAGATCACACTAGGTCCTCGGAGATCACATTTACACCCACAGAGATCACTCCTGATTGTTGAAGAAAAGACCCGAATCAAGAAAGAGAAATAAAATCCCTCGGAAGAATAGCTCTATCAAAACAATCTACATCAAAGGCCCTCGGAGCTATCAGAAGAGATGAAGATTAAATCTAGTCAGCGCTTAGTCGATTAAAGATAAACCTTATCCTTATTTTAAACACCTGTATCAAGGTAACGACAACACCTGTCCTTACCAAAGCACATGCACAATGACACCTGCCCCTACCAGAGTCTATATAAAGGGAGGTGATCAGTAGAAGAAAGAGGACCAGAACAACCTAAGATAACTCAGCTTACTTACTACAACTTGACACTCAGATACATACAAAGAAATAGAGGAGGAAAAGTTCAGTGAATAAAGGAAGGGAATATTCTTGCAGTTATTCTTATTATTTCCACCTATCGTTGCCTCTGAATCACGGACAGGGCGTTCCAACCCAAATAAATATCTTCCGTTAAATAGGGAATAATTCCAAACCCGTTAACAAATGGGATTAAGGGTTACGACGCAGCAGAATACAAATTGCTATGGGATTATTGCGAGACAGTGAGATCAATGAATCCTGGAAGTAGAATGTTGTTGAGGAAGGCTCCAGAATCTGATCCTCCAATTTTTGATAGGATGTATTTTAGTCTTGCTGCAATGAAGTGGGGATTTTTAGCTAGATGTCGACCATTGATAGGATTAGATGGTTGTTTTCTCAAAAACCTCATGGTGGGCAATTGTTAGCTGTTGTCGGTAGAGATGGGAATGACAATTTGTTTCCCATTGCACTTGCTGTTGTTCGTGTTGAGTGTAGAGAGACATGGACATGGTTCTTGGAGCACTTGTTGGATGACATTGGAGGTTTGGAAAATAGCAAATGGACTTTCATATCAGATAGGCTAAAAGGCCTAATTGAAACATTGAAAGAGGTTGCTCCGGATTGTCCTCACAGGTACATATATGTCCAGATATTTTGAAAATGATTTAATCAGATTGATATTTATAAGTTTTAAAATTATTCTGACTAATTATTTTGACTCTATTTTCTCAGGTATTGTGTGAGGCATTTGTATGCAAAATTTAAGGAAAAGTGGCCCAGTCCTGAGTTAAAGACTTTGTTTTGGAGAACTGCTTTGACGGCCAATAAGAATGAGTTTAGAACCTGTTTTGACTTGATTAAAAAGGCTGGTCTGAAATGCAAACCTGATGTTGAAACAGCTTGGGAATGGTTAAACAAAATTCCTCCTTGCCATTGGGCCCGATCACATTTTTCGGTTGATTGTAAGTCTGATGTCTTAATAAGTAATTTGTGTGAGTCGTTTAATAAGTTTATACTTGAGGCAAGGGAGAAGCCTATTATATCTATGTTTGAGTGGATAGGAAATAGGTTAACCGTTAGAATTCAAGTGAAAAGAGTTGGAATGGAAAAGTATAATGGTGAAGTTTGTCCAAATATTTTGATAAAGATTAACAAATGCCAATTTATTGCAAGGAATTGTAATACTCGATGGTGTGGTCGAGATGAGTTTGAAGTGGAACACTTTGGAGTGACCTACGTGATAGACTTGGAAAAGAAAGTGTGTTCATGTGGTATGTTTCAATTGATGGGATATCCTTGCCCACATGCATTGTCTTCAATACTCGAGATGAGGTACCATGTAGAAGACTATGTTGATGCTTGTTATAAAAAAGAGTTGTACTTGAAAGTTTATGACCACATGATACACGCTGTTCCGGGTCCAAGAGATTACATTAAGACAGATTTTGTGCCACTAGCCCCTCCACCTTGTAGCAGAAAGCGTGGTCGACCTAAAAAAATGAGAATGAGGGCTCCTGGTGAAATTCATAGGCCTTCAGGTAGGCATGGTCTCACACATACTTGTTCCAACTGTCTGCTATTAGGTCACAACAGGAAAACATGCAAAAATATGCCACATCCAAATGCTCCTCCACCTAAAGTTTCAAGGAGAAGGAAGACCTCTAAGACTAATGCTCCTCCAACTACATCTCAAGAGGTAGTTTATTTATATCTTTTTTTCTATTTATCGGTTGTGCCTACTGACTTTGTAATTTAAATCACATAGCAGCCCATGCAAGGTGGAGATTCTACTTTTAGTGGATAAACACAAACAGGGACTAATGTTCCTCAACCTACCTCCTAAGAGGTAGTTTATATATATATATATATATATATATATATATATATTACTTATGGTTGTGCCTACTGACTTTATAATTTAAATCACATAGCAGCCCATGCAAGGTGGAGATCCTGCTCTTAGAGGACAAATACAAACATGGACTAATGTTCCTCAACCTACCTCCCAAGAGGTAGTTTATTTGTGTATATATATATATCTATATATATATATATATATTTTACTTATGGTTATGCGTACTGACTTTGTAATTTAAATATAGCAGCCCGTGCAAGGTGTATTTCCTAATCTTGGTGGACATAGAAGGACTAATGCTCCTAATCTTAGAGGACATAATGCGCCACTTGGTGTTTCAAGTTTGAGTGGACATGAGGTCAATCCAACTCCAGATCCGAGCCATGTCTATGAAGGTAGGAGAAATGAGGCTTTGGTTGGGAACTCAAATTGGAAAGACTTGCAACAAGCTCAAAGTGTAGGCGAAGGTAGTAAACACGTGCGAAAGAGGACAAAAAAGATAAGTGAGCTAGAAGTCCTTCAAAATATAAGAGACAATGCCAAGAAAAGGATTTGGAAGCCGTGATAGCTTGTGAACTTGTGTTTCAAATATTTTGTCGAGACAAACTCTTATATTTTGTCTTTTGATGTTAACTATGTTTTGATGATGGCATAGGAATTGTCGAACTGATTCCTTAAACACATGCATCTTTTGTAAGTTTAAAAGTGTATCATTTGACTATATCTTAGATTTGAAATATGAGAGGAATGTATTTTGTGTTCACGTGATGATTGATGTGTTATGAGAATTCTACTTGTGAGTATGATGTTGTGTACATTGCATTAAAATTATTTGTGAGATAGTATTGTTTACAGGTAGTCTGAGATTTATTTGAGCTAATATCTAATAGAGATAGGGGTGTTGTCGCCGAATTTTCTATAAACAGCGGGGTGTTTCTATCAGCTTTTTCTACCAATAACATTTTAGAAATTTATAAATTATGATAAATTATTTCATAATTCTAAACTATAATAACCAAAATAGTTAAAAACCTTACGAATTTGATGATGGACGGCGTTGTGTAGCAGATCGAGTAAAGTAAACGGGTTGCGCCGTAAATCGAGCAATTCAAGTGTTCAACAATGGTGAAAGAGAGCAAAAACTTTAAAATGCTGAAATTTAATGGTGGAAAAGGGTTTTTTATTTTCTAATATATGTGATAAGTAATGTTAACATGGAAGAGGGTAAAATAGTCTCACAAAAACTTTAAAATGCTGAAATTTAAAGTTCAAGTCGCAAAAAAGGCGTGTGACCTTCAAAATTGTACAATAGGGAGTTTTTCGCCTTTGACCAAATAACACATGGGGGTTTTTGCTAATAAAAATAACACAAGGGTTTTTTTGCCAATTAGAAATAACACAGGGTAGTTTTTTGCATATTACTCATATAAAAATATAAAGCAGGATTAGTAGCTAAGGGGTTTTCACAACAAGAAGGATTTGATTATTTTGATACTTACTCTCCGGTGACGAAAATCACCACTATTAGAATCCTTCTAGCCTTAGCATCTATACATAATCTTGTAATTCACCAAATGGACGTGAAAACTATCTTTTTAAATGGTGAATTGGAGGAAGAATTGTATATGGAACAACCCGAAGGTTTCATAGTGCCTAAACAAGAACATAAAGTGTGCAGACTCCTAAAATCCTTATATGGCTTGAAACAAGCGCCAAAACAATGGCACGAAAAATTTGACCAAGTTATTATCTCAAATGGTTTCCTTGTAAATGATTATGACAAGTGTGTGTATATTAGAATACATATATCTGATTGTAACAAGAATCGAAATCAAGATTTGACATTGAAAGGAACAACATTATTCAGCCTTTTATTGAATTGAATCGAAAGATTTACAAATATGAATTAGTGTGTGAGAATCGCACACACAAGAGGTGTGATTTTGATCTCTGGAAATAAACTCTAACTAACTGTATTGAATGGAGCAGGAGCGGGTCTCTCTTTATATACAAGCTCCTTTTATCTAACGACTATATTTGGACTAATTAGGAAATCTGTTAATTAGTTAATTAACAGACAGTTAACAGCTTACTAAAAGAGGTAAAATATGTAAAGTTATATATTTAAGAGCCCCCCTCAAGAGGTGCATGTATGTTAGTCATGCCCATTTTGGAGATAATATTGGAGAATGGTTGGAGGGAGAGAGGCTTGGTGAGAATGTCAGCAATTTGATGATCATTTGAGATGTGAACAACCTTCAGCAATCCACTTTGAATCTTCTCTCTAACAAAATGGCAGTCAATCTGTATGTGTTTGGTTCTCTCGTGATGTACGGGATTAATGGCAATGCAGTAGGCACTCTTATTATCTGTAAAGAGAAGAGGAGTCTTCTTCTGTGGAATGTGAAGATCCTTGAGTAAGTTTATCAGCCAAAGCACCACACAGGTTGTTGTTGCAACATCTCTATTGTTAACGGGTTTGGAATTATTCCCTATTTAACGGAAGATATTTATTTGGGTTGGAACGCCCTGTCTGTGATTCAGAGGCAACGATAGGTGGAAATAATAAGAATAACTGCAAGAATATTCCCTTCCTTTATTCACTGAACTTTTCCTCCTCTCTTTCTTTTTATGTATCTGAGTGTCAAGTTGTAGTAAGTAAGCTGAGTTATTTTAGGTTGTTCTGGTCCTCTTTCTTCTACTGATCACCTCCCTTTATATAGACTCTGGTAGGGGCAGGTGTCATTGTGCATGTGCTTTGGTAAGGACAGGTGTTGTCGTTACCTTGATACAGGTGTTTAAAATAAAGATAAGGTTTATCTTTTATCGACTAAGCGCTGACTAGATTTAATCTTCATCTCTTCTGATAGCTCCGAGGGCCTTTGATGTAGATTGTTTTGATAGAGCTATTCTTCCAAGGGATTTTATTTCTCTTTCTTGATTCGGGTCTTTTCTTCAACAATCAGGAGTGATCTCTGTGGGTGTAAATGTGATCTCCGAGGACCTAGTGTGATCTCTGAGGGCATGGTGTGATCTCCGAGGACTGTATTTGCTTTATTTGAAGTGAGATTGTTTCATCGGAGTTCTCGGAATATGTTATCTGGGCACTCTGTTATTCACTTCTGATTTTTCTCCGAAAATGGGTCCTCGGGTGATGGTCCGAGTATCGTCTTTTCCGAGGAGTGTTCAGCAAGGAAGTTTTCTTGTAAGGTCATGGGACTCGGGGTCCATTGTGGTCCCTCTTGGCGTATTGGTGGATATCGGAGTCGTACGGATCCATCGGGGTTTGCTCTTTTTCCGATGCCGTGTTGATATCTGTTTTTCATTCACCGTTTGACTTTCCAAGGGACGCTTATGTTTCTCCTCGTGTGCTCTTGTAAACCTTTTCGGGTCAGTGACCGAAAGGTAGGGCAATCCTCCTAGGGGTTTTCTTTATAGGTACATCTCATCAGAAGTACTCGTGACAATATTATTGTCTATATATTGTTTTTTCCGAGTAAGAGTAATCTTCTTTATTTTATTTTTAGGGTTAACACTAGCCCCCCCAAATTTCGATTGTCCTCGTAGAGACATACGAAATTTTAATCATCGTCCTCAGTGAGGCGAGGGGTTAGTTCTTGTTTTGGTCTTCTTTATATATATTTTTCCGAGGGAATATGCATTAATTTCAAAAACGGATTATATAGAAATTACCTTCTTGCCCTGGGGGTACTGCCCTCACACGTGGAGGTTTCGGAGCAGGGGTTGCAAATAGCCGTTGATTGGCTTCAAACTTCAAAATATCTGACCGTTGGCAACGGTCAGATATGTAACGGCGTGGCGGACGCGGAGCATACGTGGAGCTTTAAATATGCTCCACGTGTGGGAATTTTGTGACCGTTTGGTCTTTATACTCCTATAAATAGGAGAACTATTCATTCCCTTCTCCATTCTCTCACGACATCTTTCTCTTACGGCAATAATCTCCTTCCCTAATCTCCGTTTTTCATCTTTCGCACTTTAAATTCTCAGCAACTATACTCTTTCTTTTTCTGTTCTTCAAAAACATTCCTCTTTTACCACTGTATTGATGGCTTCTTCCGCCAACACTGATCCCGTTGTCGCTGCTACCTCTTCGGAAGTTACTGCTCCGATCGATTCTTCCGCGAATGTGAGGAGTATTCCGGTGGGAGTTGTTACTCGTAAACGCAAGGGAGAAATTGTTGCCGCTGCCGAGGGCGGCGCCACTTCCTCGAAAAAAGGTAGGGTTCCTAAATCGAATGAGCCGCCTCTTCGGACTTTCGCTAAGGTGGAAAAGATGCGGAATATTGCTACTCGTAAGCAGGTAGCGGATCTGTTTACCTCAACCGTGGTCCTTCAGAAGAATATGGTATTCCGAATCCCGACGAAGGATGAGAGGGCATGTTATCCTCCTCCGGGTATGTTGACAGTGTTTTTTGCCCAGGTGAAGTACGGGTGGCGTTCATTCATGTCACCTTTTTTCTGTGAGCTTTTCAAGACTTGTAATATCTGCCCGAGTCAAATGGTGCCGAACGGGTTTGCCGCTATTTGCATTTGTGTCTTTTGGTGTCAAGTAAATGGACTAGAGTGCACGGTGGACCATTTTCTTTCGATTTTTGACGTGGCAGTGTCACCCGGGGGTATCCTTTTTATAATGTTCGTCACTGGGACAACACGGGGGATTCCACGAAGAGGATCTTGGGTGCTGCTATTACCTCACATAGCGTCTGGAAGAATAGATACTTCTTCGTGGGACCTGTTAATGGTGAGTGGGATGTGCCCTTCGATTGGCGAGAGGGTACTACTCCCGTGCACGCTCTGGACCAGGAGGTGGTGTTATCTCCTATAATTTCCCAGCACAAATTGATGGAATCAGAGGACTTCACAATGTTGTACGAGACCTCCGGTCTTCACTACGTAGTTTTTACCGACGACGCCGTGGAGAGGCCTTTGTCTTTGTCTCCCGATGCGAGGAGTCTCTTTCGTAAGTCCCTTTATTTATTCTTTTATTCTTTTATTCTTTCATTCTTTCTCCGAGTACAGTAGTAAATTATGCTTATACACGTTATTGGTGGGGTTGATGCAGGGGAGGTCATGGCGAACTACTACCTGCAGTCGAGTCCGAGGGAGCCTACTCCTAGTGGTGTCTCCGAGATACCAGAGGAGTGTGATCACGAGGATGATGAGGTTAATGCTCCCGAGAGTAGGCAGATGGGTTCAGAGAAGGGTGGAGTTTACGAGGACCACTCTCTTCTATGTATGGATATGACGGGGGTCATCAGGAGCGTTGTTCCCTTGCGCCAAGTAGCTCCTGCTTCTTGGGATTTGGCTTTGGTGCCCGTTTCCAAATCCGAGTCGGGGAATTTACCTGTTTCTGAATCTAATATAGGAACTTCTTAGAGAGTTTACGAGGAGGGGATCTTTCCGAGTGTTACCGAGGAAGAATCTGCTCAGAAGGTTACTGAAGTAATAGACTTGTCTTCCGAGGGTCCTTCTCATCAGCCTCCGACAATTTCCGAATCCGCTCCTCGTGGTAAATTTCTATGAGGTTTTAATGAGATTTTCATATCTTACTCGTAACACTTGCTGATGTGTTGACGCTTTTTCTTTTGATGTAGCGGCTATGGATAAAGGAAAAGCTCCGATGGTAGAAGAGCCTTCATTATACAGTGAGTATCCGTTATTCGCCCTCTTTCCATAATTTTTTCTAGTTTCATTCTCTTTCTCACTGACAGTGAGTATCTTTTGTAGAGGAGGAGTTTCTGGCCCAGTTCAACATTCCCGAGCAGGAAGCTTTACGAGGGGATTCCGAGGATACTCAAGGGGAGTTCGATCCTTCTTCCGAAGACAGAAATGTGAAGGAGGGGATTCTGAATTCACTGTTGGGAAAGACTAGCCCACCCACAACAGTTGGTGGTTCTCGTGTCGTGTTTACGAATTCAGAAGTGATGACTCCCGTAAAGGATGCGACTCCTCCGAGGGGGCATGTTCCGGTGACTTTGTCTCCGAGGGGTCATACATTCCAGGAGCCCGCTCCTCCCAGTGGATCCGGGGGGCAATTATCGTCTCGGACGGTGGGGGGAGCTTACCAGGATATTCTCCGGTTCTTCGCCTCCTCCAGTTCAACACCCGCCAAGGGGTACCAATTTTTGTACACCATTCTTAACTGGTTGGGGCTCATGGTAAGCTTCTCTAAATTAATCCTCTGAAATTACACAATATATCTCTGTTAAATTCTTTATTGTTGACTTCTCCACAGATCGGAAAGACTCGGGAGGCCGTTACTGCCGTAGAAGAACGTGGTCAGAAGGATATAGAGGAGGTGGAAGCTCTCCGAGCGCAACTAGCACCTCTCTTGGTTCGGGACAAAGAAAGTCAGTCGAATGAGGAGGTTCTCCTTACTAAAATCTCTGATTACAAGTTTGCTCTTCAAGAATCAGAGAAGGCGAGGGAGGATTTGCAAGGTAACTTAAGCGCTGCCGAGTCCGCTTATAAAAAGATGGAGGCGTCCGAGAAGGCTGCAGCAGCTAAGATAGCTCTTCTGGAGAAGGAAAGGAAAGAGTCCGAGGGGGTCTTTACTGCTCGTATTGCGGCTCTCGAGAAGGCGGTGGCGGACGGGAATGAGAGAGAGAGGGTTCTCCAGGAGACATTGGGCCAAGTTACTGATAGGGCTGAGTTAGCCGAAGGAAAGTTGGTAAACTTTCTTTCACCCGAGGACGTGCAGGCTAAGGTGGATGCAGCCGTTCAATTCGCTCAGTGGGAGTTTTCACGACAGCAATCATGAGTATCCGAGATGCCTTCTCACGAGCTCTTGACAGGCCACCTTTTATGGGGTTATTTGAAGTGTGCTAGATTGGCTAAGTCTTTGGTAAGGTCGGATGTTGACTTCCCCAAGTCTTTCGATCTTCGCAAGTTAAAGAAGCCAACTCCCGACGACTGCCATTACTTTTTGGGGAGGTTTGGGGGTTTGCTATCTTCTCGGGATTCTCCGACACCGTCCCCGATGCGCTCTGCCACCAGTCCGAGTCCGAGAGCTAGTGGTTCCGGGGGAGTATTTTCTCCAATTTCTCGTCTTGCTCCACTGGGTACCTCCGCCGAGGAGACAACTTCTTCTCTCCCTCCTTCCACGGGGGTTTAGTTTTATTCTTTATTTTTTTGGTTTTTAAATAAATGTTCTTTGTATCTATTACCCCTTCCGAGGGCTCTTCGGCTTAAATAAATAAATATTTTTGTTCAATTTCCTTTTTCTAATTTTTGTTTTTATAATTAAAATTCAACTAAATCAGATAATGATAATTCTTATAAGGTTGATGACTAAGTAAGCTTCCTAAGTAGGAGGTGTTGCTTTGCATGGTTAAGTAGGGTACGTGTCATTCTTAATCAAAAAGTTTTTCAACACGTGTCCCTTAGTTAACATAATAAGAGTCTAAACTTCTTCTTTTAACCAAGAGTTGGAGAGTATATATGCACTTAGGCTCTTTACCAATTATGCACTTATCTCTAATCTTATAATCATAATTAATCATTGATTTTCTTTCAAGTCCATAATTGCAAGTACGAAGATAATACTTACCTGATAAGATGATGCCTCCTTATTATAGAAGAAGCGGTTCAGTTTCGTCTTGTGGTTCTTCTCGGGATACCGCTCGGAGTCCTTCTGGATCATCAAGGGTTCTTCCCATTTCTCGTGAAAGTTTCTCTCCGAGGGACAATCTATCCGAAAATCAGGCTACACTTGGTGCTAGTTCTTCTCTTGGGGTAGCTCGTAGGATTCCATCTACCAATTCACGTAGGATCAATCATATCAGGGAAATATTCATGGGTAGGGAGCCATACCCTTTAGCGGATGAGTCTTCAGAGTTCGATTTGATTCCTCTTAACCCGTCCAGATTGATAGGTAGAGGATGTGTAGGATCCACTATGAGTACAGAATGTGAGAACTCGGTAAGATCTCTTTTCACTGGTTATAACTTGGATTTCGAAGATTATGATATAATAGTGCCTTCCTCGGGCCAAAGGGCTTACGCACCCCCATCGGGTTATATGACCGTTTATACGGAACAGATGCGTTGTGGGTTACGGACGTTTTTCCATCCCTTTTCCAAATAATCTTTCGGTATTGGCAAGTGTGTCCGAGTCAGTTAACACCAAGTTCATATAGTCATTTGGTGGGATATGTCCTTCGTAGTGAGCTTTTAAACTTTCCAATGTCCCCTTATCGGGTGGGAACAATATTTACCCTTCGACCTTGCTCAGAGGGGACTCCCTTTTTTAGCTTGACCTATCGGGATAAGGAAAATATCTTCACTCGTGTATCCAGTTCCCACTCTAGTAGAGGGGATTGGAGGCGGAGATTTTTCTTTGTCCGTCCGAGAGGCCAGTCAGCCAGATCGTGGGGTGTACCCATCCGATGGGGTCTGGGATATATTGCTCCCAACATCGAAACACAAGGGCAAGTGAGGGAGATATTGCTTCACTCGGGACTTTTCTCTGGTTCTTATGACATATCTGGGCTACTGGATTTCCCCGAGGCTCTGATTTTGGCAGGTTTACAAGAGGGGGTGGAAGGATGTACTCCTGCTTCTCGTCCTCTTCACAGTAACTTTCATTTTCGTAAGTTCTACTAATCATTCTTTAACTTGTAAATTTTATAGGTGCCCTCGGACCGTTTTCCTACTGACATCTTTTGCAGGAGCGGAGATGGGAGCATTTTCTCTCGGGTCTTCTACTGACGTTTTCTTGGGGAGGGCGTTGCATGGTAGTCCCGGGAGGCCGGAGGTTGGTGATTTCGCTCCCCTCGTGAGTGAGGCAATGGTTGAGATTTCCTCGGAGGAGGAGGAACCTATTGCAGCCCCCCAGTCAGTTATATAATTCCTCCTGGGCCGTCGGATCCGATAGCAGCTCTTTCCCAAACGGACTTTCACAAGAGTCCCATGGTATCACAGCCCATTCCTCATAATTCTACCGTGGTAAATGTATTAGAGGAGTATCTTCACTCCTCTGGTACAGAGGATATGCAGCCCCGGAAAGATATCCCTAATCGTATTCCTGTACCACCGCCTGAGGAGCACCCTTCCCTCGGGAGAACTCTTCCCCCCTGGGATAATCAGGATGTTTCTCCTCTCGGATCAGCAGTGGGATTTTGCCGAAACTTTCTTAGTGGTTTATTGAACGTAACAGATTGTGAGCTGATAAAAACCCTTTCGGTACCCGTTCTCCAAGATTTAGCCTGTAAAGACCTGTGTGAGGTATTTATTCATTTTATTTAATACTAACCTGTCTTTCGGTCTGATGCCACTCGCTTTGTTTTTTGATCAGATTTATATGGTGTTGGATGCTCTCGGATCTTACGGAAGCTCCTCTTCAGATCCAGGTTTGGTATATCGTCGTCGGGACGAGTTAGAGCAAGGTCTCTTAGAGGCCCATGTGGAGATAACTCATTTGAAGGAGGTTCACGAGTCCGCTCAGGGGACTCATATCCATGCGTTACAATCCGAGAAGGATAAGGCGTGGGAATTAGAACGCCAGTTAGTGCTTGAAAGAGCCCGTGTATTGAATTTAGGGAGGAGAATTGATGAGTTACGTGGCCAAATGCGGTCCTCGGAGGAGCAACTAAAGCAGGCTACGATGGAAAGAGATGCCTTGAGTCAGCAGTTGCTAGGGATAACTCGTTCTCATGCGGTAGAGGTGGTTATGGCCCGAGTCCAAGCTGTGTTGGAGGTGGTGGGTCCATCCAATCTTCGTGAGTCTCTTCGGGGTGAGATGCGTGACTTAGTGCATATAGGTTATAAATTGTGCCAAGATGCCGTACAAGCTTCGCCAGAGTTCCCCTCGGGCTTGCTCCTTCCTGAGCTCAACATTCGTCAGGTCTCCGAGGAGTTTCCTCCTTCACCTATTAGAGATTTTGCGGTCGGAACTGTGTTCTTTGATGATCCAGTCTCTCTTTCCGAGGAGCAGCGCCGAAGACTTATCCGAGAGGGGAAACGTCCCATGGGAGGGTCTTAGCTTGTCGACGAATAGTATACAATTTAGTTCATAATACAGAGGGTTTTTAGTGTTATTGGGTTGTCTCGATGTCTCATATGTAGAGCCATCATTTTGTCAGACAACTCTACTTTCTTTTGTACTATATCCCCTCGTATATGAACACTCTTTTTATTCATGTATGACTATTACATTAAGCATAATACTTTCTAAGGTTGCTTGCGTTCCACGTGTTGCGAAGTATTGCCTCCTCGGAGTTGGCAAGCCGATAAGTCGCCGGCCCCACAATTTCCACTATCTTGTAGGGTCCTTCCCATCGTGGATCTAGTTTACCCACATTCTTAGAGGCCCCTACTCGTTTCATCACTAAATCTCCAACTTGAAAGGTTTGAGGTTTTACCTTGGTATTATAATATCGTGACATCCGAGCCTTGTACTCTTCCATTCGGAGGGCTACTCGGGTTCTTTTTTCTTCGAGAAGGTCAAGGGCAAGGGCTAAATTTGAGCCATTGGCCACTTCCTCGTATTCCTTGACTCGCTAGCTTTCTATGGAGACCTCCGAGGGCAAAACAGCTTCACACCCATAGGATAGACTAAAAGGGGTTTCGCCCGTAGCGACACTTTGCGTGGTCCGATAGGCCCACAATATCCCGGGTATCTCCTCAACCCACTTAGCTTTATGCCAATCAAGCCGGGCCTTCATGTTCTTCAAAAGGGTTCTGTTGGTTCTTTCTACTTGGCCATTTGCTTGAGGGTATCCCACGGAGGCAAAGCGATGTTTTATCTCCCAATGATCGCACCATTTTTGTAATCCTTGATCAGTAAACTGCAAACCGTTGTCACTTACCAGGCTCCGAGGGACACCAAAGCGACAAATAATACTCCTCCAGAGAAAATTGATAACGGCCCCCGCGGTTACCCTAGCTAGGGGTTCCGCTTCCACCCATTTGGTAAAGTAGTCAACGACTACTAGCAGAAATTTCTTTTGACCGGCATCAGGGATGAGGGGTCCAAGTATATCAATACCCCACTTAGAGAAGGGGCAGGGGTTCAGAAGGGGTTCCCAAGGAGCTGCGGGTAGATGGGTCCGAGGGGCGTAAGCTTGGCATGGTTTACATCTTTCGGCATGGCTTTTGCTATCTTTGGCCATCGTGGGCCAATAGTAGCCTTGTCAAATCAAGCGTCTGACCATGCTTTCGCTACTAGTATGGCTTCCACATACCCCCCTCGTGAGTTTCTGCTAAGGCTAGTTGGGCCTCTTCTTCATTAAGGCATCGAGCATGGGGGCATGAGTATGTTCTTCAGAAGAGTATCCCGTCTTTAAGGAAGTATCGGAGTGTTTTTCTGAACATCATTCGCTGAATATTCTTGTCCGAGGAGTATCCCTTGGGATTCTGTAAGTAGGCCTTGATAGGAGTTACCCAGCTAGATAAGGGATCTGAAATGGTATTTACCTCTTGGCCTTCGCTCTTTTCAGATTCATTGACATGAAGTAGAGTAATCTTCCGAGTATGTATTGCGGCTGTTTGTGTAGCCATTTTGGACAAAGCGTCCGCCTCTTGGTTTTCTTTTCGAGGAATTTGAACTATATCATATTCTTCAAACCATTCGGACCTTTGACGAACAACTCGGAGGTACTCTTGCATTCTTTCTTCTTTTGCCTCATATGACCCCTTAACTTGCTGAACAATCAGTTGGGAGTCACTATGGAGGAGCACTCTCTTCATTCCCCCTTCCATTGCTAATCTCATACCAATAAGGAGAGCTTCATACTCGGCTTCATTGTTAGAGAGGGGGTAATCTATTCTAACTGCAAAATGGAGTCTTTCCTCCTCCCCTTCTTGATTTACCAAAACTATTCCAGCCCCCCCATGTGTACTTACCGAGGATCCGTCTACATATACATGCCATCGTGGCTCCTTTTCCTCGGATCCAATGCCCGTAAGTTCTGTTACAAAGTCCGCCAGAACTTGCGCTTTGATTGATGGTCTCGGAGCATAGGAAATATCGTACTCAGTAAGCTCTACGGCCCATTTTATCAGTCTCCTTGATGATTCAGGCTTATTAAGAATTGCCCTCAGGGGGTGCTTAGTTAGCACGGTAATTGGATGGGATAGAAAGTAGGGACGTAGCTTACGAGCCGTAGTAACCAATGCTAGAACGAGTTTCTCAGTTAGGGTATATCGGGTTTCGGCTCCGAGGAGGGTTTTACTAACGTAATATACCGGGTGATGTTCTCCATCTTGTTCTTTGACTAAGACAGCGCTAATAGCCTCTTCTCCGACTGATAAATACAGAAACAACTCTTCTTAGGGTATAGGTTTTACCAGCAAAGGTGGTTTCAACATGTACCTTTTTAATTCTTCGAGAGCTTCCTCGCATTGGGGGGTCCACTGAAATTCCTTGACATTCCGAAGTATCTTGAAGAAGGGAAGCCCTTTTTCTGCGGACTTGGAGACAAATCGACTCAACGAGGCCATTCTTCCAGTTAACTTTTGGACATCTTTTACCGTCCTCGGGGTAGGTAACCCCATGATAGCTTCTGCTTTTTCGGGGTTTACTTCGATTCCCTTCTGCGTAACCATAAATCCCAAAAAAATTCCTCCTCGGATACCAAAAGAGCACTTCCGAGGGTTAACTTTCATGCCAAAGTTGTTCATGATGACCAACGCTTTCCGTAGGTCCTCGGGATGTTCTTCAGAAGTATTACTTTTAACTACAGTATCATCCACGTAAACCTCTACTGACTTCCCAATAAGTCCTGCAAACATAAGACTTACTAACCGTTGATAGGTAGCTCCAGCATTCTTTAGTCCGAAGGGCATGGCTAGATAACAAAATGTGCCTCCATCCGTGATGAAGCTGGTCTTATCTTGGTCAATAGTCGCCATCGGGATTTGGTTGTACCCTTGGTCTCCATCTAAAGTTGATAGTAGCGCACATCCTGTAGTAGAATCAACTAGTTGATCTATGCTCGGTAAGGGGTAACAATCCTTTGGGCATGCTTCATTGAGGTTGGTAAAGTCAACACACATTCTCCATCTTCCTCCGTGCTTAGGGACTAGCACGACATTAGCTAACCACTCGGGGTAGATAACTTCTCGTATTTGTTTTAAATTGAGAAGGCGTTGTATTTCCGAGCGGATGATCTTGTTACGCTCGGGGCCCATTTTCCTCTTCTTCTGTTGGACAGGTTTAGCTCCGGACTTTACATTAAGGAAATGTTGACATACCTTGTTGCTGATTCGTCCGGGCGGCCCCCCTTCCCACGCAAAGAGGTGATGGAATTGTTTGATAAGAGAAATCAGTTGACCTTCTATGATTGGAGCCATATGGGTGCCCATTTTGATTACTTTCTCGGGGCTTCCTTCTACTAATTCCACCATTTTTAACTCTTCCACATGTTGGACTCGTGTTTCCTCGGTTTTACACTTTTTGTTATTTCCGAGTGAGGGTCCGTCCTCTTCTGAGGGAATGGCATTCATGCAGCATTCTCTGGATTTTGACTGACTTCCTCGGACTTCTCCGATTCCCGAAGAAGTGGGGAATTTCACTTTAAGATGCAGAGTAGAGGGGATAGCCTCAAAGGCCCGAATAGATGGTCTTCCGCAGATGACATTATACGTTCGTGAGGAGGATTCCACTACCCAAAACTTAATCGATTCCGTTCTTCGAAGGGCTCCTTTCCCCCATGACATTGGAAGAGTAACAGTTCCGAGGGTTTGACAGGCTTCTCCTGAGAATCCTACTAACGGGACCTCAACGGTTTCCAACGTTTCTTGTTTCAACCTCATAGCAAGATAGGTCGGTAAGAAGAGTACATCCATGGAGCTGCCCGTATCTATAAGGATCCGTTGGATTTCATACCCGTAGATGACAGCAGAAATAACTAATGGATCTTCGTGAGGGTATATTACGTTTGTAAGGTCCTCGGGTCCGAAAGTGATACTAGGCAGTTTTGACCCTTGAATGGAGCAGACAGATAATCCTTGCTCTGCTCGTCGGGCTTCTTTCAGATATTTCTTCTTTTTACCCTGAGGTGCCATGGAGATTTCACCCCCTTCTATCATATTGATGGTTCTCCCTGTCGGGGGATTGCTCTTATACGAGTCAGGTGGAGGAGGTAGACTCTGATACCCTGTCGTTTTCTCTCGTGAATTTTGTCGGCGGTCTTTAATTCTCTCTTGGGGTCGGAGACGTCTAGTGGTCCCCTCTCGTGACTTCCGACTAGGCGTCCTTTCTTCCCTTTCTTGCTCCTCCTCTTCCCTTCGTGATCTCTTCCAAACATTTGCCTTGGGCTCCTCGAGGTTATTTTCCTTGAGGTAGTTCTTCAAATACCCTATCTCTAACAGGCGGAGCACTTCTAAACGAAGGGTAGTACATTCTTCCGTAGTGTGCCCATAAGTTTTATGGTATTTACAATATTTCCCAGTGTCCTTGTCTCGGTTAGGAAATTTAGTCGGCCTGGGCCAGTGTAACTCGTTGCTACCCCTCATTATATTGAGCACTTCTGGTTGAGTAACAGTCATCGGAGGTAGGTGCACGGGTCGGAGGAATTTCTTAACCACTCCTCCTTCATCTTTGCGCTGAGGAGGTTTTCCTTCCTTATTCTTTTCTTTGATCTTTGCTCCTTTCTCCGCACGCTCTAAGTGTTCATTATCCTCCTGCTCCATTTGTTTCTTTGTTCCATCGGCCTCTTCCATCAAAATGTGTATTTTCGCCTTTTGCATTAGCTCATTCATGTCCGTGATAAGATTTCCCATAAGGTATCTAAAGAAGTCTCCCGTTCGGAGTCCCTGAGTTAATATGTCCGCCATGATGGCCGGGCTAACGTTGGGTACATCTAGTGCTTCATCCGTGAAGCGCTTTATATAATCTCGTAAAGATTCATCCTTTTTCTGTTTAATAGTGAAAAGGTGTGTAGCAGATTTAGGGTACCTTCGGTTGCAGGCGAATTGTCGTACGAACAAATGAGCTAATCGGTCAAAACTCGTGATGGAACAAGGTGGAAGGTGAGTAAACCAGGCTTGGGCCTGCCCTCCGAGGGTAACAGGAAATACGCGGCATAACACGTGGTCAGGGGCGGAAGAGAGGTCCATTCCGGCCAGGTATTGATGGATGTGATCTTACGGGTCCCTTCCATCAGCTTCTCCGGTATATAACGGGATATTGACAGGTCGCATCCCCGAGGGGACGGAAGCTGAAGCAATTTCGGGAATGAAAGGAGAGGTCTTGAATGTAGGATCTTCCTCAGGAGCCATGGTCTTCTTGAGGTCACCTAATTCTTTTCGTAAATCATCCATCATTCCCCATAAGGAATGTTCAACCTCTCCTCGATACTCCGAGGGGCGAGAAATTTCTTCCCGACCCCTCTCTGGAATTCTTTCATGACAAACATACCTTCGAGGCGTCTGTCGGGATTCTCGTTGCCAAGGATTCGAATTTGGGTTCCACGCCATCGGAGGTGCATCTCCCTCCGAGGGGAAATCCCCGTTCTCGTAGAGCACAGAGGACGTGCGTCCGATAGGTTCATTCCTCCGGGTTGTTCGTGCAGCATCTATAAGTCTTTCATAAACAGATCGGGGAATATTAATAAAATCTCTTGTACATGATTCATAATTGGACAAAGTTTCTTCTGAGTCGTTGTTCGGGTTTGGAAAGTTGTCACTTTCGAAAAGATCATCCATCCTAGCTGACATCTGCTTGAATTCTCTCGAGGACAGATATTATGGCGTTCCCACAGACGGCGCCACTTTGTTAACGGGTTTGGAATTATTCCCTATTTAATGAAAGATATTTATTTGGGTTGGAACGCCCTGTCCGTGATTCAGAGGCAACGATAGGTGGAAATAATAAGAATAACTGCAAGAATATTCCCTTCCTTTATTCACTGATCTTTTCCTCCTCTCTTTCTTTTTATGTATCTGAGTGTCAAGTTGTAGTAAGTAAGCTGAGTTATCTTAGGTTGTTCTGGTCCTCTTTCTTCTACTGATCACCTCCCTTTATATAGACTCTGGTAGGGGCAGGTGCCATTGTGCATGTGCTTTGGTAAGGACAGGTGTTGTCGTTACCTTGATACAGGTGTTTAAAATAAGGATAAGGTTTATCTTTTATCGACTAAGCGCTGACTAGATTTAATCTTCATCTCTTCTGATAGCTCCGAGGGCCTTTGATGTAGATTGTTTTGATAGAGCTATTCTTCCGAGGGATTTTATTTCTCTTTCTTGATTCGGGTCTTTTCTTCAACAATAAGGAGTGATCTATGTGGGTGTAAATGTGATCTCCGAGGACCTAGTGTGATCTCCGAGGGCATGGTGTGATCTCCGAGGACTGTATTTGTTTTATTTGAAGTGAGATTGTTTCATCGGAGTTCTCGGAATATGTTATCTGGGCACTCTGTTATTCACTTCTGGTTTTTCTCCGAAAATGGGTCCTCGGGTGATGGTCCGAGTATCGTCTTTTCCGAGGAGTGTTCAGCAAGGAAGTTTTCTTGTAAGGTCATGGGACTCGGGGTCCATTGTGGTCCCTCTTGGTGTATTGGTGGATATCGGAGTCGTACGGATCCATCGGGGTTTGCGCTTTTTCTGATGCCGTGTTGATATCTGTTTTTCATTCACCGTTTGACTTTCCAAGGGACGCTTATGTTTCTCCTCGTGTGCTCTTGTAAACCTTTTCGGGTCAGTGACCGAAAGGTAGGGCAATCCTCCGAGGGGTTTTCTTTATAGGTACATCTCATCGGAAGTACTCGTGACAATAGTATTGTCTATATATTGTTTTTTCCGAGTAAGAGTAATCTTCTTTATTTTATTTTTAGGGTTAACATCTATATTCAGCTTCAGTGTTGGACCTTGCAACTGTTGGTTGCTTCTTTGCTTTCCAAGAGACTAAGGAGTCTCCAAGGTAGATTGCATATCCAGTGACACTCCTTCTAGTATCATGACAAGCTGCCTAGTCACTGTCTGAAAAGGCCTTAATGTGAAGATCAGAGGAGGCAGGAAGGAAGACGCCTTTGCCAGGAGCTGATTTGATATATCTAAGGACTTTGTGAGCTGCTGCAAGATGAGAGACAGTAGGATTAGACATGAATTGAGTTAATGATTGAATACTGAAGTTAAGGCCAGGTCTAATAATGGTTAGATATAGCAATCTTCCTACTAAACGCCTGTAAACAGTAGGATCAGATAGTGGAGTGGAATCCTTAGATTTGAGTCTGGTTGATAAATCCATGGGTGTATTGCATGGTTTACATCCCAAATAACCAGCTTCAGAGATTATATCCAGTGCATATTTCCTTTGGTAAATGCATATTCCTTGTTTGCTTATGGCAACCTCAATGCCAAGGATGTATTTCAGAGGACCAAGGTCCTTTATAGTGAACTCTTTGTCAAGTTTCTGTTTCAATTCATTTATTTCCTGTTGATTATTTCCTGCTAGGATAATATCATCAACATATATACATAATGCAGTAAATGAAGTATCTGTAGCTTTAATGAATAGAGATGAGTCAAAGATAGACTGAATGTAGCCAAACTTGATTAGACAAGTTGTCAATTTGTGAAACCATTGTCTGGAGGCCTGCTTTAAACCATAGAGGCTCTTCTTCAATAAGCAAACCCTCCTGTCATTAGGCTGTAAGTACCCTGGAGGAGGAGTCATGTAAATTTCCTCATCAAGATCTCCATGGAGAAATGCATTGTTGACATCCAGTTGCTGCAAGAACCAATTCTTTGAAGCTGCAACTGCAAGTAAAACTCTCACAGTTGTGAGTTTAGCAACTGGAGAAAATGTGTCAAAGTAATCAAGACCAGCTTCTTGTGTGTATCCCTTGGCCACTAGTCTTGCTTTATATCTTTCAATAGAGCCATCAGCTTTCAGTTTGATTTTATAAACCCACTTGCAACCAACACAATTTTGCTCAGTAGGTAGTGAATCGAGAACCCATGTGTTTGTCTTTTCAAGTGCTTCTATTTCCTTATTCATAGCTAACTGTCAGTCCAGTGACTTGTTTGCTTGATTAAAGGTTTTAGGTTCAGTAATTGTAGAAACATAAGCAGTGAAAGCAGCATGAGCAGTAGATAGTCTTTCAGTGGACAAATGCTTTTCTATAGGATACCTTACAGAACAAAGGGCATTCTTAGCAATAGATGAAGGCAGATTGTAATCATATGAGTTGAGATAAGCAGGAAGTTTAGGATTTCTAGTTGATTTTCTTGTGATAGGCACATCATCAATATCAATTTGAGTTTCAGATGCAGGAATACTTGTTTGGGTGGTGGCAACAACATTGTTGTCATCACTGCTTAGAGACTCTTGAAGTGTGTCCTGTTGTTGAACTGCAAGATCAGGAGTGTGAACTTGAGACTGTATATCCTCAGGACTAGGAGGTCCATTGTTGTATGGCTGCTGTTCTGGAAGCACTGCAGCTGGAACTTCTTCAATTTGAGTGACTTCAATTGGAGAAATGAAAGGATCAGTGCAGAATGTGATCTGGTTATGTTCTCCAGTATGCAGTTGTTGAGTGGAATGGTCTTGTACCCTGAAAGGAAACTCTTTTTCATAGAAAGTGACATCTCTTGAAATGAGTGTCTTGTTAGTTTTCAGGTTTAAAAGAAGATATCCTTTGGTACCTCTTGGGTAACCAAGGAAGATACGTTTCTGAGCTCTTTCAGAAAATTTATGTCTGTGAGCACTAATTGTTGAGGCAAAGCAAAGACAACCAAAGTTTCTTAAGATAGAGTAATCAGGGGCCCTTTTGAACAACATTTCAAAGGGAGTTTTGTTCTGAAGTACTGCAGAAGGCAACCTATTAATTAAAAAAGCTGCAGTTGCTATACAGTGAGTCCAATATTTGAGAGGTATGTTGGATTGGAATTTTAGGGACCTTTCTACTTGAAGAAGATGTTGATGCTTGCGCTCAACTAAGCCATTCTGTTGTGGAGTTTCCACACAACTAGTTTGATGTAAAATGCCATACTTAGCATAAAATTCTTTCATTAGAAATTCAGTACCATTATCACTCCTTAAAGTTTTAATTTTGGAGTTAAAATGATTTTCAATGAGAAGGTAAAATTGTTCTAAGTGAGACTGCACTTCTGATTTGTGTCTCATAAAGTAAACCCAAGTATTTCTGGTGAAGTCATCAACAATAGTTAAAAAAATCTACAACCATCATGAGCAGGAGTAAAAAAAGGACCCCAAATATCACAGTGTATAAGTTCAAAAGCAGACTGTGAAGAAGTAGTGCTAACTGGAAATGCAGATCTTTTATGTTTTGCATAATGACAAGTATCACACAATGTTGCAGAGTGATGTTTTATTGAATTCAAAGCAGGGATACATGATAGTTTTTCATGAGAAGGGTGCCCAAGCCTTGAGTGCCAAATAGTTTTGTCTACTGAAACAGCATTACAGTGAGTAGAAAACTGAAAATTAGAGGCACTCTTATTCAGAAAATCATGTAAAGCAACAACATAAAGACCATTCTTCTCTTTAGCAGAACCAATCGTCTTCCTCATGATTGGATCCTGAATTAAACAGATATCAGAAAAGAATGTTAAGCAGACATTGGAAAACTTGGTTAGTTTTGAGACAGAAATCAAGTTATAGTCAAATTCTGGCACATATAATGCATCTTTCAGAAACAGTGGAGAAGTGAGAGGAATATATGTGCATAACTTGGCATTTGTTGTGTGTTTAGTTGGGAGGGAAACATGAACCATAACATGTTTGGCATCATTGTTAAACAAGTGATGATCACAGATCAAATGATCAGTGGTTCTTGTGTCAAGGATCCAAGGCCTACCATTGGGTGTACCTGTCAGGCTAATAGATGACAAGCAAGCATGGTTGATACCTGAGACAGCAACAGTTATTGCTGCAAATGGTGGAGTTGTTGTGGTTGAAGGTGCACCCTGAGCCCTGGTAAATGCTAAAAACTGCTCAAACAACAACTGGTCAGAAAGAGTAGAAGGAGCAGTTTGTGAAGTAGAAGCTCCATGAGTTGCTGCAAGATTGGCTGAGGAGTTGTTCTGGGAAGATGGAAGTCTTTTACCAGTTGGACCATCCCATCCAGGAGGGTATCCAATGAGCTGAAAACACCTATCAACAGTGTGTCCTTCAAGGCCACAATGGGTGCATTTATACTTCTTCTTATCCTTTCCCTTCTTGAACTGATTTTGGGCAGCAGGACCAGTGTTTGAGGTTCCCCTTGCTCTAGTGAACATAGCCAGAGGATCAGAAGAGATGCTGCTCAGATGAAGGCTCCTCTGATTCTCTTCTTGAAGTAGAATGGAGTACACTCTAGAAAGAGGTGGCAAAGGGTAGTATAGGAGGATTTGACTCCTTATGGCAGTAAAGGAATCATTAAGTCCCACCAAGAAGAACATAACACAGTCTGACTATTGAAGATCCATCATCTGTTTCTTCATGTTACAAACACACAATCCACAAGAGCAGGTAATGATTGGCCTATGGTTCACATACTCATCCCACATGGCTCTAAAGGCATTATAGTAAGCAGTGACTGCCATGGAACCTTGAGAGATAGTAGACAGAGACTTTTGGAGTTGAAACACCCTAGAACCATCAGACCTATCATATCTAGTTTTCAACTCATCCCAAATCTCAATAGCAGTTTTGAAGTACATCAAAGTCTTCCTTATATCACTTGTCACAACCCTATGCAGCCAAGAAAGAACCAAATTGTTGGCTCTCAGCCAACAGTTTCTCAACACTGGATCATTATCAGGGATGGGGAGAGTACCATCAATGAAGCAAATCTTATTTTTGATAGTGAGTGCCATCTCAATATCTTTAGTCCAAGTAATATAATTCTCACCATTGAGTAGTTCAGCAACAATGGTGGAACCTGTAAAGTCATGAGACCCCAAGTAATACACAGAATTCGAATCCTCACACGGATTCTTTGTAACAACAGCACTAGGTACAGTAGTAGAAGAAGATGCAGGTTCTGAACCAGACATTGTTCAGGATTTGCAGAAATCAACAGAAAGTAATCGAAATTGGGGGAAAATTATGAACCCTAACTTCGCAAAATCGAAATCGAACGAAAACCAGTAACAACTAGCACAGCGGAACGATCGAAACCAGGTGAATGATACCATAACAAGAATCGAAATCAAGATTCGACATTGAAAGGAACAACATTATTCAGCCTTTTATTGAATTGAATCGAAAGATTTACAAATATGAATTAGTGTGTGAGAATCGCACACACAAGAGGTGTGATTTTGATCTCTGGAAATAAACTCTAACTAACTGTATTGAATGGAGCAGGAGCGCGGCTCTCTTTATATACAAGCTCCTTTTATTCTAACGGCTATATTTGGACTAATTAGGAAGTCTGTTAATTAGTTAATTAACAGACAGTTAACAGCTTACTAAAAGAGGTAAAATATGTAAAGTTATATATTTAAGAGATTGTGTAATTATGTGCCTTTATGTTGATGATATTTTAATTTTTGGCACCAATATGAGCATTGTCAATGAAACTAAGTCTCTTTTGTGCAAACATTTTGATATGAAGGATTTAGGAGAGGCTGATGTGATTCATGGCATAAAAGTGATTAAATCACGAGAAGGAATCACGATAACTCAATCACATTATGTAGAGAAACTTCTTAATAAGTTTGAAAATTTTTATTGTAAGCCTTTGAGTATTCCTTATGATCCTTCTATCAAACTTAAGAAAAATTGTGGTGATCCGGTTGCTCAATTGAAATATTCTCAAATTATTGGAGCTTTGATGTATCTTTCAAACTCTACTAGGCCGGATATTGCACAAGCAGTAGGGAGACTTAGTCGTTACACTAGTAACCCTGATACTAGTCATTGGAGTGCCTTAGAAAGGGTGTTAAAATATTTAAAGGGCACTATATACTACGGTATACATTATACGAGATATCCCACTGTACTTGAAGGGTATAGTGATGCGAATTGGGTTTCCGATTCTGATGAATACAAAGCTACTACTGGGTATGTCTTTACACTTGGTGGTGCTGTTGTGTCTTGGAAATCCTCCAAGCAAAGTTGTATTTCTCGGTCTTCCATGGAAGCCGAGATGATAGCCCTTGATGCTACTGGCCAGCATGCAGAGTGGCTTAAAGGATTGTTGACGGACATTCCTTTAGTTGAAAAACCTATGCCGGCTATCTCAATTTTGTGTGATAGTCAGTCAGCTATAGCTAAGTCTAAGCAAAAGAATTCGAATGAACAAAAGAGACACTTACGTTTGAGACAGAAAACGACAAAGTATCTCATTGATAAGGGAATTATTGCTATAGACTATATTCGGTCCGAAAAGAACATTGCTGATCCTTTAACTAAAGGACTTGGGAAAAAGCAAGTAGAAGAATTTGCGAAGGGGATGGGATTGAAGTCCATTAAATAAAATCACCGACAGCGGCAACCCAACCTTACTGATTGGAGATCCCAAGACGAAGGTTCAATGGGTAACAACAAGTTGATCGAGTGGTTGGACAACACCAAAATTAAAAATTATAAAATTATTACAAGAGAATCCCTCCTATGCAATAATTGGTGTTGTACCGCAACGAAAAAAAAAAGATGAGTGTATACTCCTAATGAGTTCGTAATCATTGATAGGGTGTTGAGTTGCAGATCACCCTTGAAGAACTCACCTATACGGATGTGATTGTGGAGCCGCAATCTATGGGACTCGGACTTGTCTCTAGAGCGTTCGTTAAAACAAGATACTAGCGCACGACCGTTTAAAGCGCTACCCCGTGAGAACTTGATATATACTCACACTAAGTGTATGACAAGTTGAACTTTGTGCTTAAGATTCATAGTTCAAGACTTATGTTCACTATGTTTCTACAAATGAATATTTGTCAATACTAAGTAAAAGTTCAAGTCCGCAAGACACTTTTACCTATTGTTTAGTAAAGATTGCCTTCTTACGTATATTATTTTATTTATGAATCATGTGGGGGATTGTTATATAATTATCATATATAATGTGTGATTCTAAAATAAAAGTATATTTTATATACTATCTATATTTCTGTTGGTGGGACTATATTTATAAGGCAGACGTCAAAGCATGATATAATAATACCTCTCAAAAGTTCTTTAAGAAATCGGCTGGCAGATTTCAAAATCTAACTTTCACCAGACTTCATTTTGTGAGCAGTCACAACGCTTCATTTAAATTATGTCCCAGCCGTTTTTTTTTGTGTCTCTTTAAGCGGCTGCCTTTCCTCTATATATAAGGAAGAGTTTCATATTGCAGAGTAGATAATTTGTATCTTTACTGAGAATATATAAAACTTCCAAAACTCTGCCTAAATACTTGTCATGAAAATACAAGCGTTCAATATTATTTCCTGAAAATATATATATATAAGTGTTTTATATAAGAAGGCAATTGTGGGTTATTAGAGTTCGTGGATATTCTTGTTCGAGTGCACGTCAATAATTTCTGAAGGTTTGTTGTATCTTGGGAGTAGACGTCGAGAGGTTGTTGCACCACGGCATTGGCGGAAATTCTACTCTAAAGGAAGCATGTCTTCGACGTGTGCCTCAAACCGGGTTCTATCTAACATCCCTCCTTTAGATTAATTATTATTTTCTTATTTGTGTGACTTTTGCAGTACATTACGACCAACAAATACATCATAAAATATGTCCACACTTGCTCTAATTAACCTCAACGATTAAACCTCATTTATTCTCTATAGATCAACTTCACCGGATCTCTTAACACTACAGAGAGCTCCTCTATTGATACTTGATAGCGGCAGAAATGTACAAAAACCGTATGTAAAACTGAAGTCTCATACAGAAAGAGAAGCCGGCAATTCTTTGTTATTCAAACTCGGAGGACTAATTGCAGCCTCAATGTCTTTCCCATCCGAATCCGAATACTTGAGAAACTTCTCCACATCGGAACTACCGTTCCTCCTACGATACCATCTACGCATACTCTTTGGCTTCCTGTCACTTATCGCAATGCCAATATCGTTTGGAAACAGGTCACCAAGTACTGTATGAATGATCGTAGTCACGAGCAATCCTGAAACTGTGACTGTTGCCACAATGCAGAGGACGACTGTTAGCGTTTGTGTCAGCACGTTTGTCACTGTGTCTGCGTACCTAATTGTAGCGATAGCGGCTCCTGTCATTGGGAAAGTGTAAGCCCACCAGGCTAAAGAAAACCTGAATCCTCGAAAGAAATTGACACGAACTGTCTAAAAGGAACACGAGGGAAAACAAACATGTTAGACAAGTTACCTAGATTGGATATTTTACAATAAATAATGAATATGGTTCCAATGGTTATAGCAATGAGAACTAACCATTGAGAAATAAAGGAACAGGGCAATGAAGTAAGCAATGCGCGATCCATAATCAAAAGGCCCTTGAATCCTCGCCCAGACCATTGATGCTACACTAGGTGCAGCAACAAACAGAAAGAACAAGGGGTGGAGTTCCTTTGGCAATGTCTCATTAGTCGGGAGTCTTTGGTACAACGTAACAAACAACACAGTGTAATGAGCCAATCCAACGGCGAAAAAGAAGATAGGCCCTTCTTTTAATCCCATTGAAGCACCAAGCAGAGCACCGACGAAATTCCAAACTATGGATAAATGATTGGAAGGGTTCGCCACTTTAGAAAGCCGCATTTGTCCACCTGACATCCATTGTCCGTATATCTTAATCTCTAGAATACAAAAGGGGGGCATCAGAATGTACCATAGAGAAGTGTGTAAAGTTTTGAACACAGACGTTGGAGCTCCGAGGGCCAAGAAAAGAAGGGTGATAAAAGGAGCGAAGAAGAAATTGACTCTGATTGGATGGTAATATTCACGACGAACAGCTTCAAATTAGAATATTATTTTGAGAGTGTAAATGAAGGCTACAATTGCGACAAGAGCGATGGATATGAACCAGAGGACTAGATTCACATCAGGACTGATATTGAGGAACTTTATCGATGGGTACGAGGCGAGGGTCTTCCACATTATGGCTTGGCTACTAACGCCAAGGCAAATACCGAATTAAGAGATAGGGAAACGAAGAAGAAATGGCCATTGCTCATCTTCTGGAAGTAGTATTTCTTCAGAAGCCTGTCAGAAATCAATGTTATTAGGCCTAAAGAATAAATCCTTTAATTTCTTTATTCCAAATGAAATAATGAAGCTCCTATATTCATCTAAAGCACATACCCTCAGTGTATCCAGTTCAGGCCCTTCCAATGCATCAAAGTACCGGTCAACGGATAAATTCTCGATCTCAGCAGGCTTCCGACTCTGAGGATTTGGTTCAGTTTGTTTACCACGCAAATTTGATAGGTTCCTCTCAAGTTTTCCAGACCACGTCTTAAAAGAGTCGAAGCTTTCGTCTTTCAGCCTATTGATTCTGGGATTCTGAATTGGATTAACGTTGCCTGGGTATCGGCACTGAGCTGGCACTAGAAGCCTCCATCTCAAATCCAAGGTATCTACAATATATAACAGACAACATGTTAAAAGAAATGTCAATTAAGTAAAACCTTAACAAATGTCAATCAAAATGTGGTATCATGTTGGATCAAAATACATGTTATACACAAGTGAAGTGTATCTAATTGAATGAGCTCATCAAGCAAATAACACAATAACCATAGAAACAACACATATCTAATTGCACTAGAAATACAAATTCAGCAGTAAACACCAACCCAAAAAATAATCCATTGAAAAATATAGTTCTCAAAGTAGCAAAATGAAACTTAATGTAATTAAAGCAACATCTTAGCAAACATCGGTTCAACACCTTAATATTCTTCCACCCCTCAAGCTCCCAACCTCTTAAACCCACAATCCTAAGCCCACCAACCAAACCCCAAACCCCCTAAACGCTTCGTCGACGGGCATGATAATCGTTCCACATCTCCATAGCAATCTAGTCCTTGAACTTGTTCTATTCTGCAGAGTTCCCAAGTCCATCAATACATTCTGGAGGGGGCCATCGTCACCGTCGGATGAATCATCCTCATCATCACTTGAGTTTATAACGGGATCATTTGGCATATGCCTCCTAATGATGTTGTTGCTCCAAACGTGTTATATTAGGCAAACAACCTTGTTCTCTCGTGGATGTTGAGCTCCGTATTGAAGCAACTACGGCATAGCTTGCTATATTTTACTTGAGGCTATGACATTTGCCAAGCAACGAGAACCAAAGACGATCTCATGGATCAATCGCATGTGTAGCAACTAGAGAAGTCTTGGTCTACCATTTCTCAAAGTATCCTTTTGATCACAACCTTTTACAATGTGTTATGTGCTACGTGGAATCAATATGTTAACTATCGAACGTCTATTTGGTGGTTTATGTACATCTAATGTTAACAAGACCACAATTGAGATTTGTTTAATGTATCTTTCTCTTCAATATGCAGTCAAGTCATGTAGACCAGTTCCTTGCCTTCCTTATAAGAGGTCTACTCACTATTGTTGCAAGAAGACTATTGTTGCAAGAAGAGAATTAGAGAACCAAAAGCTCTTCACAACCACTCTACCTAAGTCTTTTGTTATGTTCACCAGAAACAAGGATTTCTCTAGATTCTCAAGGTCACTCAAACACCCTGGTTTCAAGTTTCCTAAGGCGCCAAACTTCAAGGGCAAGAAGAAGCTTTACGGCACTCATTGTGGCTACGAGCTACACATAGCATACTGTGGACACTTGTTCTTCTTATCTACTTACACATACTTTAGCTTTATATTCTAAACGTAACTTCAACTAAGTTTCATTGTCTTTATTAAATTAGTCGAGGGCAGATTAAAATTGTGGATCCCTCCTTACTCTAGAGTCTGGACCTTAAATAAACTTGGAGTTTTCCACTTAAATATGTGTATTTCTGTCTCAAATTACGAACCGTTGTATATCGATCCAAGGTTCATTTGTAACATGAAATACATAAGAAACAACATTAAGTAGGGGCGTTCCTGGGTATATCCCTTAGTACCTAATTCGAAAACTTGTAAAACATCCCTACTTCTTCAACTGAAAAAATAATGTTGTTTCAGACTACTTTTCATGATTAACCCATGTTTTATCAAAAAATAAGAAAAAGAAAATTAATTTACGAACTGAACATTTTCTACCATAAACAAAATACATCTCAAACTATGTCCATACTTTCTCTAAACTCAATGGCTAAACCTCATTTATTCTCCTCAGATCAACTTCACTGGATCTCCCAAAACTACAGAGAGCTCCTCTGTTGTTGTAGCGACAGAAATTTACAAAAACCAAATGTAAAAGTGAAGTCTCATACAGAAAAAGCAGCCGGAAATTCTTTGATATTATTCAAACTCGGAGGACTAATTGCGGCCTCAATGTCTTTCCCATCCGAATTTGAATACTTGAGAAACTTCTCCACATCCGAACTACCGTTCCTCCTACGATACCATCTAAGCGTACTCTTTGGTTTCCTATCACTTATCGCAATGGCGATATCATTTGGAAACAGGTCACCAAGTACGGTATGAATGATGGTCGTCACTAGCAATCCTGAAACTGTGACTGTTGCGACAATGCAGAGGGCGACTGTTAGCGTTTGTGTCAGCAGGTTAGTCACTGTGTCTGCATACCTAATTGTCGCAATGGCAGCTCCCGTCATTGGGAAAGTGTAAGCCCACCAAGCTAAAGAAAACCTGATGCCACGGAAGAAATTGACACGAACAGCCTGAAAAGAAGAGACGAGGATAATAAACATGTTAAACAAGTTACCTAGATAAGATAGTTTACAATAAATAATGAATATGGTTCCAATGGTTACAGCAATTAGAACTAACCAGTGAGAAATAAAGGAACAAAGCAATGAAGTAAGCAATGCGCGATCCATAATCAAACGATCCTTGAATCCTTGCCCACGCCATTGATGCAACGCTAGGTGCAGCCACAAACAGAAAGAACACAGGGTGGAGTTCCTTAGGCAATGTCTCATTCGTCGGGAGTCTCTGGTACAGCGTAACAAACAGCACGGTGTAATGAGCCAATCCAACAGCAAAGAAGAAGATAGACCCTTCTTTTAGCCCCATAGATGCACCAAGAAGAGCACCTACGAAATTCCCAACTACGGACAAATGATTGGAAGGGTTCGCCACTTTAGAAAGCCTGCGTTGTCCACCCGACATCCACTGTCCGTATATTTTGATCTCCAGTACACAAAAGGGGGCCATTAGGACATACCATAAAGATGAATGTAAAATTTTAGAAACGGATGGTGGAACTCCGAGGGCCAAGAAAAGAAGGGCAATAAACGGAGCAAAGAAGAAGTTGACTCTGATTGGATGGTAATATTCACGACGAACAGCTTCAAAGTAGAATACTATTTTTAGAGTGTAAATGAAGGCTACGATTGCGACAAGAGCGATGGATATGAACCAGAGGACTAAATTCACATCAGGGCTGATATTGAGGAACTTTGTTGATGGGGAAGAGGCGAGGGTCTTCCACATTATGGCTTGGCTACTAACGCCAAGGCAAATACCGAACGAGGAGATAGGGAAACGGAGAAGAAACGGCCATTGCTCGTCTTCTGGAAGTAGTATTTCTTCTGAAGCCTGTAAGAAATTAAAATGTTATTAGGCCTAAATCAATAAATCCCTAAGTTTCTTTATTACAAATGAAATAGTGAAGCTCCTATATTCATCAAAAGCACATACCCTTAGGGTGTCCAGTTCAGGCCCTTCCAATGCATCAAAGTACCGGTCCACGGATAGGTTTTCAATTTCAGCAGGCTTTCGACTCTGAGGATTTGGTTCAGTTTGTTTACCGCGCAAATTTGATAGGTTCCTCTCAAGTTTCCCAGACCATGTCTTAAAAGAGTCGAATCTTTCGTCTTTCAGCCTATTGATTCTGGGATTCTGAATTGGATTAACGTTGCCTGATTTGATTATAACAGGCTCATTGAGTGCAGCAGAGCCTTTGGGCATTGGTTGAGAATAAAATCTGGTCTTTTTCTTCTCCTGACCAGCAGAATCGGGAACCTCACTGCCTGAAAACACCGTCTCATCATCTCTAAAAAGAACTCTCTTTGTGTTGTGTAAGTGCGCATCAATCGGAGAAGGCGGCATACTGATCGAAACAGAATGCGTTCTCATCGACCTCGAGAGTTCATTTTCTTCTTCAATAAGAGTTCCTTCAATTCCCTGGAAAATTCAATCAAGAACAGAACATAAAAACACAGTTTAAAACTGGTTTGATTATAACCACAACACAAACTAAAAACATATAACTTTGGAATTTATTTTACTTACAAAAATTGAAGCACTTAAAGGAGTAGTAGTACTAGTAGTAGTATCCATTTTAAGATTATCAAAGCCAGCAAGTTCAAATTCAGATATTGCTTTGATCAATGAAGGAATGGCTTCTGAACAAACTTCCTCTGCCAGTTGCTTTTGTATATTAATGTTGTCCATATCAACAAATAATACTAAATTGTAGTTCTTGACTTGTTGTAATAATAATTTATTAAACAAGAAACACTTAGATTAGAGGATCTTAATTGTGATGACGATTAGCGATGTCTGTGATACATATATATAGCGTGTGAACGAGAGAGCATGGCTATTTTCTCGGAAGCAGTACGTACGTCACTTCAGTCCAATAACAGCTGCACTCAACGACAATGACACGCATAATATTTCAATACCAAAATCACATAACGACAGAAAACAATAAAGTAGGAGCTGATTAATTAATTTTATAGACAACAATATTATAAGTTGTTAGGTGAACAAAATGAATTTGGAAGCTATTTGCGTCGCCTCGCCAATATGTTTGACAAATTTTAGTAGAGAAAAAAATTAGTAAGTAATAAGCAGGATAACGTATAATTGTCGATGTCTATTTTATCATCAAGCATGGAAAATGACTACCCCTGATTAAAGTACTTAAGCATAAAGAGAAATTCAGCACGTCAATAAGCAATTGTAAGAAAATTGTCCCCAGAGTTTTCTTTTCCTTTTTTTATTACTTCTTCAAACAAAATGTAATTACTATATGATTTGCAAATTACTCAAAATAAATATAATGTCACACATAAATTTTAGGGATAAAAACATCAAACCCCCTAACCTAACCCAACCCATTTGACTTGGAAAGGAGTCCATTTCATAACCGTCGAGATTTCCACACAATTCATCTTTAACTTACGAGTTATGGATCTCTAATGTAGTCGTTTTGGCTCTAGCTACACAATATCCTTAGTACTTGGTGTGTTTTTGACATTGGCCCCTAAAGAATTTTTTTCACCACTGTACCCCTAACTTGTGCCAGCTTGTGCTAATCTCGTCACAAGTGTATTTTCGGCCTTTTTTGACCGAAATAATTACGATTTGTGTTTTAACCAACTAGCAAAATACATTTTGTACAACATGTATGAGTCGCATGGGAAAGAATATTCCGGTCAAAAAAAGGCCAAAAATATACCGAAATGTAAATGACACAAGCTGGTAAAGGTTAGGGGTATAGTGGTGAAAAAATTGTTTAGGGCAGACGCAAAAGGACCAATAAGATATGGGGTTTATATTTGTATCCTTAAATTTTAATAACGTTGGAAGATGCGTACTAATTCCAAAACACAGGATCCGACAAAGTTCTACATATGTATAAGTTTTGTGTGCCACCAAGATATTTAGGTAGAAGTAGGACTTAGGAGTGAGACTACTGCAGTAAATATTCTAAACATATAACTGTATATAAAGTTTTCGATACAATCCGTGATTTATTTTGGTTTTGAGTGTTGCTTTTTGCTTCAGTTGTCATATCTATGTATGAACTGGTTTTGGTTGATGATAATATAATTTGTTTTGGCTGTCAAAAAAAATATTTGTCAAACATTGAAAGCTAATTAAATTACAAAGCCTACCTGCGGTTTAACGTATTTAATTTGTATAAACAGAATTAAACGCCATATTACCTCATTAAAATTGATATTTAACAAATGTTTCCGTCGTCCATTATTTGGACCACCTTATTAGAATAAAATAAACTTCACCGTCACGATCATGGCGAATCAACCACCATATGTATTGCGACAAATAAGTCATGCCAAAACATAAGCATCCCACACTCACTCAAATCTATATATTACAGAATGAGAAAGGAAAGATTAGAGTAATAAAAGGACACCCAACTAATTAACTGATGAAGACATTATTAATTGACACATCAACAATTGAATATATATATATATATATATTATCGTAATATAGACATTTATTAATAGGAATGAACAAATTAAAAACATATAATTTAATATTATCAATCGACGGTGGGATGGTCCATGAGACCATGACGGCTCTTTCGTGTTCTGGATATCAGCCATACATTTTGCATTTCCCATAATTTCGTGAAGCATTCCAATTTCCTTTATGCTTAATTTATGGCTATATATCCTGAAAAAGCGTGCGTGTTTAGAATATTAATCACTAGATTAAGCCTTAAATCAGGAAAGTTGGTCACCGTTTTAATTCTATGATGCAATTTGCAAAGTACAAAACACAACTGGCCTTCAGCTGTAAACTTCCGCCGAAAAAAAATGTAAGCACTATGTATCATCCAAGAAACTTCGTTCTCCGCGTGACAAATAATTCCATTTTTTTTTAAGAAACCAAAATTATTTGTTCACGAAAAAACTATACTGTACATAAAAATTAAAAATACTGTGTACTATATTATATTGGAGATAATATATATATATATATTAAATGTCTCTCCTCTCTATCAACTTAACCTTTTAAATAAAATGTCAATTCAATATATTATAAGTAAATTAAATATCAAAAATGAAAAATAGGGTAGGTGATGAAACAGTACTCTAGTGGGATTTGAGTAGATAAATAAATGAGAAGACGAATACCTAAAAACCGGCAACGTACGCCTTGCTTTTGCAAGAGAGTTTTATATGCAAGAATGAAATGGAATTCCATTGGCGAATGATCGATGATGGGATCGTATTAGGATTCTGAAAGAATTAAGTGATCAGAAAATAAAGTGGCTGATGATGTGATCAAGTTGGGAATTCGGATTGGTGGATTCTGTATCGTCATATGTAAAAAAAATATCTTATTGTACCAAATTAGGAAAAGAGGATTATTGTCAGATTATGGCAAAAATTATTGAGATATTAGTGGAGTTCCTCCTTCGAAAGGCAGACTAAATTTTTTTTTTTGGAGAACAGTATGTAAGAAATAAGAAGAAAGAAAAATCAAAATATTAAGTAAAGAAAAAAATGTTGTTTTGAAATGATTTTTTGGAGTTTTTAGAGAAGATGAATCCGTACAAGTGTTATAGAATAACTAAAACTATTTAGAAATTATAACAATATATTAAAAAAATATAGGAAAAGAAGAGCAATTAAGGAGTATATTACTTGTGAATGAGTGTTTTTCTCTTCATCTTGATGGCTCCTTATATAAGCAAGTATTTCCAATATCTTACATTATTTACAACAACTATTATTATTATAAAATAGTATTTGTACATAATTCTCAACAATATGGCCACAAAGCATATTTTACCAACCATATTTATAACACTCCCCCTTGGCCATTTGAAGATTTTGTTATGTACATGATCCGTCTTCTGCACACGTCTTATGCTGCCTCGTTAAAAACCTTATAAGGAAAAACCCAATGGGATAAAACCCTTAATAAGGGAAAAAGAGTGCAGCCGTGTGAACTCCCCCTCAAATTGGCATATTCAATTCTTCATAAGTCTCGTAGGTGACGCATCCCAATACTTTGAACACGTTTCTTAAAAGTTACAGTAGGGAGTGCATTTGTAAAAAAGATCTGTCATATTATCACATGATTGAACATATTGGATATTAATTTCTTTGTTCTTCTCGAGTTCCTGAGTGTAGGCAAAATATCTTGGGGGTATTTGTTTGGTTCGATCACTCTTGATATAGCCTTCTTTCATCTATGTAATACATGTCGAATTGTCTTCGTATAATGTTGTAGGACCCTCTCTAATCGGTAAGCCATATGTACTTCTTGTATGATGTGTCATTGATCGTAGCCATACACATTCCCTGTTTGCTTCATGGAGTGTAATATTTCAGCATGATTCGATGATGTTGCAACAAGTGTCTGTTTCTGAGAACGCCATGAAATAGCAGTGCCACCATACGTGAATACGTATCCTGTTTATGTGGGTCTGATAGAAAACCTGCATCTGCATAACCAATCAATTCTTGTATCGCATTGTTAGGATAAAATAGACCAAGATCCATAGTTCCTTGAAGATAACGGAATAAATGTTTAATTCCTTTACAGTGCCTTTTTGTGGGTGATGAGCTAAACATGGCTAATAAATTCACAGTAAATGATATATCAGGTCTAGTACAATTAGCTAGATACATTAAAGCTCCAATGGCACTTAAATATGAAACTTCAGAACCAAGAATTTCTTCATTTTCTTCACAAGGACGAAATGGATCTTTATCTATAGTTAATGATCTTGCAATCATAGGATGGTTCAAAGGTGTTGCTTTATTCATGTTAAAACGTTTCAATATCTTTTTAGTACAGTTAGATTGATGTACAAGTATTCTACTTTTAACATGCTCAATTTGCAAACCAAGACAATATTTAGTCTTTCCAAGATCTTTCATTTCAAATTCATCCTTTAAATAATTCATTGTTGAATGAATTTCTTTGTGAATGCCAATAATATTTAAATCATCTACATAAACCACAATAATTGTAAAACCAGATGATGTTTTCTTAATAAAAATGCATGGACACAAAGAATTATTTATATATCCTTCTTTTAATAAATATTCACTCAAACGATTGTACCACATGCGACCTGATTGCTTTAACCCATATAATGATCTTTGCAATTTAATTGAGTACATTTCTCTAGGTTTAGAACTTGATGTTGTGTGTAATTTAATTCCATCAGGGACCTTCATGTAAATATCATTATCAAGTGATCCATAGAGATAAGCAGTGACAACATCCATGAGATGCATGTTTAGATTTTCATATACCGCTAGACTGATCAAGAATCTAAATGTAATCGTATCCATTACAGGAGAATACGTTTCTTCATAATCGATTTCAGGTCTTTGAGAAAAATCTTGTGCGACAAGGTGAGCTTTGTACCTTACAATCTCATTTTTCTCATTTCGTTTGCGAACGAAGACCCATTTGAACTCTACGGGTTTCACACTTTTCGGTGTGAGAACAATGGGTTCAAATATCTTTCGCTTAATAAGCGAATCTAATTCAGCTTGCATATCATCTTTCCAGTTATCCCAATCATTCCTGTTTTGGCATTCAATTACAGATTTGGGTTCAGGATCATCATTTTCATTCACAATTTCTGTGAGGTCCCAAACTCTAAGGTCTCGTTTAGGTCTCCGAATAGGATTTGTAAATTTCCAATTCGAACCTTAACGCTACCTCGGAGAGGCTCACTAAAATGGAACCATAATAAAGCCAAATACAAACTTATTTATTACAGCGAAAGCTTTCAATATTCATAGAGTTTATTATTAGAATCCATACAAAACTCAAAAACATCGAATGCATAATAAAACACACAATTATTAGAGATTTATTTTTATTTTCACACACTTTAGTTTTATTTTAAATCCCACACATCCATTGTAGTTTGATCAAGCCGCCTTGTTAAGCCTTGCTTATTCTGAGGAATTGACAGAGAAAATAACAGGAGATGTAAGTCTTTGGTGACTTAGTAAGATTTTCAGTAACAATAATAGATGTAACAAATATGTAAAATTTGATATGGTATGAAAGGGAAAACATTAGAACTGAAAGTTAAAGAATAACAAACGAATAACAAGATAATGAACTTGTGCATCTCATATAACATATTCAACCTTATTTCATCCAGTATACTACCTTGTGCCTCCCAACGAAGAGCGGCCTTGAAAATAGATCAAGAGACATGCTCGAGTACATGTCAACCTAACACGCGGTTACAACCAACTCCTGACTGCAAGCGGCGCCTAGATAAATGGGTATCGAGCAAATTTACTTAAACCGACAACCCTTGCTGCCTAGCAGTAAACCGTCTCAATCCCTGGGCCCAACTTCCCAAAGGCGTCCCAATGGGTATAACAGATAAACAATAAGCTAGTAACCTGGACAATGTCCGTTTCTTTTGAGCTACATGTCCCGAACATAGTGCGTTGCTCGTTGCACAGTTCAAGAACCAACATGTGGATTATCATATTCGAGAAATTATTGTAATTATGAAAAATGATTAAGAATCCATGGTCCAAGGATATTTCAACATTAATCAAAAGGATATGGTTACGAAATGAGATCATAAATGAAAACGATTTTGTTGAAAGAATCATTTGTTCTCCATTTAGAGTCAAGAATCATAAGTACTCAGTCCAAGTTCCTCAGGTCAGGTGCCAAATAGGGCTTAAAAGTATTATAAATCTCACCTGCGACAGTAACTTCGTGTTCGGAAAATTATGCACTGTCTCTTAAATAAATTTAAATGCGTTAATAAGTTTAAAATAAACTTTTATAATTTGTTATATTTTCTCGTATGTCCTTCTTATCTTTAATTACAACCAAGACAAGAAATAGAAATATGACAAAGAATCACATTTTAACTCGGTTCTCGTTATTTCACTGTAAGATTATTAGTTTCTTGTTAAAATCCATGTATGAACTATTTAGGCAACCTTATTTTATTTTACTGTTACCTATTAGTTATAACACAAATAACTTTTATTTTAACATGTGACTCATATCTCATAATTTATCGAATTTTCTATGCTTACTACATATTAACAATACATATTGTTACATATATAAGGAATCACAAAGGTATAGTTTCGTAGAACTAATTTAAGGTGAAGCTTAATTATTAACTTGGAAACAAGTTTATATAATCAAGTTATAAATTAGATCATAACACAATTTCACACCTTGATTTGGAATTAAGTAGAAATTAATTATGAATATATTTCCTACAACATGTAATTAAAAGAAAAATCATAATTACTACCTATACTTGACTAAAACTTATAATAAATGGGTTTTAACCTATCATCATGACTTTATTAACTACTACATATGATCAATTTTAAGATTAGTATCATTATGCATAGATTAATTTGAAGAATCAAAAGAGATATGCTATTTATAGCTGAAAATTGCAGCAAGCTTAAAATTACCTTTAATCGACCCTTCTAATCAATTGCAATTCCAAATTTTTTTGAGGGATTTTGTACTAGACACACTTAGGAAGATGTGTAAAGAGCAGTTTTACAAAATATTAAGCCTTGGTATTTTTTCTATATTTTTCATGTTCATGGGTAAAGCTAGAAATTTTGGGAAGAATTAGAATTTGAGCTTTTTCTCACAATTTTTTGAGTTTAGGAACTTCTGGAAAAATTTTATATGAGTAGAGGACAAAAAATGGGAGAACTTTGGTGAAGAAAGCATATGCAAACTCTTAGAGGATTTTGGTGTGGAATGTTTACTAAGAAAAAGGCTTGTGTTTATAGGCAAATTACATGATTAAAATAATTAACCCATCAACTATTTAAATACAATTTAGACTATTATAGTCAAGTAATCTACTGTTTTTTGAAGAATTTTCAGCCAAGTTTGATGTAACAATTTTTTTTAAAAAAATATATCTTATTATAAATTATATGAAATTATTATTATGAAGACTTTTTTCCTTCATTCTTTTAATATTTGGGCCTATTATGGTCCTACATTTCTCCACCATTATTTTTTGGGATCCTAGTGAAGAAAAAATTGATTTCACTAGTTATTTGTTTTTATTATTTTATCTAAATTTAAATTAAAATGATTAAATTGATATTTTAAAATATTTGGGGCCAAATAATGATTTTTTTAAAAGATGAAGGGCTAAAAGGCAATTAACCAAATAATATATTTTTTTTCTTTAAGAAGTATCTATATGATACTTATATTCTTATATATATATATATATATATCTACTAAAAAAATTTAGGGATGTTACAATTTCATAAGCGACTAAATATGAAAATATTTCATCCATATTTTCCATCTCATTTCGATCCAATACCATTCCTGTATTGATATAATTTATAGAGATTTCAACGTTCTCTTTATTTATAGGATCTGATTGGATAACTTCTTGAGGTATCTCATATGTCACATTTTGCGACTCATCAGTCATAGATTCATCAATAATAGGATCATTAGGTTTTGATGCTCTTTTTCTTTTTCGAGGATTTTTGTCCTTTGAGCCAGCAGGACGCCCACGTTTCTTAGTTATATCAAAGATATCATCATTTGATGTTTCTTTTGGAATTACAATATGAGCAAGAGCATTTGCAGCTGTTATATGTGATTTTGTTACCCTGCTTATGTCCGTAAATGCATCGGGTAATTGATTTGCAATAGCTTGTAAATGCAAAATTTTCTTTACTTCCAAATCACATTGCTTTGTTAGCATATCAAAGATTGTCAAAGATGGATTATACCATGATATATCCTTTCCCAACTGCTTCTTTTCTCCCCTTAAGGTTGGAAAATTTGCCTCATTAAAATGACAATCGGCAAAACGTGACGTAAAGACATCACCTGTTAGAGGCTCAAGATATCTGATTATTAATGGTGAGTCAAATCCAACTTATATTCTCAACCTTCTTTGTTGTCCCATTTTTGTTCGCTTTGGTGGTGCAATTGAAACATAAAACGCATAACCAAAAATCTATATATGGGAAATATTATGTTCATGACCAAAAGCAAGTTGTAATGGGGAGTATTCATGATACGAGCTTGGTCTAATGCGAATTAGTGATGCGTCATGTAAAATCGCATGACCCCATAGAGAACTTGGCAATTTAGCTTTCATCAACAATGGTCTAGCAATTATATGAAGACGTTTAATTAATGATTCAACTAAACCATTTTGAGTATGTACATGTGCAACACTATGTTCAACCGTAATTCCAGTTGACATACAATAATCATTGAAAGATTGAGATGTAAATTTACCATCATTGTCAAGTCTGACTTTCTTGATCGTATAGTCAGGAAATTGAGCTCTTATTTTAATTATTTGAGCCAAAAATCTCGCAAATGCCATATTGCAAGTAGACAATAGACAGACATGTGACCATCGACTTGAGGCATCAATTAATACCATAAAATATTGAAATGGTCCACATGATGGATGAATATGTCCACATATATCACCTTGAGTTCTTTCAAGAAATGTGGGTAATTTTGTCTTTAATTTTAACTGGTGAATGCTTTATAATTAGTTTTCCAAGAGAACATGCTTCACATGGACTATTGTTGCTCAGATTGAGTTTGGATCTTTTTAATGAATGTCCATGTGTAGTTTCAATTATTTTTCGCATCATTGTTGAACCAGGATGACCTAGCCGATCATGCCATAAAGTTAACAATTCAGGATTTTTATTGACTACCATATTTGACTCGATAGCATTAATATATGTATAATGCAATCCTCATGAGAGTTTTGATAGTTTTTCAAATATATATTGCTTTCCTGATATATACTTAATAATGAAAAGATGTTTAGTTTTATTCTTAGTCTTTTAGTTGGCATCATATCCATGACGATATATATATCATTAAAACTCAATAAATTTCTTTTGGATTTTGGGGCAAATAAGGCATTGCTGATGATAAATAGCGTTCCATTTGGTAAAACAAAACTGGCTTTACCAAATCCTACAATCAGGTCAGTAGGACCTGATATCGTATTAATTTTTACCTTTATTGGTTTAAATATGTAAAATATTTCTTACTTGTGAGAATTGTGTGAGTTGTACCACTATCAGGGATGCAAAAATCACCGGTATGCTCCATACTGACTTCATGTCAAACAAGTAGAATGATATAACAATAAACGAAGCATATATTTGAGAAAAGAGAAATAGTTTCATTAAGATACATAAGGAAACACAATTAATGGAACACATCACATTACAAACGAAAATCGCAAATACATATCAATTCAAAAATCACACAACAAGGAATCACATAATGCAAATCAAACTAGAAATCACGCAGACATGAATCACATAGCTCATATCAAGCCATAGTAACATCATGATCATCCGTGAAATCAGATGCTGCTATATATGTAGGATTATTAGGCATTTGTTCAACAAGGTTCATTTCCTTTTCTTTGCCTTTACCACAATTTACAAAAATGTGCAGGTGTACGACACGTATTCCCAGTGTCCTTTCATTCCACAGTTAAAACAGTAACCTTCAGATTTATTATGAGCATTTTTTTCTTTTATTATGATGGTTATTGTGATAACTACCGCGACCACGTCCACGACCACGATTGGCATTATCATTGTTACCTCGTCCATAGGAGTTTGAAAAATTAATGACATTTTTCTCAGGTAATGCATGTGCTCCAGGAGGACGAGATTGATGATTTTTCATCAATAAGTTATTGTAACTTTCTGTCATTAATAACATTTGTTGCAAGTCGTGATATTTTGAAATATTCAGCAATCTGTATTGTTGTTGGACATTTATCACATGGAAAGTAGAAAGTGCTTACTCATATAGATCACAACCTCACATTTTTTTGGATCCATATTTATATTTACTGCAGCAAGAGTTCCAACGATACTCTTTGATCTGAGGTACAATTTTGTATCTGATTTACATTGTCCATAATTCCTGCTAGTGATATTGAGTATACAACTAACTGTACTCGTGAGGTTAGATATTTTGCTAGCTAAATACATAACCAAGAAAATATAATTAGGGTCGAAATATTTTATTTAACACATAATCATAGAAGCACAATTATTACAATAATACAATGCAATTATCTCATCTCTAGCCAAATCTTGAACTCGAACATTATTATGATAAAATGGAGGAATATCATAGGGACAAACATAGGAGTGTCTTCATCTACTAGTATAAAAATAAAAATTGAAAGGTAAATGAGGATCAAGATCGCTGTTGTCGTAGAGAGCATTTTGCAAGATGAGAGAAATAAGGTGAAGATTTGTGTGGAGTTTGTGTTATAAAATTTGTGTATTTGTAGAGGAAAAATATCTGTAAGTAGCCGTTTATAGCCGCTAGGAAAACAATATTTTTTTTTATTTTGACATGTTTTATGAACGGTAATGTCTTTAATAATTTAGCAACAAAAATTAATTGTAATAACATGTAAAATAATTTTCGCCGCATTAATGATATTTAGCAGGCATATGGAATTATATTACGATAAGTAAATACTCATATATTTTCTGCCACATTACTATGTAAAAACTTTCATGGGCTTAAGGAATAATGTAAACAAGTAAAATAATTGTAATGAATTAAGTGCGTAAATAATTTCCGCCACACTACTATGTAAAAACTTTCATGGGCTTATGGAATAATGTAAACAAGTAAAATAATTGCAATGAATTAAGTGCGTAAATAATTTTTGCCACATTACTATGTAAAAACTTTCATGGGCTTATGGAATAAAATAAACAAGTAAAATAATTTCAATGAATTAAGTGCGTAAATAATTTCCGCCACATTACTATGTAAAAACTTTCATGGGTTATGGAATAAAATAAGCAATAATAAATTATCAGTAGTCGTTTCTAGCTTGGGATTAACTCAAGCATCAACGAAAGTTAAAATTAGCTTTAGTGTTAGAGTTAGATGACAGTAAAATATAAAGAGTAAAATTACAGATATGCGGTAGTCCGCCTTGTCTATAATAATGTAGATAGATGAACACGCAAATATTAAACTTTAACAACAAAATTATAAACACATAATCATCTAATCATAAAATTATAGATTAGCGGTAATCCGCATTGTCTATAATAATGTAGATAGATGAACAAGTAAATATAAAACTTTCGTACATTTTAACGTTAAACGTTTTCTCTAACGAAGGAACTAAATTCTTCCAGATCGAGCACTATCGTGCTGATAATGTGTTATAGAATAACTAAAACTATTTGGAAATTATAACAATATATTAAAATAACATAGGAAAAGAAGAGCAATTAAGGAGTATATTACTTGTGAATGAGTGTTTTTCTCTTCATCTTGATGGCTTCTTATATAGGCAATAATTTTCAATATCTTACATTATTTACAACAACTACTATTATTATAAAATAGTTTTTTTTTTATCAGCAAAATAAATAAGCTTTATATAAGAAGGAAGAGGATTACAGTGAATGTTAATTCATACAAGCAGATGGCCAATTTGACCAATCAAAAAAAGAGTACAAGAACCCTTTATGTCTAGACTTAACCCAAATCCATGTTTTTATCTTAATACTTTCCAGAATGTCATTTCTTTTCGAAATCTTTCCCTTGAACATACAAGAGTTTCTAGCCATCCATATGCTCCAAATAGCAAAAAACCAAATTCTTTGCCAAAACCTTCTTTCAGTTGTAGCAGTGAAAAGATGCAGGAACTGATTCAAATGAGCCTTACTTTCATTTGATAGTGTTGTCTTCATACCGAACCAATGTAGGATATCCATCCAAATGTTATACACGAACGGACAGCGACAAAACAGATGATTAGTGTCTTCCTCAGCAGTATTACAGAAAATGCAAGTAGTGGAACCAATGAAATTTGAGCTTCTTCTTGCTAAATTAACCAAACTAGGGATCCTATCGTAGTAAACCCTCCAAGCGAAACCTTTAATTTTCAAAGGGATTTGTACATAATTTTCAACAATGGCCACAAGGCATATTCTACCAACCATATTTATAACAACAAGAAATTTTTTGGATCAACTTTTAGTTTTTAACCGAAAAATTCACTAATAAATATTTACAATAACAACAACGATAACCAAACAAATATTTTTTTTATCAAGGTAAATATTATAGACTATGTTATAAACTTTTTAGACATATTTGAACGAGATAAAAGCAAAGGAAAATCTGATACACTTTGTATATATGTTTTTACATATTTTGAAGCTAATGTTCTCTTCACAAATATGATAAAAGGTATTAATATGTTTAATTTGAACAACATTGATTCTTTGCGTATCGAAGAAATATGTTAAGGTAAGATTAAATTCAACACGTACGAATTAATTAAATGTAGCATAAATTGTTTGCTATTTTTTAACTCCACGAGGAATTTTTTGCAAATTAAAATAACAAATAAGTTATTTTCTTACTAAATATAACAAAAGGGGAGTTTTTGCAATTTACTATTTGACCGAGCTTTTAAATATAAATATCATATATATGCTCCTTTTTCTCTTTTCCTAATACTATATATATATATATATATATATATATATATTCGATTTTTCTTTTTCAAAAAAATGGAGGGGGGGCTACAACCCCCAGCCCCTACATACATACGCCACTGGTTGAAGTTTCATGCAGATATATAGTTTTAATAACTAAGCCTATTTGTAAATGATTATGAAAAGGGCTTGTTAGTCCTTGTGCTTAATATAAATGCTTTTTAAGTGTTTGTTTCAGTAACATTTTGTGCTTGAAAAGAAAAGGCAACTTCCATATATATTAATTAACCTTTTAAATAGTTTTATAAAAACATTTGTAAACACGATCCGCTTTAATTTGAAGCAAAGTAAACAAAGAAACTGTTTTTTATAAGCTCTTGCAAATAACTCCTAAGTTGCAATTTTTGTACTCGAGCCCAGCACATATCGTACGCTCCAAGGTGGTGTAGCAGCAGTGCCATATCCTGCCATATCACCACCCTCCTCATTAGTCGGGAATTCTCGGGATCATATGCTTCCAATGGGCCCTCCGTCGCCAAAATATTTCGGCTAGTTCATATATACACCTACATCAATCGCCGAAATTATTGCCTACGAATCGCCCGAATTTAAAATTATTAACCCATTGTCCCATTTTCGTGTAATGCACGGGGGTCCAGGTTCATACCATTATAAAGTGCCTAATTGAAACCTACAACAGCTGAAATATATGTTCGGGTAAAATCCGAAATTGCTTTATTCTTGTCTCCTTAAAGTTGAACTAATATAAGTGAAAAGGATTAGCACTTTGAGGCGACCGAACATGCATGCATATGAAGAGGCCCACTCTCTCTAATTCGATTGTGGTTTTTTTGCTTCTCAAAGTGTGTAGGTAGCTAATTAGAGAGAATTTTACTTATATCAATAGCGATATTAATATACTCGCGTTTTTATATATGAACTTAGTGATATTATATTACTGATTTTATACTTGGGACCGGTCATTATACGTTAAATAAATGTTTTTCTTCATATTGAAAGTATAAATATTCAGTTTACACCCTATTCGCACTACAAGAGATTGGGGATTTCCCAACGTTTTTTTTGCTGTTTCCCAGCGTTTTAAAACGCTGGGAAAAACCTTACCAGCGTTTTAAAAAACGCTAGCAAGCTGCTGGGAAATCGCCTGTTGGTAAAACCTTCACAAGCGACTTACATGGACGCTTGTATATGCAGTACTTTTCTTAGCAAAATTAAATTGCTGGCGTAGACATAAAAAACGCTGGCAAAAGTGTACTTTAGCTATTCACTAAAAAACGCTGGGAAATCCCTATCAGTTATGCACACATAATTATTGCCTATTCCAACAACTTCAAAACTAAAAAACGTTGGCAAAGACCCCCATTTTCCAAGGCCAGAAAACGCTGGCGTAGATCCTTTTTTGTCCAAATTTTTTATTTTGATTTTATTTTTCTCATATTCTGTTTCTGCTAATATTTATATTTAATCCCATTTACAATATAAAAAATACAGAAAAAACACCCAAAAAAATTCAGATAAATGCAGAACTTCAAATAATCCACAATGATTGAATACAATTTTTTCAAATTCGTCCCAATTACAGTGGAGAAATGAGTAAACTACATATCTAGCTTGTCCTATAACAAATACATCCCAACAAAACTAGAATCACAAATGTAATCAAAATACAACTACAGTGACACCACAAAGGTTTTCACTTGATATTTTCAGCTAGTACACAATGATTTCTGCAAATAAAAAAACAACAAATAACATAAGAAGAAGAATCAGTAAGCTTAAAAAAATGTAAATTGACAATCTGAAACATGGGTAGTTACAAAGTCAAGTTGATAAGTCCTACAAATAAATTTAACAACTCCTCTGCACAAATTACAATGATCAAATGAACTTATTAAACAGAAAGGATAAGGAGTATAAGTATTTGAATCAAGAATATATACCTTTCCTTTCTCTGATTTGAATTAAGGATTAAAAGTACTTGAATCAACAACTACATGTTTCAGCTTTTTCCTCGGCCTTCCCATCTGTAATCAGCGACAAACAACCACAACAGTTTCCATTTACAAAAAGGAACAATAATTATGCAGAAATCAAATGGATACAAACCAGACACCTTAATAAATTTAAGAATTTTTACCACGAAGTAACAGAGTTGAAGTAAAAGACCTGCAAAATAAAAAGGAAGAGCAAAATTATATACTAGTTGTCAAATATTTCCTCAAATAAAATGTAAGACTAACACTTAAAATGAACCATTAGTCCACAGTGCAAATCCAAAATCCTTCTTACATAATACATTATGAAACAAGAAATCTCTTTTCTTCAATGCATTAGAAGATAAACAGAAGTCAGTATAAGCTACTTTCAAGTGCTAATGCAAGAATGACAACATTACGGACTCTAATTAATGCCCACACATGAAACCTTTAGCTGGATGTTAAATAGAATAACTTACGTTTACTGGCTTAAGTTGTGAAATAAGAAGCTTATCAATACCCGCCAAAACCTGAAATGAGAAATTTAAATGAGGGTAAGCCACACATATTAGATGAGTAGGCTCAAGGAAAATTTTGGCAAATTTAAGTCACTAACTAAAAGAATCAGCAACCACACTATATGAGAATTCATATACTTGCAAGACATATTGTTCATAAGTCTGTTCCAGGAAGTTGACGATCATCCACAGAACCCCTCATCCGCACAAAGATTGAGGTAGCACTAAACGGAAGTACTATGACAATGAAATAAATCAGATTTTCAGTTAACATAATGGGTGAAATTCTTAAGTAGAGGAGATTGTTAAGACAGAAATCAAGCATATGTGCAAAAATACCAGAAAGCACATTGAACACACGTTCAACAGTGCTCCAGAACTTCTGAACTATGTCATACCACAAAACCCTTCGAAAATCTTATCATTAAAAACCACTCTATATAAACAAGAGTACTATCACTCAAGAAAGAACCATTCTATATAAACAAGACTCACTGCAAACAAACAAACAAGTCTATGCAGGTAAAATAGCAGACTGTGTACTGGAGGTGGAGGTGGAACTACACTGTCTGAATTGTTGAGTGGGAGTACTACTGCTGAGTTCCCCACTTTCTCAGTTACCAAACTTTCCTATTACAACATTATCATGCAAGTTAAGGACTCAGATATTTGACAACAACCGGGAAACTTCAAGCTTGATTGATTATATGGGATAATTAACATTACCTCAAGTATGCTATTATCGGTAGCTTTAACGCTGTCACAAGCTTTATGGCTCCTCTTACTGATTTTTCCAATGAAATAAGTTTCACCAGTTCAGTGGCTCTAACAAGTTTGTTACCTGGTGAGAAAAAAAACAAAGACTGCTATTAACCCCTTAAGTTCACTACCGCTTCCAGCCATTATACAAGATTTGTGTATGTTATAGCCGTGAGTGTAATCCGTACCGTTGCAGCGTCTCAAGATGCATCTGTCTAGTGAAATCTCCAGATTGAAGGCCTCATCGTCAAGTGATGTGCTATCATGACAAGCGGCCGCAGTTTCCTCCAAATTTTTCTGAAGCTGAAAAAAATGTTGACTTTGATTGTTCAGTATTAGAAACAATAAGCGGAATCGCAATACTAAAAATAAAGTAAACATAATATCTTGAAATAACCTCTTTCATCGAATCTTGCATGTGTTTTTATTCTTATCAAATAAATTTACAGAATAATTGTCAAAAAACGTTTTTTTTATAGACATTAGCTGAATGCGTAGATTGTTGAGAAACTTGCCCGTGAGAGATGCATGTTGCTCATCATTAATTCATTCTCGAGACTATCTGTGCCGAGGTCAGATGAAGCAAGGGGGAATGACAGGTCTAGCAAGGTCAGGACTGGCTTGGGTCCAACAACCAAATGATTTTCCTCCGACTTCTTCAGTTTGCTAGTGCTGACAATCACAAGTGAGTGAGAATTTTTTTTAAGAGTTATCACATAAACCTAAACTTGTAAAAAACTGTACTACCTAAAGAGTGGGAGCCAACTACCCTCATACTGGTTTGTAAAGTATACCCTTAAGACACCCTGCAGGTATAATTAATTTGTGACTAAGATAAACCAATTAAAATCTTATTTATCAACAGCATAAACTAAGCTCTATGATATGCACCTTAGAAGCAAAAGAGCTTAGCTGGCCTTCCTCACTGAAACCGAACCATGTTAAACATGAGCCAGGAGTCAATGGAAGGCGTCCTCTAAGAGATTGAGTTCCAAGAGGAATATTTAGCACTCTAAATTCGAGCATCTGCAAGGAGAAAACAATAAATGCAATCTATGGTTTATTACATGTTTCTTGAACCATTTTCCTATACAATTGAGCACTTCATAACTAATAGAAAGCACCAATAAAGCTACTCTGTATAGTATAACAAAGAAAATCATATGAACTCAAGCATTTAAATTTTAAAACAAGCACAAATTTCCAGCAGTTATAAAAATGTATTTGACTAGCGGTTTTTAAAACTCCCAACTACCAAAACTAAATCACTGTCACACGTAAGAAACAAATCCTCCAAATTTCTGCAGCATTAAATCTTATTAACTGATGACAAATTATAAAACTGAAGGATGAAACCATATATCTTAGTGGAGAGAAACGAACGAGAATTTCTGCAGTACCTGAGGGCAACGAAGGGGAGATATGGGTGATAATTGCTAGTTCATCCTTGTGGCCAACTGCTGTTACAACAGGCCCATCAAGAGAGAGAACATCCCTCTGACAAATGAAATTGACATTAGACTTCTACTAATGATAACTAAAACAAAGAAAGTTGTCATAGGGGCTTTGGATACTAATCGCATGTTCATTTACACATTTTTAGGACAAGATTTGTGGTCACATGAAAAATGTTTCCTGGACATATGTATTAAGTAATCTATTATGCAACTAGGAACATAATTTCACAGACCTGCAACCCACCCTTTGTGAAGATACGAAGAAAATTAAGACTAGTACAGCAGCAACCCATGTACTCCCAAGTGCTATAGCTTTAACTTCTTCCCCTTCAAATCGCATAGACCACTAGAGTAACAAACAGAAGTTAAATATCAGTTATAGTTAACTAAAGAAACTTTTTATCTGGGCACATATTATAAAATGCTATTGCTGCTCCTCGATAGTATCTGCTAGCAGGGAGATGTTAATTAACTAACCTCACTTTTATTTGCCCAACTACTGAAGGGGCGATACATTAGTGCACTCATGTTCTTCTCGCCTTTGCAAGGATTGGCAAAAATGCTCCCATCCTCATTTAGGGAAGCCATTGTGAAACCGAAATGATCAGTCATTGCAGGAACACGCGGACCACTGCAAACACTCAATATGGCCTCAAAGAATTACGACAAATTGAAACATTTTTAAGCCCATGACAAAAGATCATTTTACCCTCTAACGACTTGCATTAAGGCACTAACGTGCAAAATGCCTCCTCCGCCACTGCCACTGCCACCGCAGCAGTACATTCTACCACCACCACCACTACCTCACTTCGAGCAATCCCTGGCCATATGCCCGACCACACCACACTTGTAACAACCTCCACAGCCGCCTCCACCAGATACTCAATAACCTCCACCACCGCCTCCGCCGTAATTACCTCCTCCGCCACCATATCCCCCGTAGCTTCGACCAACTCCAGATCCACCGCGCGAGCCGCCTTGAACGGAAGCGCCGTCAGGTACAGTAAATTTCGCCGTCTTAGAGCGCCCGTCGTCGCCGTACTCGACGGTGAGCTCCACCAATCGGACTTGACGACGGACAGGTGGACGAACAGATCCTCTCCGCCGTCGTCGTCGGGGTAATGAATTCGAAGCCTTTGGTGTCGTTGAACACCTTGAACGGAAGCGCTGTCAGGTACAGTGAAGTTTGACGCCTTAGCGCGGCCGTCTTCGCCGTACTCGACGGTGAGCTCCACCAGTCGGACTTGACAACGGACTGGTGAACGAGCAGATCCTCTCCGCCGTCGTCGGAGGGTGATGAATTCGAAGCCTTTGGCGCCGTTGAACACCTTCTGCCATTGTTGAAGCTTAAACCCTAGGAAAGAGAAAAGGGGGGCTGATAGAGAGAAGATTCGAGATTTTGGGGAATTTAGGGTGAAAAAGGAAATGATTTTCTTTTTGCCGAATAAGTAAACACGTATCGTGTATGTTAGCCATCATTAGAATAAAAAACGACTTTTAAAGTTGCTGAGAAAGCTTTTACGGAATTTGTATACGCCAGCAATATAAGTAAACGTTGCTTAAAAATTGTTGGCAAATGGCATTTCTCTAGCAGTGTCGCAGAATAAAGTCAAAATTAATATCAAGCCACGTATAATAGACTTATCGAGATTTTTTCTACGTTAATAAAGAAATCTCAACTATATATAACCTCAGAAACTATCATAACAAAATGAAAAAATTAATAAGACGCTGACAAGAATTATCTTTTCCTAATTTTATCATTTTATGTACTATAAAAATCAACTTTATATATGACGATGCAATCCACCAATTCGTAAGTCCCAACTTCATCACATCAGCGGGTAAGTCAGTTTAATAAGTTCTCATTTAATTTGTTCAAAATCCCAATTTGATCTCATCAGCAGCCTTCACCAATGGAATTCATTTTCAGCTTCTCATAAAAAAAAAATCTCTTGCAAACGCTAGGCGTACGTACGATTGCCGGTTATTAGGTATTCGTTATAATCTACTCATATCCCACTACACCATATTTTTCTTCTTTTTCATTTTAGAAGAATTTTCTTTTTACTGTAATACATATATGTAGACAAATAGGATTTTCTTTAAGAAACGAAACTTATATACTTTCTTTTTTACTTTTGAAATAAAATTTAAATTATTTGTCACGCGGATAATGAAATTTCTTCGAAGATAGTACAGAACGGTGGTCACTTTTTATTTGGTAACCATACAGCTCAAGTCCAGTTGTACAGTGTACATACAGTCCGCTTTCAACGTTACCTTTTTTCTGTACTTGTGTCTTGCTGTTATTATACCATAAAAATTAAATGGTCACACCAACTTTCTTGATTTAAGGCTTAGTCTAGTGATGAAAATTCTAAATACGCACGATTTCTGAGAATATAGCAACATATATAAATTAAACACGAAGGAAAATGTAATACTTCAAGAAATCATAGAAAATTCAAAATGTACGGCTGATGATCTTGGAGACCCACAAATTAATTAGATTTTTGTTTGACATCGAGAACACGAATGAGCTGTTCATGGACCATCGATCTCACCAATCACCATCGAGTGAAAAATATATTTAATTAATACAAACCGTTAATTTCATCGCTGTCAATAAAATTAATGTCCCGTTTTTATATTGAAATATATATTATGGTGTGGCAATTAACATCTCCGTAGTTAAAACTTTTGAGCCTTTGCTGTATCTGAGGACTAGTTTCTTTTGCCAATATATAGAGAGATGCACACACATATATGATATATATATATATATAATTCGTGATTCCTGACGGTTAAATTTGTTAATTTTAAAGCTAAGGTGCACGGTCCGAAGAATCTACGACGGAAGATGCCATGATCCTTTGCCAATATATAATCGAGATAGCAATTTTAGTGAGGTAACTGGTAACATGACAATCAATTAATTATTACCATACAATTTGAATACGTTTCTTTTCCCCCAGGAAGATTTCGTAATGTTGCTGTCAAGGTTTGAATAATTAGATCAATATGATCAACTTGTATATATATTTATGTTTCAATATATACTGGGGGAATTATTCCTACCTAAATATCTAGGTGTCACCCAAATAAGAAATTATTCTATGCGATCTATGTAATGCTACGTGGTGCAACAATTTATCCATACACAGTGAAATGGGCTGATGAGTCGTTATTTCATATCTCTTAGAAAATTTAAACTAGAACTAAATTTAGACCGTAAGTATGTTGCACCATGCGCGTACACAATACAACGGTTTTATAAAATAATTTTTCCACCACAACACGTAATCATATATAACATTTTATCCGATTGTTCGTTTTTTTGAAGTATCCTCGCAACGTTGTTAAATTCATTTTTAAGTACCAATTTGTGACCAATTTGCCAGTTCTTTTAGTAATTAATTTGTTGGTTAGGACTTGGGAGAATAAAACATTATCTTCTGTCGCGAACCAGCGGTGTCTATTGTATATATGTCATATATAAAAAAGGGATAATTACATTAAACCCCCCATCGTATGGTCCATTTCTCAGTCAACACCCTTAACTTTGTTTTGAATCAGTCAACCCCCCATCGTTTGTCAAAATCATCACTTTGCCCCAAGTCAACTTTTCAGCACTTTTTTCAGGGGTATTTTCGTCAAATGTTAAAAATTTTAATATTTGTTTTAAAAAAACGTAAAATCTAAAAATTTGTAAAAAAATAAAAAATGTAAAATTTGTTTTCAACCAAATTTATTTCGAACAAATTCTTTTTTGCGACGATTTTTTTTTTTTCGACAACATTTTTTTTTCGCCAAATATTCTTTTTCAGAAAAATTATTTTTCGACAAATTTTTTTTTTCGACAATTTTTTTTTCGAAAAGGAATTATGTCGAAAATTAATTTGTCGAAAAAAAATTTCTGAAAAAAAATATTTGCCGAAAAAAAAATTTCGGAAATAAATTTGGTTGAAAAAATTTTTACATTTTTTTAAAGTTTTACATTTTTTTATTTTTTACAAATTTTTAGATTTTACATTTTTTTAAAACAAATATTAAAATTTTTAACATTTGACGAAAATACCCCTGAAAAAAGTGCTGAAAAGTTGACTTGGGGCAAAGTGATGATTTTGGCAAACGATGTGGGATTGACTGATTCAAAACAAAGTTAAGGGTGTTGACTGAGAAATAGACCATACGATGGGGGTTTAATGTAATTATCCCTATAAAAAAAAAGGGCAACCCGGTGCACGAAAGCATCCCCGCAATGCGAGGGTCTGGAGAAGGGTCCCACCACAAGGGTGTATAAGGGGCAAGCCTTCCCCTGTCAAATTTGACAAGAGGCCGCTCCTAGGACTTGAACCCGTGACCTCTCAGTCACACAGCAACACCTTTACCAGTGCGTCAAGGCTCCCCTTCTATATATGTCATATATAATAATGAAATGTCATATATAATAATGAAATATAGAATTGGACTGTCCATGTAAACCTATCTATATATGAGGTTTTTATAACCTACAAATTGCTTGACGTGTTGAATTTCCCTTTATGCTAATTAATTAAATAGTTAAACCAGGGGAGTCATTTTCCATGCTTGATGAGTAAAATGTAAAATAGACATCGACATTATACGTTATCCTGCTTATAATTTACTTCTTAATTGTCGTCTATTGCAAATAGTCAAACCTATTAAAACCTTTGGCAACGCAAACATTGTCCAAATTCAATTAGCGGCTGCTTTGTTTACCCAACTTTTTTTTTTCTGTCCTAGTGTGATTTTGCTGTTGAAATAAAATTTGCTTCGTTTGTCGTTGAGTGCAGCTGTTTTACACATTAAGTGGGACTGACGTAGTACTGCTTCCTAGAACATTGCATTATATTCTACTTTCACACGCTATATATACATAACACACATTGCTTCTCGTCATCACAGTATTTGTACACAAACTAATTAAGAGTCTCATTTTAGTTAACCATAATTTGAGACACTGATTATCTTTGAAAATGGACAACATTAAACAAAAGCAATTAGCAGAGGAAGATTGTTGTCCAGAAGCAATCCCCTCATTGATCAAAGCTATTTCTGAATTTGAAGTTGCTGGCTTTGATAATCTTAAAATGGATACTACTACTAGTACTATTCCTCCTTTAAGTGCTTCAATTTTTGTAAGTAAAATAAATTCCAAAGTTATATGTTTTTAGTTTGTGTTGTGGTTATAATCAAACCAGTTTTAAACTGTGTTTTTATGTTATGTTCTTGATTGAATTTTCCAGGGAATTGAAGGAACTCTTATTGAAGAAGAAAATGAACTCTCGAGGTCGATGAGAACGCATTCTGTTTCGATCAGTATGCCGCCTTCTCCGATTGAAGCGCACTTACACAACACAAAGAGGGTTATGTTTAGAGATGATGAGACAGTATTTTCAGGCAGTGAGAATCCAAATTCTGGTTGTCAGGAGAAGAAAAAGACCAGATTTTATTCTCAACCAATGCCTAAAGGCTCTGCTGCACTCAATGAGCCTGTTATAATTAAATCAGGCAACGTTAATCCAATTCTGAATCCGAGAATTAATAAGCTGAAAGACGAAAGATTCGACTCTTTTAAGACGTGGTCTGGAAAACTTGAGAGGAACTTATCAAATTTGCGCGGTAAACAAACTGAACCAAATCCTCAGAGTCGGAAGCCTGCTGAAATTGAAAACCTATCCGTGGACCGGTACTTTGATGCATTGGAAGGGCCTGAACTGGACACCCTAAGGGTATGTGCTTTGGATGAATATAGGAGCTTCACTATTTCATTTGTAATAAAGAAACTTAGGGATTTATTGATTTAGGCCTAATAACATTTTAATTTCTTACAGGCTTCAGAAGAAATACTACTTCCAGAAGACGAGCAATGGCCGTTTCTTCTCCGTTTCCCTATCTCCTCATTCGGTATTTGCCTTGGCGTTAGTAGCCAAGCCATAATGTGGAAGACTCTTGCCTCTTCCCCATCGACAAAGTTCCTCCATGTTAGCCCAGATGTGAATCTAGTCCTATGGTTTATATCCATCGCTCTTGTCGCAATTGTAGCCGTCATTTACTCTCTAAAATTAATCTTCTACTTTGAGGCAGTTCGTCGTGAATATTACCATCCAATCAGAGTCAACTTCTTCTTTGCTCCGTTTATCGCCCTTCTTTTCTTGGCTCTCGGAGTTCCACCATCCATTTCTAAAACTTTGCATTCATCTTTATGGTATGTTCTGATGGCCCCCTTTTGTGTACTTGAGATCAAAATTTACGGGCAGTGGATGTCGGGTGGCCAAAGGCGGCTTTCTAAAGTGGCGAACCCTTCCAATCATTTGTCCGTTGTTGGGAATTTTGTTGGTGCTCTGCTTGGTGCTTCAATGGGATTAAAAGAAGGGCCTATCTTCTTTTTCGCTGTTGGATTGGCTCATTACACTGTGTTGTTTGTTACGTTGTACCAAAGACTTCCGACTAATGAGACATTGCCAAAGGAACTGCACCCCGTGTTCTTTCTGTTTGTTGCTGCACCTAGTGTAGCATCAATGGCATGGGCGAGGATTCAAGGGTCGTTTGATTATGGGTCGCGCATTGCTTACTTCATTGCCCTGTTCCTTTATTTCTCACTGGTTAGTTCTCATCGCTCAAACCATTTGAACTTAGCTATCCAATGATTTTTCTAGAAACTTAGCTAACATGTTTTTACCCTCTTGTCTTCCTTTTAGGCCGTTCGTGTCAATTTCTTCCGTGGATTCAGGTTTTCGTTAGCATGGTGGGCTTACACTTTCCCAATGACTGGAGCTGCTATTGCTACAATTAGGTACGCAGACACGGTGACAAACGGGCTGACTCAAACGCTAACAGTCGTTCTCTGCATTGTCGCAACTTTCACAGTTTCAGGATTGCTTGTGACAACTATCATTCATACTGTACTCGGTGACCTGTTCCCCAATGATATTTCCATTGCTATAAGTGATAGGAAACCAAAGAATACGCGAAGATGGTATCATAGGAGGAATGGCAGTTCGGACGTGGAGAAGTTTCTGAAGTACTCGGATTCGGATGGGAAAGACATTGAGGCTGCGATTAGTCCTCCGAGCTTGAATGACAAAGAGTTCTCGATTAGTGTGCCGCAAAATGTTCATCGGTCGACTGATAAAGTCCCGGAGGTGTGAGATTGCAAGTGTTTGAACTTGGTTTTTGTAAAGTTATTCTACTACCAATGGAGGGCTCTCTATGTGTAGTTCGGAGGGTTGCTATGAAGCTGGTTTGAGATATGTACGTTTTGTTCATGGTACAAATTAAGATCCGATTATTTAATGAGATTCACAAGTTCCTTTTGCTATTAACTTTTTCGTTCTTTACATTTTGCCTCATCTTAGGCATCTTGTTGAACTTGAGCATAGTTTTGCAACTCTCTAAAAATCGTTTATCACTCACCAATCTGGTTTATATATAAATATAATTATTGGCTACTTTAATTTATAAACATGATTAGATTCTATCATGTGAGTTATGGTAAAAAAAAAAAATTGTTGTGGATCATAATTTAGTATGCCCTTAATGAACCAATCGAAAAACTCTTATCCTACTTATGGATTGGCCAATAGGCCCATTTACAAGCTATCAGCTAAAACATAATATTTCAGACGAAACTGGCTTATAAAGCCCACTATACTGGCCCAATATGACTATCTTGGTCATGCCCAACTTTGACTATCTCCAGATGCGCCTAACCAACGATACAGATCAGATATAAGCCCAAGAAATCCAGCTTGGTTGTCTTCTCTAACAACCCAGATCGGCTATATACCTTGACTAGGGGTGGGAGGGCCGGGTCGGATCCCTGCGATCCGATCCGACCCGACCCGACCGGATTTTTCTCGAATCGGGCAAAATTCGGTCTTAAAACCGATCCGTTGCTGCAGGAATTCTCTCTAGGGGTGTTTGGGCCGGGTCGGGACTTTGGAGTCCGACCCGACCCGTCGGGTTTTTCCCGAGCCGGGAAAAACCCGGCTCGTTCCCTTCCCGGCCAGACCGGGAAATTGATCCCGGTCTGACTCCCGTCGGGAGGGAACGGGATCCAGTTTGGATCCCGTTCCCTCCCGCGGGATCCCGGGATCCAGTAGCTTTTTTTTTTATTTTTTTTTCATTAATCTGCTGGTCTTATTTCTCCTGTCATGGACCCATGGATCTGCACGCGAGTGAGCACAATCATCTGCTTACCCTTATCCATGTGTCTATTTGAGAGTTCAACTTTTTTTTTCTTTGATAAACTTTGATTTCACTGATGATATCTGATAGGAGGAATTCTGTGAAGAATAATTATTTGATGCTCAACTTTTTTTTGATTTGATGTTCGAAACTTCTTTGTATTCCTAACATGTGATTCTTAACATGCAGCTGGAAAACAAAGTAGTGACTAGAGGGTACTCTGAGGTGACAATCGGTGCAGATGAAGTTGCTGTTGCAGCTAGTCCCAGTGGCACTGCTCACGCATTGGTGAATCTTTGTACAGAAGGCACAGTTATCTGTTGATACACTTTTTCTTGTATTTGCTTTGTAGCACAAAATTACAAGAAATATCAAGATATATTAGTGTCCATGTTTTATATTTTTTGACAGTTTATGCTTGTCAAGATATATTGGTGTCCTTGTTTTATATGTTTTGATAGTTTATGCTTGTCATTGTCCGGTTAGTACTTGTTTCACCTGTCATGGACCCATGGATAAATATGTCATGCTGTTTTTTTCTCAGAATGTCTTTAATGCATATAAACGTGCAGACAAAACACACACAAAGTTACAAACACACACACACACAACCCGCTACACACACACAAACACACACACACAGTGTTGGTTACACACACACAGCACCAACCTCCACCGCCCCACGCCGCTAAGCACGGATTCAGTCCCGCATCGCTGCCTAACCTCCACTGCCCCACGTCGCTAAGCCGCCGCCGAGCCTCCTCACCACTGCACCACCAACAAAAAAAAAGGGCTGGAAAACAAAACAAAAAAGGGCCTCCTCACCACTGCACCACCGCCGAGCCTCCATATGCACCGCCCCATTACCTATTTGAATTTGATTATGCAAAACAAAAAAAAAGGGCTGGAAAGTCCAGCCCTGTTTTTGCGGATACTGCCCGCCGGGATCACGGGATCCCTCCCGTCCCGGCGGGACTCCCGTTCCGCCGGGAACAGCGTTCCCGGCGGGAGGGACGGGAGCTGTTCGGCAGCTCCCGCCCCGGAAGATCCCGATGGGCCGGGGTCCCGTCCCGGCGGGACCCCGGCCCATAACACCCCTAATTCTCTCCCGCAGCAACTCCCGCGGATCGGATCGGGAGCCATGGTTGGATCCCGATCCGATCCGCCCTCCCGATTTCTCCAGTGGCCAAACACACACACACAACAACACACACACACACACACAGCCGCGCCGCGCCATCTCCGTCGCTAACACACACACCCAGCAACACAAACACACACCACACACAAACACAAACACAAACACACAGCAACACAAACACACACACACAGCCCGCCCAACAAACACAAACACACACCACAAACACAAACACACACAGAAACACACACACACAGCCGCGCCGCACCATCTCCGCCGCTAATCCGCGCCAATTGTCGAAACCCTAGGTATTTTTTCGAATTAAGGTTTCAAATTGGGGGTTTTCCCAATTTTGCCCAATTTTCGGGTTTCAAATTAGACGTCGAGGCGTGAATGACGGGATCCCGATCCGATCCCAAAATCCGCGGAACTCCCGCCTTCGCGAGAGTTCCGCACTCCGCGGTGCGGATCGGGAACCACGGCGAGCTCCCGAAATCCGCCAATTCCCGGGGGCCGGATTCCCGATCCCCGCGGGAGTCCGGCCCAACTCACCCCTAACCTTGACAGCCGAGTTGGCCCAATCTAACTGGAGGCGAAACCCATACAACTAATTCTAATAATTATTATAATAGTTAGAAATACCCCACTAATTATTATCAAACCCACTTTCACGCAACCCACGGTAACTCGAGTCAAAATATCGGTTATTTTCGTAACCAACCTGACCAATTCATCCAACCTAGTCAAAGCAGTCGACTTGGTCAATTTACCCGACATGGACAGTCTTTTCATGCTGATCTGGAATACTTGAGGTGATTCTTGAGCCGAACAACCTATACACTATTTGAGCTTACTTATTCTATCACCTCACCTACGATCAAGTATTGACTTAGATATCGGAGGGCTTTCGATGGGTTAGCTCCACCTATTTCACATATCATGTTTACAGTGTAAGTTTTTCGAACTCAAAGTTACATCACGACTAATAGGAAGCTTGGGTTAGTTAGACGTGGAATACTTAGACAGTAGACGAAATCAACTCGCATCAATTGTACTCGTAATAAAAAACATTTGAATTTTGATAACATTTTTTTCCTAACGCGCGAGTAGGCTGTAAGTGCGATGATATACAAGTTACATTATTAGGAACATATTGGAGTTTCCCGCAAAATTTCGACCACTGGTCTTAGAGGGAATTCGAGCTTTTAATTAATAAAATTCAACACATATTTTAAGTTTTGGAAATAGAATATATTTTTTCGTAACATTCTTTATATATATATATACTCCTTCGCACCATTCAATACATAAGAATTCTTGCTACCAAACACCCTAAAGGTAAATAATAATATTCTTTGGCACCATTATGAGAGAACCAAATTGAACCTTAATCATAATGTTGTTTTCTGCTTGATGATTAAGGTTGGGTCACCAAACATTTGATCCGAATTCCGTCCCTTATTATACTTGGGCCTAGTAGAAAATGGACTGCAGATGATTAACATTGTGTATTGTGACTTTTTAGAAGTTGTAATTTTTTTCTTAACAAATCAAGAATAAAATTAAGTATTAAGATATGTAAAGAGATTCACCAATCATTAATTGTAGCTAGTAGACACGTTTCATATGTTCTATAGCGAACTTTGCAATTACAAGTGACTTGCCAAAATAATTCAAATTAAATTAAATTTCTTAATATACGATCCCAATTTTTTGTCAGTTCTTTACAAATTACGAAATGCCTCACAGCATAGCCTTGTGAGGGCAAAGAAGTTGAACTCAAGGTGATAAAAACGAGAGACTTGAAAATAACTTCAAACAATAATACTTTTTTTTGGACTAATTAATTCATTTGTTATTTCTACTCTAATTTTTATTGATCCAAGATATGTAAATCACTAAATTATAACTTTGATGGCCAGATATATTATTATAACGGTGTTGAGTGATTAAAGATGTTACTAGGTTGTTGTGGTAAGTTTTGGACAAATTTTAATTTTTATAACGAAATTGTCCAGCTATACTAAAATTGGGGCATGCCGAAAGAGAATTGTCAAAATCAACTTTAAAGTGATGTGATGTGAAAAATGAAATGAATGTACCTGGATTAGATAGATCCATAATAATAATGATGCAGATTAACTCCAATAAAGAAAAGTAGAACAGAAAAAAGTCATTGCTTAATATTCAGGAAACCAAAAAGTACAGAAAATTTCACATACATATATAAATCTTCATGAACGACAAGTCTTTGTCAAATTTACTCGCCAATTCTTGAAAAGCAAGGGGACTAAACTTTTTGCCATATCATATATATGTAGCATTATTTAAAAATTTAAGAGATTACATGAAATATAATTGTTGCGCTATTGTATTATTCCATATTACTTCTTGAGATTATAGAGACAATATGCTTGTATAATTTTTTTTAATACTATGCCAAACCTCTTAAAATAGTGAGTAGTAGGGAGTGTTACTTCATATATACCACAAAATGAATAACCAAATGGATGGTCTCGTCTCGTTAGCGTCTGTCTGAAGAAAAGAAAAAGTTGTTAGTGTACCTTAATTAACTGATTGTGACTCAAATAGTTAAATAAACTGCTGTGTTGCAAGAGACAAACAAATAAAATGTGTCCTTGTTATATACAAAACTTGTGGCTTTCATGTGAACTTAGGACTTTTAGGAATTTGATTGGACATTGCTTTTGGACCACTGTTTCCTTTAGAGCAAGATTAGTGGTTAATATCTTTGCTTAACTTTTGACCTACTTTATAGAGTAATTTAGGTGTGTTGTTTAGTCTTCATCAGAATATTGTAAAATTCTTCATAAATTTGAAGTAAAAAGTATTTATATTGAAACTTATAAACTATCACCGGCCTAAGTGTTGGGCCTTATTTTACATAGCACTGAGTGAGAATCAATAAAACTTTAACGTTATAAACTATATCGTCACTTTGTGACTCATTTTCATCCTTACATAATGCAAACCTAAATCTTTTCTTCTATTCCAAGATCTTTAATCTAGTATTAGAGCGTTTTTCTTTGTATATATCTTTACACATCGAAAAAATAGATTCTAACTTGCTTTGTTACCGTTAAGATCTACTATGTCAAATGTCAACAAACAGTAATATCACTTAGAATATTATACTAACGATGCATATAAATTACAATTATATTTTGTTGGAGTTAGACATATATGAGTTGACTTGATGAGCCCAACGAGTATGAAAGAAGGAGCCAACTAGACTTCAGAGCGGTGTTGGTTAACCACCACGAGTCCACGAGCCAAGCTAACATGTTTAATCAAGATAAAGACGTACTTTTTTGCATTAAGAATGAGCCTCAGTTCTTATGAATATCTCCGACATAATTCTTGTGCTAATCATTTATTAATATTCCCAATAGTAAGGGGGGGAAATAAAAATACATGAAACCTCTTTGTGTTTTAAAAAATCTGCACAAAACCTCTTGTAGTTTGATAATTGCCTAAAACTCTTTGTGGTAGCTGAAACACTGCAATGAATCTCCTTGTGGTTTCATAAAACTTACATAAAATCTCTTTTTGTCCAACTTTTGTTAGAGAGTGGTCAACATTTGATTTAACGGACGGCAAACTCGATTTTTGTGAAATTTTTTATCATAAAAAGACTGATCTGTCCTTTACAATGTTAAGTAACACCTTGAGATTGAACGACACAAATTAAGTAGAGACGTGATATTTGTTTTTTCCTTATCAAAATGCCTCATTGTCTTGAAAGTGAAAAGTTTAAACAGTGGCACAACTTCCCCATGAAGGAAACAGTCCTCTAATTCCTGGTAATTGTTATGTTTGTACATTTTGTAACTTTTATAAAGTTTCTTCTCAATACGTGTCGCAAAACCAGTGGTCTTACGAGAATGCCATCAAGTAGGAAATATAAAGCTTAAAATCTGATTGGTTGTTGGTGGAGGATCTGGTTTATGTCACATCCTTGAAGATTCAGATGGTTTAAACAAGTTGAGGTGTTGAACTGTCACTTATAAACAAATTCATGTCACGAAACCAATAGAAAGTAAAAGTAACTCGTGCCTTTTAAAAAGGTTCACCTTTAGCAATTTTATTTATGGGACAAAAACATCAAGTTAACAAACTATAGTCTCTTTGAGCGATGCTCTCTCAACCGATTTTATAAGCGTTTTAGTTCTTAAACTATAGGGTATCTACTCGATTTGCTCAAGTTGTGCATTTTCAGTCATTTTCGGTCATTTTTTGCCGGAATATTCCACTCTAACCGACTCATATGTGTTGTACTAGATGTATAATAGTGATTAGTGAAAAAAGAAAAAAAAACACCTCCAAGTAAGGAATATTCCGGCCAAAAAAAGATCGGGAAGGCACCACGGGATTTTCCCTTTTCCGGCCATTTCGGCCATTTTTGGCCGAAATATTCCACTATATCCGACTCATATGTATTGTACTAGATGTATAATGGTAGTTAATGACAAAAAAAGGCAAAAAAAAATACCTCAAATGGAGGAATATTCCGGCCACAAAAGACAAAAAACGTACAACTGGGGTAAATCGAAAAGACACCATATAGTTTAAGGACCAAATTACTTATAAAATAGGTTCACCGACCGTCGCTCAAAAAAGACCCTAGGTTGAGAGGCCTAATGTTTTTATCCCTTTATTCAATAGCTTAGGGTGCAAGAACACTTTCACCATTAGAAAAATTCCTACCATTTATTTATGTCATTTACATGATGGCTCAAAAAGTGTTGCTTGTATTTTATTTTGTTTTTGTTTTTTCGTACTAATATATATACATATCTATACCTCTGTGATTGTTAAAAGTTAGTCTGGTGCTTTTTTTTATTATGGTTTAGTGAACTTCTTGTTACATTATACTTTAATATTGAAATCAATTAAACAGCTTAGTATACCAAAAATTCCATTTTCAGATAGGCAAAAGTTTCTTTTACGCATAAGAAAGAAAGCGAAAAAGTCCTTTTTTTATGCATTACGGTACAAAATAAGAATGTGAAAGATAAATAAATATAGATACATAATCAAAAACATAAATTAGAAGTAAGAGATATATAGCTGAGACACTCCAATCCCGTTGTATTTTATTCCTGATCTTCTAAATTGGAGCAGAAATGTATCTGCAAAAAGAAATTCTTTAAAGAAAAGCTTTTCGATTAAATACTATATATAATCTGGCATATGCACGTAATCAGCTTTATAGATCACTTACAATGTGCATTAAGATGTACCGACGAAAAAAAAGAGAAAAAAAAAAAAACAAAAAAAAAAGATGTACCGACGTGATTATGTTAACATTAAAAATTTGTCATTTCTTGAAACTAACAGAAAGGCTCCGGCATGGGGGTAAGAGATGATCACCTTTAAATTCCCCGACTAAATTTGAAACTTAAATACCAAGATATAAGTCATAATTGCTACGAAATTATCTAATCTTTAAAACTATGGGACATATATATATATATATATATATATCTCACAGGTAGAAGAAAAATAAATTAAAACCATCATTTTTCATCTTAATTCAAAACCATGATGTTTTCTATACTTTTATGTAACTCATTACCTAAACTGAATTTTTACTATTTAGCAATAACGTCTTGAGATTAATCTATGAATATCGAAGCATGAAACACTACAAGACTGGGCGGTCAATAGGGACCGCCCAGTAGCGACTCAAGTTGAGTCGCTAGCCTTCAGCGACTTCTGAAGGCAACAGCGACTCAACTTGAGTTGCAGAAAGTCAGGAGGAAAACAGCGACTCAAATTGAGTCGCTGTTTGTCCTCATGGACTTTCAGCGCCTCAAGTTGAGTCCCTGTTTGTCCTCATGGATTTTCAGCGACTCAAACTGAGTTGCTGAAATCCTTTAGAGTATTGGGCCACACATTTTGGCCCGAATTGGGCCAAAATGTGGGCCAAAATTAGGGCCTCCATTGCTCTAATTTTGGCGGAAGTTATGAGCGACTCAAATTGAGTTGCTGATTCTTCACTATAAATAAAAATAAAAATATTTTTTTTTTTATTTTCCATCTTACTCACCATCTTCACACGGTACGTGCGAAACCCGACCCGCCCTCATCAAAGCTCCAAAATCAGCGACCAAACTTCGAATTTTGTGACCCACTTTGAGTCACCACACCAAATCTTCATCAATTCCAGCGATTGAGTCCGTTTCTCCGCCTTCATCACCGCCGGTTTCGTCGCCTCGTCACCGCCGGTGAAAGGTCCGACTCCTTTATTTTATTTTTTACTCAATTTTTATTAAATTCTGATTTTAGTGTTAATATATTGTTAGATTTGTTTAATTTAGATTATAATCCGAATTTAGTAAAAATAATTGTAAGATTATACTAATTAGTGTAGATTATATTTTTAAGATTGTAATTTGTAAAATTTGTAATTAGTTTAGATTATAATTAGTGTAATATTAATTAGTGCAGATTATATTTGTAAAATTTGTTAATTAGTGTTAATTTGTAAGATTATATTAATTAGTGTATATTATATTTGTAAGATTATAATTTGTAAAATTTCTAATTAGTGTAGATTATAATTAGTGTAATATTAATTGTGTAAATTATATTTGTAAAATTTGTTAATTAGTAAAAAAATTGTAAGATTATATTAATTAGTGTAGACTATATTTGTAAGATTATAATTTGTAAAATTTGTAATTAGTGTAGATTATAATTAGTGTAATATTAATTAGTGTAGATTATATTTGTAAAATTTGTTAATTAGTGTTAATTTGTAAGATTATATTAATTAGTGTAGATTGATATTTAAATGTTGAATTGATATTTAATTATTATTTTTACAGTACACACACACACACACACATATATATATATATATATATATCCGGCATATCGTCACGTAAGACCCCTAGCGGTACTGGAGATCGACGAGGTCGAGCTCGTGGTAGGGTATCGGGTTCAGGTAGTGGTAGTGTTGCTCGTGGAGGTGTTGGAGGTAGTGGAGGTCGAGGTCGTGGTAGTGGTACTGGTAGCGTTGGACGTGGTGGTGGCAGTGGTAGCGGGGGTCGAGGTAGTTGCCGACCTATACGGGTTGTCCGATCGGGACGTGGTGCAGGGCCGAGCCATCCAGCCGACCCGAGCCGTCCCGCTACTTGGGTCAGGTGATGGATCTACATCGAGGACACTTGCACAACATCGACAGTTATTTGTAGACGATGAGGCGGCCGTCCTCGGAGCGGGTGTTAGACCCCGATCATCAGAGTCCACCGCATCCCAGGTGGCATGACCACATACTTCAGATTCAGTTGGGACTCACGTGCTCCCATCAGTTGAGTCTAGCAGACTTCACACTCCACCACCTATAGCCGACATCGGGGATGGACCGAGCAGAGGTCGACCGGGACTCCAGGACCGAGCGATACTCGACCGGCTAGGGGACGAAATGTAGGGGTTACGGCGGTTAGGCCTGGGGAGAAGAAGCAGCTTATTCAATTGAAGCGAGGTTATTTTTCTAAACCCCTCGGTCGCGAGGTTGCCAAGACGATCACTTCACTCATTCGACAGTTTATGAGTGAGTTTTGGCCCTCCTACTTGAAGGTTCCTGAGAAAGTACGAGGAGAGATTTACTCGAGATTTACGGTGAGTTTTTAATGAATTATTAATATTTATTAATTTACTCGAGGTTCAAATATTGTTTAATTTAGTTTATTAATTTAGTGTATTAATTTATTGTTTAATATTTATCCTTTTTGTAGAATACCTACGGGATCTAGCGGTCAGAGAGGGATCAGGTACGTAGCGCATACTAGTTGAAGGCGAGAGAGATTTATAAGCGTATGATGAACAAGGCGAAGGAGCAGTACATGAAGAACAAGGACAATGAGAAGTCTCAAGGGAAGCCGAAGACGTCGTGGATGAGCCAGAGTTTGGAGGATCAGGCGGCAAAATATACTGGGACACGGAAGGGTTTAAGAAGAAGTCCGTGAAGGAAAAGAAGGCTTGGTGAGGCGGTAAGTTGGACGACGATGCGGCCGCCACCTTTTACGGTGGTTCCATTGACTACGAGGAGATTCGGCGGCGCCTGGTATGGTTTGTTAAAATTATATATTTTATTTGTAGTTAAATTTTAAGATTATTGTTTATTGATTAGTTTAAAAAAATAGAATTTTAACATTTTAAAAAAAGAATTATAACCAACTATTACTTACAATTTGAAGGAGATGAATCAGCCCAACCGCGTCCACCCTATCAGACACGACGAGATTTATAAGGCAGGACATACGAGGAGGGTGGCGGGGACTGGTAAAGGTACATTCGTACCCTTGAGGAGGGAGTGGAAGTCTGAGGCGACCAGACTTATTTACGTAAGTGTTTTAAATTTTCTAATTTAATTTTTTAATGATCTTTGAAGTAATTTCTCTTTTTAATGATCTTTGAAAATTCAATAGAAGACTTATAGGAGGGAATTGGGGAAGAAAAATCCGGAAGCAGTAAAAGATAAGGACTTGCCTGAATGGGACACCGATTCGTGGAAGAAGGCGATAGGGAGGATCAAGAAGGAGAAGGCACAGGGTTTACCGAGCTATGCTGATCTTATTTACGTAAGAATATCTATGAATATTAGTAGGGACCTAACTGTGGTCCCTATTACTATTATTAGGGACCATAGTTAGGGACCTAATTTTGATTTGTATTGACCATGTTATCTTATAGTGAAGAGAGTTTTTCATATTTTGGAAGAGACGACCCATGATTAATTTGTCCTTAAGTTGACAAAGGGTCAATTATAGGAAACACTAACTAATGCCAACTAGCAATAATTAATCATATTGTGTTTGTCATCTTGGTGTTATACTTTCGGTTTAACCAATAATCGTACTATATACATATTTTACTTTGGCATTATGATTAGGTAGTGCTAATTGTCCGTTAGCACAAAAAAGGAATGCCTAAGGTTAGAGACGACATGATCTTTTTTTGGTTTTGTTTCATAAATTAAAATACTCCCAACAGTTGTAGTTTGTAACAGCTGCAATGTCCAAATCAGAAAACCAATGGAATCGAATCTAATAAACAATTATAACCCCGATACTTCTCGAGAAATAAAACTATGGATTGAAACTTGTTTCGCATATAAAGAAAATGGGGTTCTTTTAAATATTAATTAGAATATCGATATTTTCCTAATAAACAAAATCTTTCAAAAGGAGTATGGATTTTTCCATGATATTAGAGTACGTGCATTCAAGATAATGTTCGACTAATAACTTACATATTATGATCTGATTCTGATCATTTCGATCTACATTTGAGCGGGCATATTTCCAGACCTTTTAAGGAAAAACTGGAGATTCCAAAAAAATATATACTGTTCATTATTGTTTTAGCAAAATCATGTGTATTTCGCATCCTCGGTTAAGTATTTTATTCGGGGGTGGTTCAAATTATATATCATGTAGTAAATAGCCGCATATGGGTAACATAATGTCCTCTTATTCAGTATGATGTCCCTATATATTTATATTTACCTCTTAATTAACCTGATCAATTTTCATGTATGCAATTCAGAAGCTTTATCTTACCATCAAAACAAAATACTTATATATATAGAAATTGATCAGCTTTCTTATGAACAAGAACTTATTTTTACTTTGGTGCTGAAAGAGAAAACATAACCAGATATAGTCTTATTTGTTTAGATCTTGTGTCGTCCAAAGTATCTGTAAAGCACAACCAATTGAAGTCATTCTTCTTCGAAGAAATCATATATATGTAAGGGGGAAAAAAATACAGATCGTAGAGAAAGGATCAAGGATCCTTCTGGTATAGTTAATTTGAGGAAAGTCTTTATTGGATATTTTTTATTGAAAGAATGACACTTGGTACATAGTCGGCTAAAGTGAAGTGGCATTACGTGTAAACCACAAATAATAGTGTGCAATTCAACATTGTTTAACAACCGTGTGGTGCGGATGATGTGGAAAGTAGATGAAAGACAAAGAAAATCATCCCCCCCAATAATCACCCACAACACACCCAAACCTAATAAACAGAGAAGGCAATATAATTAGGTCATTTGGACTATAGGCCTTTAGGGAACAGACCTTGTGTTACTCGAATATCCTTACTTTCTAAATACTTAAGGTTCTCTGTGACATATACATTTGGTCCCATTTAAATTTATGGCGGCAATGCAAATATTAAGGCTTAAGATCTTCGTTCATGTATCACATGACATGATACAACTTTACAGTTTACACTTGATTTATTATGTCACTGTTTCAAAATGCTCCCTATGCACTATGGATGTATATGTATATATAAAAGATGCCTTGTCGTTTTTTCTTTTTAAGATAACAGGACTTGGTAACTAAAATTGAGAATTTTTTATTTTTTTTAACAGAATACTAAAATTCAGAATTACCTGAACACATTTAGACTTAAACCATTGATTTGTTAGGATATACGTGTAATTCCCAAACACATAGACACTATTCGAAATATAAATATTTAGGCGTTAAGAACTTTTTAGTTTATATAGATGTGAGTGTGCACACGTGTGTGTTGCACATTTTGGAAAATTAATAAAGTGACGAAAGACGAAAATCCCATGATTCAAAGAGGAGCTTAAAGGTTGGGCTTTAGAGACCTTAAATTGTTTAATCTAGCGTTGTTGGGTAAACAAATTTGGCGAGTAATCCAATATCCCGAATCCTTACTCAGTCGAGTTTTGAAAGCCAAATATTTTCCAGATTCTAGCATTTTAGAAGCAAAACCGAAAGGTTCTTTTACCTGGAAAAGCATTTGCGCCGCAAAAAAATTGGTCCAAGCAGGTACTAGGTGGAGAATTGGGAATGGTGAGAAAATTGACATCTGGAAAGACAATTGGATCCCAGGAAATTCTAACTTTAGGCCGAGAACCCCCGACTTTCATTATGTTGGTCCTACTAATGTGAATATGCTGTTGGACATCTACTCGAATGGTTGGGATATGAATATTATTGAGTATCTGTTTTGGCAGGAAGATATAAATGAGATAATGAAGATTCCATTGGGGAGCAGATCTTATTCTGATGAACAGGTGTGGCATTACTCAAAGCATGGAAACTACACTGTCAGATCAGCATACCATTTGGCTATGGAACTTAAAAGAAGAGCAGATGAACAGATTCACGGAGGGCCAAGTGACCAAGGAAATAAGGACTGGAATTTTGTATGGAGTTCATTTGTTCCAAACAAAATCAAGCACTTTTTGTGGAAAATCCTTAATGACATTCTACCTCTTTTGCATACTCTCAGGCTACGACATTTAGCGATTACTGAGATATGTAATGTGTGTAATGAAGGCAATGAAACAGCGATGCATCGCTTTCGGGATTTCCATTTTGCACTACTTTTTTGGGCTTTGTCTAATATTCATGTAGTGTTTTCGAATGAGAATGGTATTGCTGAATGGATTAGAACAATGTATCAGAAACTTGACAGAAGGGACTTTGGTTGTTTCTTGGTATATTGCTGGTATCTGTGGAATAACAGGAACAAGCTTTGGCATGAAAATTACCAGGAAGCCCCACCAAATCTGATCTGAATCGCCAACCGATACTTCACGGATTTTTGTTCAGCATCTGTTTTACGTGATCAAGAAACGTGTAACCAAGAGAATTCAGTGCGAAGGAAATGGAAGGCGCCAAATCAGGGGATCATCATGCTTAACTTTGATGCAGCCACGGGAAACAACAAATGTTGGGGGGTATTGGTATTGTTGCGAGAGATCACCAAGGAAGGGTCATGGCATGGAAATGAACTCGCATACACGGAGGATGGAAACCGGAAACTGCTGAAGCTGCAGCAGCTCATGCAGCCATACAATTTGCCAAGGACAGAGGTTGGAATAACATTTTCCTCGCGGGAGATTGCCTCACTTTGATTAACTACATAAATTCCAACGAAAAAACTAGAGCGGAGGCGGGAGTATTCATTAACGATATCCTGAAAATGAAAGACATGTTCACCTCATTTTCAGCAACATATATCCCTCGTACCGCCAATGAATTGGCACACCGCCTGGCACGTGATAGTTCGACAAACTCGGAAGGCACCACTGTTCTACCTTTCTATTTCAGAGAACCTTTGTAATGGATTCGTAGAGTTTTTTTTCCCCTGTATTCCTTTTCAAGTGAAACGAAATGATTTTTTACTTCTCAAAAAAAAAAAGGAGCTTAAAGTTTAAATAGTCATAGTTGGAACTGAGCTAGAATCAATAGTGTCATGCGTGATTTTAAACAAATACCATTATTTTGGGGTAAAAACTGCCATTTATTATTTTCAGCAAAAAAGAATTTGTGTTTTGTTTCTTTTAGGATTCTTTGATTATATTTATGTCTTTTTAAATATGCTTTTGGTTGTAAAAGACTATTCGTCTTAAGATAGTTGAGTAGTTTTTGATAATGAATAAAATTGAACCTACGAATTCTAACAAAGTCACAATCTTGACCTGAATTGCAGGTATTGTATTCTATGTGAACCAATAATTTTTTATGGGCGAATTTAATTTTCTGCCCGATAACTTTTCTTATTTTTCACTATCGCCCGATAACTCTCGAAATTAATTAGATGCCCGTTATCTTTAAATTTGTGACAAAATATGCCTGACGAGCTTTTCTCAGGCCCGAAGTCCGCCAACGATGACGTGGACGCTGATTGTACTACTACAGTACCTTCACGTCACTGCCACGTTTTTTTTAACATTATTTTCGGGGATGGATATTTACAAAAATACCTCAGCGACCAAAGTCAATTACAATACGTTATTGACTAACGTATAAGTGATGGTCAAAGACAACACATTTGGTCAAAATCAGAAAATTCTTGAAGAACCCTAACCTCAAATCCCCAAACTCTTGAAGAACCCTAATTCCTCAATTCATCCCCAAATATCCTCTCCTCGTATCCTCTCCCCAATTCATCAAGAACCCTAACCCTAACCAGAGAAAATCACACCTCCGTACAGTGCGACAATGGATGCACAACTTTCCACAACCGCGAAAATCGTCGCGAAGCTTAGAAGGAGCAACCCTATGAGTGCGCCGCGGCAGAAATTGTTGTCTGTTGGCGCTCCATCATCGAACCCCATTATGCGCCGGGAGGGCCTTCTCGAACCATCGTCGACGGCTCGTGCATAGCTGTATTCTCCAAAATCGGTAATTATCATGAACTACATTTTCCTAATAACATAGCCTTGTATTGATATGTGTGTGCATTATGAGATGTAGGCATGAGGTTAGAATGTGTGCTTTTATTTGTAGAGGGAATGATAGAGTTACTTGTTAGTTGTTGAGGATTTGAATGACTTGTAGATGCTGACATTGCATACATGTTGTTTGGGATCAAGTTATGGATTGTTTCAGTTTTTTTCTATATTTTCTGTTATGGCATTGAGGAGTCTCTTCTGTTTGGCATTAAGGTTAAAGATCAAACCAGTTTATATTTTGATAAAGGATTATGGGAAATACCTTGTTTTGATGATGTATATACATGTTGCATTGTGCATCATTGTACGAGGGTGAAAGCATTGAACACTAAACTGAAAGGTGCTTTTTGGGATGATGAATTTGAGAGAAGGCTGTGTGATGTCTTATGTGATTTTTCTACAGTGAGAAAAGTACGAACAGAGGATGGGGTACTAGACGGAGTAGCACATGCGGCAACAGTCTTGTCATCTAGTCTAGGAAAAAAATTCATCGAAAAGGTCCATGTGTTTGAGAAGGTCATCAAAATGCGCGCTCTGTTCTACACATTCTATAACTTTGTAATCAATTTCCAACTGCCACTAGATATAGCAACTGGAAAATTACGAGGAACAATTCGTACAATGCACTACTGCGGAATGTAATGACATTCTTCTTTCTTATTACCTATTCCTATTCTATTGTACCTATAGTATATGTATATGTACTGATTGTATTTATGTAGGAGAGTGATTTGGAAAGGCTTTTCTTCAGCCATGGTTTACTAGCCTTCCACCTTAAACACAAATTCTTCATCGAAGCAGACACATCATTTTCAAAGAAGAACAACTGTATTACTATGAACAGGGAGACAAGGCACTACACTTGATGGATAGTGTCATCTGGCATCAAGATAAGGATGTACGTTGCTTCAAAGTCCTAGCTCGGCTCGCAAGTGAAATGGACGTAACCACGAAGGATGGGATGTTTCAGGCCATTCGTGCAGCAAGCACTGAGGTTGGAAAATCTGAAGATAGTATCCGTAGGCTAGTGAGGACTTGTAGGCGCCCTTTTATGCGACTCTTCGTTCACCTGCATAAGACTGGTCACACACCGGCGTTGGACACGGGGAAGTTTGATTTGGTCGAGGCTGATAAGACGGAATCTCCGGCAGTTAGTGTTTTATCTAATAAACCAAGTAGCTGATAATAGTTTAACCAATTATTATTTTCCAGAAACTAATAGTCATTGTATTCTCTAATTTGTCGCAGTTTTTCGCCAACTTATCCCACTATAGTGCTCATGGTTACTCATGTTTCCAACCTCAGACTATTTTTTACCTTCGATATAAGGCCGACGCATTGCCTGAGGAGAAAATCTTTGCTTTTTCTTATCCGACTACTCCGCCGTATGATGTAGGGGGCTTGCTAAGGGGGATCCCACCACACACCAAAAAAGAAGTAATTAAGGAACTAACAATCTGCTATGGCAAAGTGGTCACTAGGGCGCGGTCTCTTAATCTAGCTTAATGCATCGTGAACTTTAATATTATGGTGTATTTTGCTGTTAATATAGCCTGATTTGATCATATTTTGGTGTTTTTGAAATGATCATATAACACAATTACTAACATTGTGAGGTCAGAGCTGTTTTGTTCATCATGTAACTTATATTTTACTGTTGGGATTTGCTTATGTTCTATTGTTAACTTATGTATTTGATGGTGATTTCGTTACTCATTTGATAAGTACAGCAAAACAAGGCAAAACAGGACAAAGCATGACAAAACAGGGCAAAACTACACTAATATCATATTACCCTCTATAGTACTGTCATTAACTAGGATCTTTGCAAGTTTTCTTTGGCCTTTCATACACCTTTGCGGGGCGGATTCTACGCGAAGTCGCAGGTCTAATAGTAGCAAAATATTCTTCAAAATCCATATGATGAACTTCAACGTTAACATCGAAATCGTTCCATAACGTCCAAATGCTTCCAAACATATCACTTGTTGGCGCAATCTCATAACAATTGAAACCCAAGTAAGGAACAATGTTCCAAGCTTCGTCTTCGGCTACGCGAGTTTCAAGAACGAATACAACACTTTGTTGATGAATCCTAACATACTTCCAAAAGTCTTTTCGAAAAAAAATCATTATCACCTGCTCCATGACAATTCCAAGAAACGGCCGTCATTGTGGAATTAGAAATATATTCTGGATACACAAGGTTGTCGAACTCTAAACGAAACCACGACGAAACAATTGCCGCAACACCTCCAGGGTTAAGACTTGTTGTCACCTAGTTTCCCATTGACTGAGATAAACACGGTGCCACCATCGGTGATTGCCATCATCCCGATTAAATCGTCGCACTCCTATTCTAAACTCCCAAGTGCAACCTTCAATCTTCGTCACCAAGAGCATCCTCTCCCACGTCTCTATTACAAAAATCAAAGAGGGACCCCGAAAATGGTTGAAGAAGGTATCAAACGCCCATGCATCGTTGGGATTACCTGCCACCATTTCATTATGAGCATTCATTTTCTGAAAAGTATTTTTTCTGTGGTTATGAGGACAGATTAAGGAGTTCACTTATTTATAATAGTTTTTAGTAATTAGTGACTCTTCATATACTCAACTAACAACTTTTGAACTCTTTAATGGCGGCTTATTTGAGATGTGTGACTGCTGGAACACAATTGGACCGTAGAACATGTAAAGGAAATTAGTCCAATCAGATTAACTCATTAATTGCTTTTACAATTTTTAGACCGTATAACATGTAAAGGAAATTAGTCAAGTCTCATTGCAACACAATTGAAATAATAAACATAAAGCCAAATTCATTACAACAGAAACTCAAACAAACTAAAAACATTCACTTAGATAATGAGAACATTCATAAAAACATAACAAATCACTCTTCTTCAAATCTCAAAACAAGAACACAAAATAACTAGTAAACAAAACAAAATACATAACAACCTAAAATACTAAACTCCACAATCACTCGTCCCAATTGCAACAAGTGCAATTAATTGGTGGCAACCATGCCATCCACTTCATCACAAACAAGTCATAGAGCAACGTTGCGTTCTTAGAACCGTACAAGCAAAAATACTTCTCATCATCACTCTCCTACAAAACAAATAAGTGTATCAAAATTAGCAAATAAAGGTAACAAAATAAAGGCAACAAATGAACAAGTTTACAAGGCAATACTTGGCATGATATGGAGCCGATATGGTAACCCTAAAATCTGGCGCATGAGCACGAACTCCAAGCACAACAAGGAACTCCATGAATCGATAAAATTTATGCCTCAGCTCATAGAGGTTTATGGAGATAACTCTCATATCCCACTCACCTCCTTCACATCGCATCGCATCTAACTCAGGCTTGAGAATCCTTAATCCCCTTTCAAGCTCAGGCACATCATTCAATTGGTGCCTCCGGCCATACGCCACCAACTTTGTCAACAACTGAGTCTCAAAGTGTAGATTAAAGTTACCATTATGATACAACAAAAAAACATCATTTTCATTTGGAATCTCCATGGTTTTTCTCGGCTTCTTTAAGACAGAGTAGGAAATAGATAAATAGAGAGTGGAGTATTTTTGGTGATAGATTTGTAAAAGATTTGGTGATTTTTATAGCCCAACAGGCGACCCTTCACATGGACCTCACACTTCGGTCTAATTAAGACCTTTACCAATGCAATCAATTACCAATTAACTAAAAGACACAATTCATTAAAATGGTAACAAACACACCTTTTTGAAACCGTACATTACATGCATTGGTCAATCTAATCAAGACATAAATCGACAAACAAACACATAACTTGGCCATGTAAAACAAGGCATAAAACAATGACAAAAAACTGAATCACCCCGTGACTAAACAATGACTATAACCCTACTATAACCCTTGATAAATCAAACCTAAAGAGTGTCCATGTGACTTGATCATCGGGCAATATTCCTCACCAGCAATTGATGCAAGCAACGTAGTTATACCCTGTGTAATGTGAATAATTAGGGATTAATTAAGGGATTCGTCTTTTATCGTGTAGATTTTGGGGATGAATTGAGGAATTAGAGTTCTTCAAGAATTTGGGGATTTGAGGTTATGGTTCTTCAAGAATTTTCTGATTTTGACCAAATGTGTTGGATTTGACCATCACTTATACGTTAGTCAATAACGTATTGTAATTGACTTTGGTCGCGGGGGTATTTTTGCAAATATTCATCCCCGAAAATAATGTTAAAAAAAACAAATTAAGACGTGGCAGTGACGTGGTGGTACTATAGCAGTACAGTCAGCATCCACGTCATCGTTGGCGGACTATGGGCCTGAGAAAAGCCCGACGGGCATGTTTTGTCACAAATTTAAAAGATAACAGACATCTAATTAATTTCGAGAGTTATCGGGCAATAGTGAAGAATAGAAAAAGTTAACGGGCAGAAAATTGAATTCGGCCCTTTTTTATTATATAATATTGGGGTATTTTTCATTTACGTCCCCTCAGGTTTCAGTGCTTGGCAAATACCAACGTGTAGTTTAGAATTTCGGTAGATTCCCCCTTTCATCCATTGACCATCCAGTAAATATAAGGGTGTTATTGTATTTTTCATAACAAATTAGATTAAAAGTCAATTTTGCCCTTTTTAATAAGATTGTTTTATGTACTACTATTTATAATGTTTATAATGTTTAGTATTAAATTTTTAAACAAGAAAACTTTACTCTATAATTATTGAGTAGAGTTCATTATTTTTTAATGTTTTGAATATTTTTGAAGTAACAAGAAATTTTAAATTATAAATATAAATTGGGTTTGTTGCAAAATTTTAATTTCTGGAAATATATATCATTTGATAAAGATGAAGTTTTTTTATAATTATTAATTAAAAAAAATATAGTTTAATTACCAAAATTCTACTTTTTTTTCCTTTTTTTCTTTTTTTATTATGTTTTTAAGTAGTATAATATTAATAAATATAAGATATAAATATAAATACTAGTAATTAAGTTTTTAAGATATAAATAAAAAAAAAATACTTTTCTTTTATGTTTTGGGGTGCAAAAAGTAATTTTAAAATTATAAGGTTAGTTCTGAGATTTTATTATTTTATTATGAACAAATTATTAAAAATGCACATTTTGTTTGCCGTTTTGATGAAAATGCCCTAAAAATTCTACGTGACGACGATGTGGCAGCTATGTAGGCCAAATAGCCCGAATAAGAGTGATTGAACATTTTTAGCAGAGGGTACCCATAGTTACAGGGCATTTTTGAAGCCCAAAATTATTTTGGGCATTTTTATCAAAATGACAAACATAATGGGCATTTTTATAAATCCCTCCTATATTTTTCAAGTTTGGGACATACTATTAAGTGTGAACATGTTTGATATATTGTCACAATGAAGATTAACAGTAAAGAAGTAAGGAATTTTGAAGTTTATGTTATATTTAGTATTTTATGACATGCTTTTAAGTTTGTACACTACATGTTTGTTATATTGTCACAATCAAGACTAACAATGAGAAAATTTGGTGTTTAATGTATTTTTAGCATTTGATTGTTTTAGTTCCATTTGAGATGCATTTTAAATGAAACTAACAGAAAATAGTATAATGCTTAATGTCTTTAATACATTTATTACCAATAATTATTCCATGGATTTATTGTTCTTATATCTTAGAGGAGTTGTTTGTTTGCGGACTCCTTATGCGTATTAAATCCACCCACTTCTTTCTTTGTCATATTTTTTAAAATTACAGTTATCCTAATCCCTATTATAAAAACAACTGGACTGATATTTGTATTTAAAGAATTGTTATAATCAAAACAATATATAGTTATATTGTATTTTTAGAGATTTGAAATAACTGTAGTAGTACATAAAAAAATCTTATTAAAAAGGGCAAAATTGACTTTTAATCTAATTTGTTATGAAAAGTACAACAATACCCCTATATTTAACGGTTGACTGGATGGTCAATGGATGGAAGGGGGAATCTACCAAAATTCTAAACTACAGGGGGTATTTGCCAAGCACTGAAAGCTCAGGGAGGTAAATGAAAAATACCCTATAATATTGTGTATCAAAAAATTCTTAATTTGGTGTGTTACGTTCATCAACATTTATATATATATATATATATTTTTGTTGCTTGAGTACTTAGATGATATCAAAGCCAAGTTTGTACCTTTACTATGTTACCAACAAACATTCTAAATTTTGTATTGTCCAATTGAAAGAATATAAACATGATGAAATAATATAATTACCTCAGTAGATAGAACATTTAACGCAACATAGGATGCCCTTATCATGCAATAGTCTTCTCTTGCACATATATGAACCAATTACTGGAGAACTTTGAAGATCATTATATGTTTGTGTCGCTTGGTTATGTAAAGGATTCACCGTTGAAGAAGTGGTAGAGAGAAAATTGAACCTAGTGAATCAAGACTTTAAGTGAACTTACTTCATGCCAATTGGAACGATATTAAGGTGGTGTTTGCAAACTCTAGTGAAAAAGTAGAAGTTCACAATTTTTAGTTAGGGAAAAAGAACGAACTATACCCATCGTTTAGCCTCTTTTACGAAACTATACCCAACCTTTGAACTTTTGCAATACTATACCCAACCTTTGTAAATCGTAACTATGCTATACCTAGACTAATTTTCCGGCCAAAATTTGGAATTTGCAGGGGTAAAACCGGCACTACACTCAAAAATTAAAAAAAATTAATAAAAAATAAGAAAAAATAAAAAATGACCCCCCCTCCTTCCCCGTCGCCCCCCACCCCACCCCACCCCCCACCACGCCGATTTGCAGTAACACCGCTGCAAATCGCGGTGAATCACCGCGATTCGCTGCGGTGTTACTGCAAATCGCGGTGATTCACCGTGATTTGCAGCGGTGTTTCTGCAAATCGGCGGGGGTGGGGGTGGGGGGGGGGGGGGGGGCGACGGGGAAGGAGGGGGGTCTATTTTTTATTTTTTTAGTTTTTTTTTAATTTTTATTATAAATAAATGAAATGACTATTTTGCCCTCGTGCAAATCGGATTGCTGATGTCACAAGATCAGAATATGACGTTTTTTTGTCGGAAAATTAGTCTAAGTATAGCATAGTTATGATTTACAAAGGTTGGGTATAGTATTGCAAAAGTTCAAAGGTTGGGTATAGTTTCGTAAAAGAGGCTAAACGAAGGGTATAGTTCATACTTTTTCCCTTTTTTGTTAAGCCAAAAGCACCCCCACACCAGCTTGAAGATTGTGAGCCTTTTTAGCTTAAAAAAAGTTTTGTAACCGGATAAGCTAGATTTGCAAACACCCCAAAATCACTTATTCAAATAAAAAGTTGATTATAACTTTTTTAAGAGTTTGCAAACACCACCTAAGTATATTGAGGAGTTAGCGTGAGCCTTCTTGTGATGTTTATGAAAACAATAGTGACAATGTTGTCGATGAAGTTGGGATTTTCATATGGAAATTACATTTAGGTTTGAAAGTGATTGATTTTCACTTTTTTTTATTCTCAAATAATTTCACGGGTCCCAAAGATTCGAGAGCAAACCATTTCAATCTAAAGATCTCATGACTTAAAATAAACGATTTAAAATTTGGCTAGAAAGTCAAGGTGCCACTTGTGACAAATGATATATGTTGTTTTCTCAAATTAAAATAGCTACCTAAGCACGACATTAACTTATCATATTCCAAGGAAATACTATATAGTTACATATATTCGGAGTCTTGTACAATTTATATCTTGAGGATCTTTCCTTAGGTTTGTTGTATTTTTTTCCTTTCTTAAGGTCAGATTTGTTGTATCCTATATATACTTTACAAAGTGGAATGAGAATGATCATGGAATTATGTCTCACAATTATGTTAATAATTGGTATTGTGCGTGAATCACTGGGGTTTTAGCTGCTATTCATTCGATTTTTCTGTGTGAGTCAACTATATTAATTATTTTTTAGTTCATCTGGTCTATATAGACTCTTCAGTATACATTTCGAAAATAATAAATATATGTGCACTTTGATGATAAGAGCTACATTGCTCGAGAAATGGGCAACAACACAAATTCTTGAAAGACATTTTCTTGCTTTTTTGATTGGTGAAAAAGAGCCTACAGACTGAAAGAGTTGAAAGTTGAAAGCCACTGACTTTATTGTGATTGGCTTAACAAAAAGTGAAATCCACATGCTAAGTACATAGATCCCCACTGAAATCCCACAAAGAAGCAAGACATCAGATATTCAAAAAGAAAAAAGAAATAAAAAGAAATACATAATCAAATGGAAGAAGAATGCTTTTATTTTGTGCTGTCATTTTTCAACAACTATACGTTATGTTCATTCATACAAACATTTGTTAGGGACCGACCTCTCTAATGATTCCAAAACCTGTTATTTCCATGCTTCAAATTAGAAACATGTAGTACTGATTAGATTGTTGTGGGGGTGGGTTTTTTTAATTATTCAATCATTCATTTTTAATTTTGTGTGTGTGTTTTCTGTGTTTATTTTTTATGTAGGAGGGACTAAAACTGAGAATAAATTCAATTTTGATTGCTAAAATTTCAAAAATTAACTAATTTTAGAGTCTACATACAAGAAAACTACGTTTCTGGACTTCCACTTTACACATAACAAGAATATGCCGAATAATGGACACGATTCCTGACCTAAAAAAATTAAATAAATTGGTGAGAATCCGACTAGGATTTGTTTTAGGACAACAAATGTAAAAACAATCAATTTAGAACAAGAACTCATAAAGCTTTCAACTTCAACACATGACTAAGAAAAGTATGGACATTCATGTGTCGCTTGACCAACTCGGCTTAAAGTTAAAAAGTCATGAAAAAAAGTTTGTTCCACTCAACTGAAAAGTGAAAGCTTGAAATATTAGATCAAAATGGAAATAAAGAAAAAATACTTAAAATGGAAAAATGTGAAAAGAATAAGAGAAAAATAGCAAGAATTCATTTAGTAGCTAGCCGCCACTATTATATATTACTTTTCAGTTTTCAGTTTTCAGTTTTCAGTGTTGCATTTGAAGTAGGCAGTGGCGTGTAAAGCGTACTTGGGTGCGGGCAACATGGAAAAGTAAAAAACGTGCTGTTAACTTTTTTACGACCGTCCATGTAAAGCGACAGCCTTATTTATTATTAGAAAATAATTAGATCTGTTTTGTATTTTTTTTAACAAAAAAGTAATATAATTACAATACTTCTATTTAAAAATTTAGAGGTTTCATATGCACTGACGTTCTACGAAGTTGAGAGTAAAATACTTGACTAAATTTCAAAAGTTATTTTGTAATTTTAAATTTTTTATAGATGAATTAAGTCAGAAGTATTAATAAATAATCAAGTATTTGTGTTATATCGAATAGGCAATTATTTTCATGTGTAAAAAAGAAAAGAAAAAAAACTAGTTGGAATGACAAAAGTATTTTTGTATTTGTTGGAAAAATTTGGAATTGAGTCCAAATATATGTGCAAAGTGTGTGAATTGTAATTGCTTATTGAGAAGCAATTTTATTTGTTAAAATAAAATTCAAGATTAAATTAAAAATCTGATTTTTAAAGGCACATTTATTGTATTACTTGAATGAGGTCAAAATATTTGATGACATTCAAATATTTTGAATGACAAGATTAATACACCCCCTTTAATGTTTGTGGTTGTTACATATTTTTTCACCTATAAAAGGAGGCCTCCACTCTTGTCAAAATCATCCAACAAGCATACAAAACAAAGCATTTTTTTGCATAACATAGCATACATAATTTTTTTGAGTTCCGCAAGTATTACAAAGTTCGATAGAGGAATCGTTCTTAGCTTCAAGACTATTCCACCGCGACGGACGTTGTACCTTGGGAGGTCGTTGCCATCGAGGGTTCGAAGCTGAACCGGCAAATTGATCTTAAGGGGAGGAGGTCTCACTTCCAACTCGTCCAATTCTCTCGAAGAAATTTTCTGACTCGTCTAATCCACTCCAAGGATTTATCATCAGTTGCTGAGAGGTAGTTTTAATTTTTTTGTTGCGTTTCAATTCATATCTATGCATGTTTATGGAAGTATTTCTTATATGAATCGTTGATACGTGTTTTTGTAGATTATTCTATTGTTTATTACGCTTACGTGCACGCACGATAACCAACAATCTTAAGATCAATTTTTATATTTAAGTATTTCGTGCTTTGGTAGTTTCAGAATTTTAATTGTGTTGCTTAATTGTTGGAATAGGTATTTGTATGATTCTGTGTACTGTTGCTCACATCTAATTAAGTTTCAACGGATTGATAACTGAATCAGGAAGTTCCAAAAATATTTCAAAAACTGCTGCTACTGTGATTCGATCACGAGACCTCCTACTTGTTGCTAGCCATCTTTACCGTTAGGCTGTTACAATTCTTGAAGTTTAATTGCGCAGTTACATATTTATTACATTATAAAACTGCTGAATTAAAAATTTTCCAAAGGCGTTACAAGCAGGATTCGAACCTGTGACCTCTGGATCAATTACTCTAATCCCTACCGTTAGACCAGCTTTTAATTCTGTTTAATGCATGCGTAAATGTGTACTTGACTATAGTGTTGCAGTTAATTATTTAGTATTAAATCTTTAACTCACATGCTATTTATTATATTGCTTTTGCATGCTTATGTGACTAAATTAAATTGTGAAAAAATTATTAAAAGCTTTAAGCTTTTAGAAGAGAAAATTTGAAAGAAAATTTTTATAGAATTAGTCGATTATATGCTTGTGATATTGCACGTGAGCCATTGAATATTGAGAATAAATTGCAAAGTGACTCGCGATAAGTCCATAATTGCACGTGGATCAATAAAAAGAATTTCAAAATAATTCCAAGTATTGAGACTTGTGAATTCGAAGGAAATTCAAAGTGAGAATATCTATACAGACGGTTCTGTCGCAGAAAGGTGGAGTGTAAGCGGACTTGTCCCTCCACTGGCCTGGGAACCTAATATTCTGTCGCAGAAAGGTGGACTTTAAAGAGGTTTCGTCCCTCCACCGGCCTGGGAATATCTGTATAAATATTTGAGTTGAGAATTCTCAGCGATACTAATCGAAATAATTGTGAGAATTATTTAGTAATGGCGGCTGAAAATTCAAATAACAACTCGAACGGATGGTGGGTAGACACTGGGGCTACTCGACACATCTGCACCAATAGGTGGATGTTTAAGACCTATAAACCAGTAGAGAATGAGCAGGGTTATAAGAGGAACTCTGTTATCTCGAAGGTTGAGGGCGAAGGCACGGTTGTGGTGAAGATGACCTCGGGGAAAGAGTTGACCCTGAAAGAGGTGCTTCATGTTCCAGAGATTCACAAGAATCTAATATCTGGTATAGTGCTAAACAAGAAAGGGTTCACACTTGTCTTTGAGTCAGACGAGGTCATCCTATCTAAGGGTGGAACCTTTGTGGGCAAGGGTTATTTGTCGGACAATCTGTTTAAGATGTTTGTAACGACAATAACGCCTAAAGCTAAAATTAAGACTAGCAATGAGGCTAGCACGTCCGTTGATGTAGTAACTGTGAGAGATTACTCGTGTGCCCCATTATGGCATGGTAGATTAGGTCATGTGAACTTTAAATCTTTACAAAGATTAAGTTCACTAAACTTAATACCAAAATTTAACATCAACCATAAGCACAAGTGCGAGACTTGTGTCGAAGCGAAAACGGCAAAGTCCTCGTTCCACTCTATTGAGCGAAGCTCTGAACCACTGAGTTTGATCCATACTGATGTATGTGATCTTAAGTATGTACAATCTAGAGGCGGTAAAAGTTATTTTATAACGTTTATCGATGATTGTACAAGATAATGCTATGTCTACTTAATGAGAAGTAAAGATGAAGCAATAGACATGTTCATTCACTATAAGAATGAAGTTGAGAACCAACTCGGAAAGAAGATCAAGAATCTTCGAAGTGACCGAGGAGGCGAATATGAGTCGCCATTTGCACAACTTTGTGCAGAAAGTGGGATCATTCATCAAACTACATCGCCATATTCTCCCGAGCAAAACGGTATTGCAGAAAGGAAGAATAGAACGTTGAAGGAGATGATGAATGCGATGCTCATAAGTTCTGGTCTACCTCAGAACATGTGGGGGGAAGCTTTGCTCTCCGCCAACCATGTGCTCAATCGCCTACCGCACAAAAGGTTGGATAAAACGCCTTATGAATTGTGGAAAGGACGTGCGCCTTGCTACAAGTTCTTAAGGGTTTGGGGCTGTCTAGCAAAGGTCCCAATTCCTCCTCCTAAAAGGACTAGGATAGGACCTAAGACAGTTGATTGTGTATTCATTGGATATGCGCATGATAGTAGCGCCTATCGGTTTTTGGTACACAAGTCAGATAACCTTGAGATGAGTGTGAATACTATCATTGAGGCTCGAGACGCTTCATTCTTCGAGGAGATATTTCCCCACAAAACCCGATTCATTGAGGAAACGAAAAGAAATGTGGGGGTGAGAGAATCTCAAGAAGATGAAGAAGAACAAAGTCCGAGAAGAAGTAAAAGAGCTAGAAAAGAGAAATCTTTGGGCTCAGATTTCCTAACATTCATGTTAGAAAACGATCCGACTACTTTCAAGGAAGCAATGTCCTCTTCGGACTCGATTCTTTGGAAAGAAGCGGTAAACAATGAGATAGATTCTGTCTTACAAAACCACACGTGGGAGCTAGTGGATCTTCCTCCGGGAAATAAACCACTGGGACACAAGTGGGTCTTCACGAAGAAGATGAAAACTGATGGTACCATTGACAAGTACAAGGCGAGACTTGTAGTCAAGGGGTATAGACAAACAGAAGGTGTTGATTATTTCGACACGTATGCTCCTGTTTCCAGTAAAACATCAATTCGTTTAATCATTGCTCTCGCGGCTTTGTTTAATCTTGAGATCCATCAAATGGATGTGAAAACGGCGTTCTTAAATGGAGACTTAGAAGAGGAGATTTACATGGAACAACCCGAAGGGTTCGTGGTTCCAGGTAAAGAGAAAAAGGTGTGCAAACTTGTCAAATCCTTATATGGGTTAAAACAAGCACCTAAACAATGGCACGAAAGATTTGATAGCGTTATGCTTTTAAATGGATTTCGTATAAATCAGAGTGACAAATGTGTTTACGTGAAAGGAGAGGAAAAGGACTATGTTATAGTCTGTCTCTACGTAGATGACATGATCATTGTCGGTAATAATAATAACATTAATATTACCAAGAAGATGTTGTCACGAAACTTTGACATGAAAGACTTAGGTCTTGCAGATGTCATACTTGGGATGAAAATCACCAAGACACCAGATGGCTATGCACTGTCCCAGGGTCATTACGTCAAGAAAATTCTTGACAAGTTTGACAAGGGAAGCGATGCTATTGCGAGAACACCAATAGAAGTGGGGTGTAATTTGCACAAAAACTATGTTGATAGTGTGCATCAGTTAGAATATTCAAGGATCATAGGCAGTCTCATGTACCTCATGAACTGTACTAGACCTGATATTGCGAACTCGGTGAATAGACTGAGTAGGTATACAATCAATCCCAGTACTGAGCACTGGAAAGCGATAGTTAGAGTACTTAGATATCTAAGATACACTGCTAACTATGGATTGCATTATACCAGACATCCAGCGGTCATAGAGGGCTATTCGGATGCGAACTGGATTGCAGACTCCAAGAATATAAGATCTACGAGTGGATACATATTCATAATTGGAGGTGCATCGATTTCTTGGAAATCGTGCAAGCAGACGTGCATTGCAAGATCAACTATGGAATCTGAGTTCATAGCGTTGGATCTTGCAACTGACGAGGCTGACTGGCTTCGGAGCTTCCTTCAAGATATTCCGATGTGGCCAAAGCCAGTGGCTCCTATTAGCGTGCACTGTGATAGTCAGGCAGCTATAGGTAGAGCACAAAGCAATGTGTACAATGGGAAGTCTCGACACATACGTCGAAGACATAAGAGTGTACGACAGTTGTTGAAAACTGGCGTAATTTCCTTAGACTTTGTGAGGTCTAAAGAAAATATTGCAGACCCATTGACGAAAGGTCTAGCGAGAGACCAAGTAGGAATTTCATCGAGGGGAATGGGATTGAAGCCCACGAAAATGACCTCCAACCACGATGGCAACCCTACCTGAATTGTAAACCCCAATTTGCAGGTTCAAAGGGACAATCGAATTGTGAGAGGTGAGGTCGAACAAAGCACTCGGGAAATTGAGTTCCCAACCCATTTCTATGATGAGAGAGTGATAGACCTGTACAGTGAAGGAGAACTTGAGGTTCTAATGATCCTTATGGCTTGTGACACGAGCGGGGTATTACAGGATACCCTTAATGAGAGATCACCTATGTCGAATGTGAAGGGGCCGCTTCGTTGAGATGAGTTAAAGGGCTAAATCTCTAGAGCGTTCGATGAATTTTGCCAAGGCAAGTCCAGGGCCGAAATGGACAACAACGAAAGGACGAAAAGTAATACTGGAATGAGTTGTGTGAGTATCATTGTCTTGGTATACACAAAACGCCGAACAGTTCAAGGCATCACGTCCACTGGTTGGCAAGTATATCCTATGGTATTTCACTAAGGAAGGTTCAAGGCCCAAAACCACCTTTCCTGATGCAACAAGTTCCCGCGAAACTCGGAAATTGCATTTAGCATTGCTAGGCTCACGTGCATTTCAACCAATTACATTCATGTGGGGGATTGTTGGAAAAATTTGGAATTGAGTCCAAATATATGTGCAAAGTGTGTGAATTGTAATTGCTTATTGAGAAGCAATTTTATTTGTTAAAATAAAATTCAAGATTAAATTAAAAATCTGATTTTTAAAGGCACATTTATTGTATTACTTGAATGATGTCAAAATAATTGATGACATTCAAATATTTTGAATGACAAGATTAATACACCCCCTTTAATGTTTGTGGTTGTTACATATTTTTTCACCTATAAAAGGAGGCCTCCACTCTTGTCAAAATCATCCAACAAGCATACAAAACAAAGCATTTTTTTGCATAACATAGCATACATAATTTTTTTGAGTTCCGCAAGTATTACAAAGTTCGATAGAGGAATCGTTCTTAGCTTCAAGACTATTCCACCGCGACGGACGTTGTACCTTGGGAGGTCGTTGCCATCGAGGGTTCGAAGCTGAACCGACAAATTGATCTTAAGGGGAGGAGGTCTCACTTCCAACTCGTCCAATTCTCTCGAAGAAATTTTCTGACTCGTCTAATCCACTCCAAGGATTTATCATCAGTTGCTGAGAGGTAGTTTTAATTTTTTTGTTGCGTTTCAATTCATATCTATGCATGTTTATGGAAGTATTTCTTATATGAATCGTTGATACGTGTTTTTGTAGATTATTCTATTGTTTATTACGCTTACGTGCACGCACGATAACCAACAGTATTCAAGTTTCAAAAGCCATTTTAGAATTATATATAGGAATTTTATAGTTAATAGTCAGGTCACATATATCAACAAATAACCAAATAACCGTTTGTGTTATATCGAATAGACAATTATCTCATTTAAAAAAATAAAAAAAAAATTAGTAATGACTAATGACAACAGTATTTTTGTATTCAAGGTTTCAAAAGGTATTTTGCAATTATAGGAATTTTATAGTTAATAACCAAGTCACTGCAGGTATCAAAAAAATAACTAAAGAAGCTTTTGATTGTTTGGCAATTATATCATGCGGAAAAAACTAGTTGTATTGACAAAGTATTGTTTGTACTCAAGTTTCAAAAGGTATATTGTGATTATAGGAACTTTATAGTTAAATCAACTTAGAGATATCAACAAATAATCAAATAAACGTATGTTATATTAGGTCAAATAGGCAATTACCTCATGTGAAAGAAAGAAAGAAATTTGTAATGCCAAAAGTACTTTTTGTATTCAAGTTTCAAAAGTATTAAAAAAATATGCATAATTACTTGATCCTTAAGTCTGCATGCAAGTTGCAAATTTAGCTTAAGATCTTCCTACAAACATACATGAACAACTCTGTTATTTTGAGGAAATTTCACTTTACATATTGATAATATATATGTGATTAATGTAAAGTTACCTTTATTATCTACGTTATAGGACCATACATATTGAATTGTCCTTGTGGGAAAGTGTTGTTTGACGGTTTTACTACTTAAAGGAGAAATAGATGTCAAAGTCGGAAGTAAACTTGTAAACGATGTAATTTAATTTTCTTTTAATACAATAATAATCAAATGTTTAGGTGGAGATTATTTAATTTAACACGGGAACTTAATCTAATTGGGGACATTTTCCATTTTATTAAATATTAGCATATACCACATTAAGGCATTAAGCTCTAAATTTGATGAACTAGTTAAATATAAATATGTGGTTACTGGTGACTGGTTAATGAACCAATCTTGTGAGACTCGTCACTCGTCAGTGATATATGAAAGAACCATCTTTCGATATTAAAAAGGTGTAAACTCTAAATAATCAATAAAAGTTGTGTAGCTCAAAAGTAACAAAAAGACAAATACAAATTTACAAAATATGCCAGCACATTGTACATGTGATTGTCGAGAGGTCTGACTATTTCAGGAATATTTTATTGCTGCCAAAACGAACAAAAGAAAGGTTGAAAATTAAATGAAACGAGTAGAAATGCAAGTGAGATCGATTATTAGGTTGTGTTTGCTGTAGAGAATTGTTTTCAATGGTATTTTCATTAAGTTGTTTTGTAAAGTGAATTACAAGGATATATATACAATACAAGTGTAAACAATAAGGAAAGAATCTTCTAGTTAAATATGGTAAAGTTGACTATCTAAGTATGGTAATGATAGGGGAGAATCCTTAATCAAGGGAAGGAGATTCGATGGTATCTTCCTTCCTAATACGCCCCCTCAAAATTGTCGTTCCATCGGCTAAGGCAATTTTGGAACGCAAGGAGATGAAACGTGGCCGATGGAGGGCCTTTGTGAGGATGTCAGCAAGTTGATCATGAGTGCTGATATGAGAGACCCGGAGGAGCCCTTTGGAGACGACATCCCGAACAAAGTGAATGTCAATAGCGATGTGCTTCATCCGTGAGTGTAGAACGGGATGTAGAGAGAGATGCGTAGCACCAATGTTGTCGCAGTAGATGGTCGGTGGTGACGATGGTGAGAAATGAAGCTCAGACATAAGATTTTGAATCCAGCGAACTTCCGATGTGGTAGTCGCGAGGGCCCGATATTCGGCCTCGGTTGAGGAGCGAGCTATGGCACGTTGCTTGCGAGAGCTCCAGGAGATTGGAGTGTGGCCGAGAAAAATGATGAAGGCTGTGGTGGAGGAGCGGTCAATAGGGCCGTCGGCCCAGTCTGCATCGGAGTAACCGCGGAGAGTAAGGGGAGAGTCACGCCGGATAAGAAGACCATGAGTGATAGTACCCTTGAGGTACCGTAGGACCCTCTTGACCCCGGCCCAATGTGCCTCAGTTGGCTTAGAGACAAATTGGGCAAGACGATTGACTGGGAATGCAATATCCGGGCGAGTGAGAGCAAGATACTGAAGTTCGCCAATGGCTTGACGAAATATACCGGGATCGCAGTTGGGCGAGGATTCCCGAAAGACAGAAGCAGCATTAGAGGCCATAGGGGTGGAGACAGTTTTGGCACCTTCCATATGGTGACGGTGAAGAATGTCACTGATATACTTATGCTGGGAGAGGATAAGACCTTCCTTGCAAGGCAGAGCCTCAATACCGAGAAAGTACGAGAGGGAACCAAGGTCCTTGATGGCGAAGGACGACTGAAGCCGACGAATGAGAGATGAGATAAGATCAGGATCCGTGCTAGTGAAGAGAATGTCGTCCACATATACCAAGAGAAAGAGAACGGTGGGGCCTCAGCGAAGAATGAAGAGAGAGGTGTCAGATGTAGACTGAAGGAATCCGAGAGAGAGAAGAGCATCACGGAGAGCTTGAAACCAGGCACGGGGAGCTTGTTTGAGTCCGTAGATGGATTTCCGAAGGAGACATACGTGAGAAGGGCGAGCCTCGTCCTTGAAACCCGGGGGTTGCTCCATAAAAACTTCTTCAGTGAGGTCACCGTGAAGAAAGGCGTTGCTCACATCAAGTTGACGGATGGGCCAAGAGTGCACAACAGCGAGGGAGAGAACGAGGCGTATAGTGACGGGTTTAACAACCGGGCTAAAAGTGTCAGTGTAGTCAATCCCAGGTCGTTGGTGAAAGCCTTTAGCTACGAGACGGGCTTTGTATTTGTCAACGGATCCATCGGGGTTGCGTTTGATACGGAAGACCCATTTGCACCCAACAATATTAGAGGCTCGATGAGCAGGAACGAGTTCCCAAGTCCCGTGTTGAAGAAGTGCATTAATCTCTAAGGACATGGCATCACGCCATTGTGGAATCTTGAGAGCAGCGGTAACAGTAGTTGGTTCGGTGGTGATGTCAATCGGATACTTGGTGGCAAGGTTGAGAAATTTTGGCTTAAAGATGTTGTTTTTGGACCGGGTCGTCATAGGATGACAAGGTTCGGACGGATCTGAGGCCGGTGGTTCGATGAGGGACTCAGAAGTGATTGCGGGCGGTAAGGGACGTTGGGCCAAACGGTCGGGCGAGGGGCTTGGCGAGGAGCCGCGTTCGGATTGAGGCGCGGGCGCTGGAGCGCTCCGGGTGGAGTGCTGGGCCGGTGGGCTGGGCGCTAGAGCGCGCTGGGCCGGCCGCTGAGTAGGCGGGCTGGGCGCGGGAGCGCGCGGGGCCGGCGGCGAAGCTGGTGGGCTACGAGGTAACGATGGGCCCACAAGTAGAGGAGGGGCCTGGCAGAGTGATGGCCCAACTGTAAGGGTCACCGGTTTGGCTATGTGGGACGGGAACTTGTCTTCACAGAAGCGAACATGGCGTGAGATGAAGAGCCTGTTTGTTTGAGTGTCCCAACACTTATAAGCGCTTTGTGAAGTTGAGTACCCAAGAAATAGGCAGGGTCGTGACGGGAAACTTAATTTGCCTGGTTCATACGGGCGGAGCCATGGATAGCAGAGGCACCCAAAGACACGTAACTTGAGATAATTCGGGGCAGTCCCAAATAATTTCTGAAACGGTGAAAAATTGCCAATAGCAGAGCACGACATGCGATTAATGAGATAGACCGCGGTTTGAAGGGCAAATGACCAAAATAAAGGTGGTGATTTGGCATGATGCAATAGAGCCCGACCCGTTTCAACTATATGGCGATGACGACGTTCAGAAATGCCATTTTGTTGTGGTGTATGTGGTGCAGTTGTTAACCAGCTTATGCCCGATTTTGCAAGAAAATATTTAAGTGCCAAAAATTCACCGCCGTTATCACTGTAAAAGTTCTTGATATTTTGAGAAAACTGTTTTTCCACCAATGGCTTGAAGTGGATAAAAATGTCATGAACCTGTGATTTAGCGACCAATGGAAATAACCAACAATACCGAGTATATAAGTCCACAAAAATCACATAATAATGAAATCCATCAAGTGAGGTCACAGTGGGACCCCAAACGTCCGCAAAAATATAATGTAACGGATGTAATGCAGTAAAGGAAGAGTCCATAAACGGTAAACGATGAGACTTGCTGACATGGCAAGAATCACAAAATAAGTCCTGCGCAGAGGAAGTAGTGTTTAACGGTAAATTAAATGACGAAATTTAAGATGAACTGGTCTTGGAAGCCGGATGACCAAGACGGGAATGCCAAGTGTGGAACGTTGTTCGGACTCCCAAGGTAGCCAAGCGAGCAGCGGACTTCATATAGTAAGAGGGAAGCCGAATGTGGTACACACCATCACTGCAAAGTCCCTTCGCCAACAAATCCCCCGACGGTTGATCCTTAATGACAAAATAATCATGAAAGAATTCCATAGACACATTATTATCTTTCGTAAATTGATGCACAGACAAAAGATTATGCTGAGACGAGGGAACCCTCAAGACATTGGACAAGGTAAACGTGCGTGGAGGGAATTTTAATTCAGAAGAACCAATATGAGTTATTTCCATACCATGTCCATCAGCTATGTGAACCTCGTCCGTGCCATCATATTCCGAGTGAAAGTTCAAGGTGTTGAGATCCGGGGTGATGTTGTGGGATGCTCCGGAATCAACAATCCAGCCACCATTACCATAGCGGTGAGGAGTGCGAACGGTGTTGGCCGTAATGGATCCTAGTTGGTAGCATCGCGGTGCGGTGTGACCATGGCGACCGCAGATCTGACATTGCACGTTAGAATCATGAGTATGTGAGGTTGTTAGTTATAGTGGCGGCCACGGGAGGTGTTAAAGCCACGGCCACGGGGTTGGGAGGCACGGTTAGACTGATGAGGAGCGGAGTTGCGTGGTGCATGGTGAGGGGCGGCCGTGTTGGCCGTGGCCACAAGGGTGGTGGTGGTCTGATCCAGGCGCCAAAGGTATGCCTCGTGAGAGACGAGGGCACTGTGTAATTCGGCAAAAGTGAGAGATTTCTCACGCAGACATATGGATGTGGCTATGTCCCTGTACGCCGCACCAAGTCCATTGAGGACATAGAGGGTAACGTCATCCGGGTGGAGTGGGCGGTCAAGCATTGCTATCTCGTCAACCTTGGCCTTGATGTCAGTGAGAAAGGCGGTGACGGAGCGCGAGCCAATGGTGGCGGAATTGAGGGCATCTTTGAGTGCCATCACACGCGTGCGGTCGGGGCGTGCAAAATTATGCATAAGGCAAACCCATGCTTCAGATGACGTGGTTGCATTGTGGATGAGAGGAAGGAGGTCATCCGAGATGGATCCGACGAGGGCACCAAAAAGTAGCGAGTCTTGTTGGAACCATAAGGTATAACCCGCGATGTCGGATGGAGGAGGGCATGGAAAACGTCCCTGAAGGTAGCCTATGAGGTTTAGGCCGTTTACTTGTGATACAACTTGGAGTCGCCATGATAAGTAGTTTGTGGTGGTGAGTTTGAGAGGGAAGTGATGGGATTGTGTGACGTGGATAAGCGTGGTGGGGGCGGGTGGTGCGGTGGCGGTGTCCGCGGTGGGGTTACGGTTAAGGGCGGCACCGGAGGAGGCGGTCGATTCGGTCGACATTGTGGGGGTGGCGGCTGAAATTTGAGAGAAAAAAAAAATTTATGAGAGGTGAGGGGTGGCGGCCGAAATTGAGAGAAGAGAGGAGGGTGGGATCTTTTTGATCTTATGATCTTTTAGTTGCTCTTGATACCGTGTAGATAATTGTTTTCAATGGTATTTTAATTAAGTTGTTTTGTAAAGTGAATTACAAGGATATATATACAATACAAGTGTAAACAATAAGGAAAGAATCTTCTAGTTAAATATGGTAAAGTTGACTATCTAAGTATGGTAATGATAGGGGAAAATCCCTTAATCAGGGGAAGGAGATCCGATGGTATCTTCCTTCCTAATATTTGCAATCTATTGTGGAAAAGTAGAAGTTCATAATTTTAATTTAAGCTTAAAAATACTTGAATTTAAAAGCTTAGAGTATTTGCAAAATAATATTAAATTTAAAATAATAAAATTATTTTATTTAAAAATACAATTCATAAGCCAAAAGCACTCATACACCAGCTTTAAGCTTGTGGGGTTTTTTTTAACTTAAATAAAGTTCTGTAACCGAAAAAGCTAAATTTACAAACACTCCAAAATCACTTATTCAAATAAAAAGTTGATTATAACTTTTTTTTTAAAAGTTTGCAAACACCACTTGATTTTAAGAAGTAAATAGTAAATTAGTAACTTTTGTTGCAATTATTGACTGTATAATTATCAGTTGTCAAATTAGAAGCTAGATAAGGGTAACTGATTTATAAGACAATAATTTTATGCTATGCCATACATAATATTTCACAAATTTAAAAATTACAGACATACTTATCAAGTTAATTAGCAAGTGCACACTAAATAATTAATTATCCTAAAATTAAATATTTGATGGGGGAAATGTATTAAAAAACTGTTTTGCATTAGTGAGCTCTGCTGTGAATATTTTAACAAATATTTCAAATCTCAATTATCCTTTCGGGGACGTGATCATCAAACGGAAAACTCTATGATTATAAAACATTTCGTACAGTTTTTTTTTTATATGTAAAATGTGATCCTAAATGCTAGATTGAATAGTTATTAAAGATTAAGCCGTACATGATTAATATTTAAACCCAACTTGTTCATCACCTAAAAATCTGGTTAACGGATAAATACACTAATATCCCTAAATTTGGCCTAACAAGAGACATATCACATACTGTTTGAATAATTATATGAATATTTTTTAAGCATATAGTACATAAACCATCATTGATGTTTCTTCTGACACAAATACTCCCTTGAAATTTGAAAAATGTTACACATAAATTCTCTTTATATATGATTGCTTTAAGCTTCTTGAGGGGTCTGTATAATGTAACTAGTAAAAGAGATTTTGAAGTAATAGTGTAATACCAGACTTCAAGAGATGTGTTAACATGTTGGATATTATAATCTAATTAATGAGATTATTTAGGGGTTGGAACGCCATGCCCGTAGTTCAGAAGCTTGTAAGATTACGAAAATATCCCTCGTTGTATTCACTAAATTTCACTTTGAATGCTGTATTACATTTGTTATGCGTTTGTTTTTCTGGATCTGGATCTGTCTTTCTTCTTCTTCTGTCCCCCTTTTTATAGAGGTTTTTTTTAGGGACATGTGTCGTTATGCATCTTTAGATAAATTACATGTGTTGCTTTTTGCGTACTGAGGAAGATATCTTTTATCTTATCTTTTCATTCTTCATCTACTAGGCGCTGACTAGGATTAACTTTGATCTCTTCCGAGGGCCTCAAAGGTTCCGAGGGCTTGTTCTTTCTGATCTCTTTTCCCCGAGGGGCTGTAGCTTTCGGAGTGACTGAATTATTTGGGCAGTTTGTTCATCGTGGCTTCCGCGGTGTTTTGCCTTCTTTGGGGGATGTACTCCGAGGGGTATATATGTTTTACTTTGTCCGTTCCGAGGGCCCAGTTGCTTCAATAGGGTCACATTCTTGTTCTAGGGATTTAGTAACACGTATTCCGATGGCTTCCGAGTGTTAATACAATCTTGTTCTTCGGGCTCGATCTTGGCGGTGGGTGTCCCGAGGGGTTTATACCTTGGAAGGTCATTATTTTCCGTGTTTGTCCTCCATGAGAGGTGTTCCGAGGGGTTTTTAGATCATTGAGTGTTTAGCGAGGGGATATTCTCGTACTTTCTGGGACTCGGGGTCCGTTGCGGCCCTCTTGGCGCATTGATGAATATCCGAGTCGCGTGAATCCATCGGAGTTGGTTTTTTTTCGGATGCCACATAGATATCTTTTCTTTATTCATCGTTGACTTTCCATGTGACGCTTTGGTGTCTCTTTGGGTGTCCCTTTATACCGCTTCGAGTCAGTGACCGAGCGGATTGGTAATACTCCGAGGGCTTCCTTGTAGGGAGTGGGTACGTCTCATCGGAAGTACTCGTGACAATAGTATTGTCCGTATATTAATTCCTATATTTAGGACTAATATTCTCTTTAATCTCGTATTTATTTTTTAAAGATGTAAATTATCCATAAGCTAATAGTGCTATGAAGTTATCCATTATGTTTGCACATAAGGTTTCTTCTTTGAGTTTTTGCAAAATTAACCGTTAAGCTATGCTAATCACGTAAATTACTCCACTCGAAAAGTAAACTAATTAAATCTAATAATTTCAAGGATAATATTCAAGTAGGCCACTCGATCTATAACTTATGTAGCTATAGTTGTGTCACGTCAAAAAGCTCGTAATTTACGTAAAATATTCATAGCTATAAATTTGATATGAATCAACGGTAACTTCAAAGTTTAGACATTTTGTACCTTAGTACTTTTCAATATACACTATAAAAATAAATAAGACAATATGATTAGAGATACGCTATCACTAATACTTTTTAGTCTTTACACTAAAGAGAAATTTGCACGCGATCCTCCCATGCAGCTAGTTGCTAGCGCACTATAAAAGTAAATAAGACAGTTTACAACTTTTTGATCTCCGTTATCTTTGTCAAATTGGCATAACAATTAAAAGGATATTATCCTTTGTCAACATATTTTAAAAAAAAATTAGTTCTCAATTCTCATCCTCTCCTACAATTGTTAAATTTCCTTCATAGATTTTATACATGTTCTTTTTACCTCCCTTTTCTTTTACTATTTGTTAAAAAAAAAAAAAAAAAAACACAAGTCAAAAAGGTTAGCTAACAGCAAATTGCACTTTCACAAGTCACTCTCTCTCTTGTTTTCTGGCGCCCCACCCGTCTATAAATAGCGCACACCACCATGCCCATGCTCATAACTGCTTTCTCTCTCATTCCCTCTCTCTCTCTCTCTCTTACCCTTACCCGTCTCATTCGGAATATACGGATTTCACTTTCTCTCTCCTCAAACCAGTAAATCCATTTCCAATCTCGCAAAATTATCGTAAAGATCCCTGCTACTACGTACCTGGTGTGGTGAATATATATATACATACATATACATATATCTATATATCTATATACACAAAAAATCTGTGTGTATTGTGATTGATGATTAGATGATGGAACAGAAGCACGTGCTATTGTCGGCATTGAGCGTAGGTGTAGGTGTTGGCGTGGGGTTAGGTCTCGTCTCCGGTTCGACCGCCGGAAAATGGACCGGCGGCGGTCAGACCGGCGAGGCGATCGACGCCGAGCAGATACAGCTGGAGCTTCTCCGATTGGTTGTTAATGGAAAGGACAGCACTGTTACTTTCAAGGATTTTCCCTATTATCTCAGGTATAATAATTATGAAATAATAATTACATTTGTAAATTAGATTGAACTGTTGTTGTTGACTTGTTGTTGTTTGTTGATTAGTTGCTCTGTTTTGTCAAACTCGATTATTAGTTGGTGATTTTGCGGTTGAGCTTAGTCTATCTAATTAATTGAGGTTGAGGTCTAATTGTTGTGGTTTAATTTCGTATGGTTTGATCAGTTTGGGGTTGTGACGAAGACACTAGTGATTTTCTTAAACGTACACTGGTTTTTATTTTTATAATGCTTTGGCAAATCGTTGTTGTTATGGCAAAGCGTGTAGATAATAACATTTTGTCTGAATTAATTTCGGCTTTGACAGCGAGAGGACACACGCTTTGTTAACAAGCGCGGCATTTGTTCATCTTAAACACTTAGATGTGTCTAAGTACACAAGAAATCTCTCTCCAGCGAGTCGGGCTATATTACTCTCGGGCCCTGCTGGTATGTTATGTTGCTTCTTTCCTACGTTACCAGAATTGTTTCCTAGTCTAAGTTTCTTTCTGAATCTCACTATGTTCTTTGTAGAATTCTATCAACAAGCGCTTGCCAGGGCTTTAGCTCATTATTTTGAAGCTAAATTGCTGATGCTTGATTTGTCTGACTTCTCGTTGAAGGTAAATTCTGTTTCAATTATTCATTTTCTCATGTTCATCCGTTCTGTGTATTTGTACTGACAAAAGTCTTTTAACTGATTTTCTGTAATTGGGCATGATGCAACAGATGCAGAGCAAATATGGAAGCTCCATGAAAGACTCGGTATGCACTATCCATCTTCAATTAGAAAAAAAAATGATGAGATTTAGTTCTCAATTAAATTGTTAAGTTATTTGGGCTCATATGATACCTAGTATTTACCCTGGTCTCACGGACAAAGATAAAGGCCAACATACCATGGATACTGGATACCATGTACTGCCTGGATTAGCTCATCAAACATCCACATACATTTTTAGGTTTCCTTAAGGATCCAAGTCCAGTATGCTAAATTCTTCTCTTTTTTTTCTATTGCAGTTTTTTAAGAGGTCCATTTCAGAAGTAACTTTAGAACGGCTGTCCAGCTATCTTGGTTCGTTCTCCATTCTTCCATCAAGAGAAGAAAATAGAGGTATAAACATTGTGTTTGTGTGTGGTTGAATCTTGAATTGTGTTTGAAAGCCATGTGCCATTTTGTGGCGCTGGAGATTCTAAGTCATTCCTTCTCTTTTGTTTCCATGCACTTGTTATGACGTGATAAAGGCATTGGCGTGTTAAGTTAGTGAAAAAAGTAATTTGTTTGGCAGTAAATGTACTTTCGGGTTCATCTACATGTGCGGCACTGGGCAATAGTACTTACATGTCATCTGGAACGTAACAATCTAAGCAGACTATAAAGGGTATTTTCAGTACCAATACCACGCATCAACTACAAAATGGGAGATTCAAGAACTTTAAAATGAGATTTTGATGGTTTGGAAAGTTCGCTTAGAGGGGTGAACCGTTATATAATTGTACGTGTATTAATTATATAGCTCTGATACATAAAGGTTAAACTTTCTTCTACACCCTTAAATATCTTTCTTAAACTAATTTCTTATATTCTGATTAGTCATATCATATCGGACATACGATCCTTGCCCATCAGATAGATATACATAATATTTCTTTGAATTGCTTTATGTTTATTTAACAACTGATACAATATGATTTATAAAATATTTTATTTAATGCAACAGGGCATATCAGTGGATTGAACGCTACAACAAGGTGTGTATATATAACTAGTACGTTGAACATCACATTGTGAATTCAGACTAACGATAGATCGACCGTCACTTTTGGTTCTGATAGGAACGCGGAAGGAGTCAACAGTTCTATGAAGCATCGCAGAACCTCCTCTGTTTCTTCAGATATGAGTAGCGTTAGTATCCAGTCATCATCTTCCAATCCAGGTAAGAATTTGCAAAGCCCCTTTACTAGGAATAAACCGTAAATTTATCTTTATTCCGCAAAAGGCAGAAGAGTGTAGTCTGGATAGTAAACTATTTTCTCGTTTAACTTTCTACTGTAAGCAACTGTGAACATTGGTGTATGAAGTGGTCTTGGTTCTTTTCTTAGTTTCACTATTGCTCACGGTTATTAGATTAAGGTTTTCATTTTCCAGTAGGATTTGTTTTATATGCTCCTTCAGACAACATTAGTGTTGATAAAGAATAATTATTTTTTGAAGTAGGTAAATACCACTTTTTGACCAATATTCAATACAAAATGGAGACTGATCATTTTTCCCACTTTGTTTAGCTCCTCCCAAGCGTGCCATGAGCTGGTCTTTTGATGAAAAAGTTTTTTTCCAGTCACTTTATAAGGTAACAGTTGAACTCTTTAATCAACTTATGGATTTCTTTTATTATTACTTCTTTCGAATATTATTGATATGATGATACTCTGAAACTATATCTGACATGAGGACCCTCTCACAATATTTTTCAAAAGTTCATCTGTTTTTCCTTTGTCACTAATATGCGATTGTGTTTCTTGAAGGTGCTGACTTCAGTTTCTCAAACCAGCTGCATAATTCTCTACATCCGTGATGTTGACAAGCTGTTTCTTCAATCCTCAAGACTGTACAAATTGTTTGATAGGATGTTAAAGAGATTAACAGGATCAGTATTGGTTCTCGGTTCCCAGATGCTAGATGTCGATTCGGATTCTGGTGAAGTTGATGACAAACTGAGTCTTTTGTTTCCATACAATATTGAGATTAGACCACCAGAAGAGGGAACTCACCTTGTGAGCTGGAAAGCCCAACTAGAAGAGGACATGAAGAAGATCCAGTTCCAGGATAACAAAAATCATATTGCTGAGGTGCTCGCAGCAAATGATCTTGAGTGTGATGATTTAGGATCTATCTGTCAGGCTGACACCACTATCCTCACTAATTACATTGAGGAAATTGTTTTTTCGGCAATATCGTATCATTTGATGACTAACAAGGACCCGGAGTACCGTAATGGAAAGCTTGTTATATCGTCCAACAGGTCAACACTCAATATTGTTTTGTTCTTCTATGTTTAAAATTCCACATACTTCTAGTATTAATGTGGTGTTGCTTTATATATGTCAACTCACGTGGATGGATCTGATGCAGTTTGTCCCAAGGGTTAACCATTTTTCAAGATGGTAAAAATGGTGGCAGAGATTCACTTAAAATGGAGACCAATGCTGAACCGTTGAAGGTTTCTCTTCTGCCCTGTTATTTGGAATTTGAACGTGTCTTTGAGCATTCACTCTAATCTACTTTCTTGTTTCTTGCACATTAGGATATTGATGGAAACGAGAAACCTGGAGCAAACAATAAGAGCGAGATATCTTCAAAGCCTCCAGTAAGTCCTTGCTCACGAAATCAGGACTTCCATGAAAAGTGAAATTAATAACTCATTAACTTCAGCAGAGCCAGAATCCAAACTTTTGAAATTAAAATTTGAATCAATCCACAGTTTCCCCAAAAAGGATTTGATTGGGGTTTTAAAACTATGATGTGTTTTGACTTTTGAGACTGCCTTTCATCCCCAACTACCCATCATATTAATATGTTGGTTTCTTTATTAAGTTATAATCTTGTCTTTCCTATGCCAGGAAATTCCTGCGGACAATGAATTTGAAAAGCGGATAAGGCCAGAAGTTATTCCAGCAAGTGAGATTGGAGTGACATTTGCTGATATTGGAGCTCTGGATGAGACTAAAGAGTCTTTGCAGGAGCTGGTCATGCTCCCTCTTCGAAGGCCAGACCTCTTCAATGGTGGGCTTCTTAAACCCTGCAGAGGGATCCTGCTCTTTGGTCCTCCGGGTACAGGAAAAACAATGCTTGCAAAGGCGATTGCAAATGAGGCTGGGGCAAGCTTCATAAATGTCTCAATGTCAACAATCACTTCAAAGTGGTTTGGTGAAGATGAGAAGAATGTTCGAGCTCTTTTCACCCTTGCAGCAAAGGTTTCTCCGACAATCATATTTGTGGATGAGGTTGATAGTATGCTTGGGCAGCGGACAAGAGTAGGAGAGCATGAGGCAATGCGAAAAATAAAAAATGAGTTCATGACACATTGGGATGGGCTATTGACAAAACCCGGGGAGCGCATTCTTGTTCTTGCAGCAACGAACAGGCCTTTTGACCTTGACGAAGCTATTATTCGGCGTTTTGAGCGCAGGTACATCTGTAATCCATTGGCTTATTAATTTATTTCTACACTCCGTTCAGGATATTAATAATCAGATGAATAATATTGTATGTTTTATTTGCTCGGGCTTCGAAAGTTAATGAAAAGATCCTAGAAACTTTTTCACAATTTTGATTAGGTACTGCTCCTCACAGTCAGTTCCTTCGTACAAATTGTTCCCTTGATGTATCTTGGCTATTCCTTTACTGGAGCTCCTATTTTGTGTTGTAGAACAACCTTTGACATATTGCTGACATATCACGATGGCTTACCTTGAAACAGTGCTTAAGTTTGTCGGTGCTAAAATATCATGTTTCATAGGAAGTCCAGAAAAGTTCATGTTTCATCAGACTAAACTGACCTGAATCAATTTCTCAAACACAATAAGTTTACTCGAAAGCTACTGGAGTTATTGTTTATTTTCCATCACTAAAGTCTATAGTCCAAGCAATTGGACCCTCCCTTGAAAATTTCTTCTGATCGAGATTAGAGTATGTAGAAGAATTTCTCAGAAATGTTTATTTTTATATGTGAAAATGCCATTGAGCATAGAGATCACAAAGGTCATTTTGATATACCGCTAATGTAAGCTTTGATCTTTGTTAATCAGAATTATGGTAGGTCTACCATCAGTAGAGAACAGAGAAATGATCTTGAAAACCCTTCTGTCCAAAGAAAAAGTTCAAGACCTGGATTATAAAGAGCTAGCTGTCATGACAGAAGGATATAGTGGAAGTGATCTCAAGGTTTGCTTTAATTTACTTATGATGCTCTCAAATTCAAGTGTTATTGATCTGTCACTGACTTCTAGCATTGATTTTACGCAGAATTTGTGTGTAACAGCCGCTTACCGGCCAGTGAGAGAACTTATACAGCAAGAGACAAAAAAGCATAAGGTATACTTAACATTCTAAAACAGAAACTTGACATTTTTGTCTAACTTTAGTCGTAAAGTCTCATTGTGCATCTACGAATATCTGTTGTTGATCAATTTTTATCTATAGAAGAAGAAGCAGAGAGATGAAAAAGAGCAGAAACCTGAAGGTGTTTCTTCTCCCAAAGAAGAAACTAAAGAGGAAAAAATAATTTCTTTAAGGCCCTTAAACATGGAAGATATGAGGCAGGCAAAGAACCAGGTAATGCAGATGCACATTTCTTATATTCCTAATAACCATGCGAAGTTTTAAGTTTATGCTGTATAAAATTTTAACTTATCGCCACCTTGAGTTATTTTGTTCGTTCGATCAAAGCCCGCCTTTTCACATCACAGAATCCCATCTGTCTTACCTTGAACAACTGTTTAAAATGTCATTTGCTTTTTATTTGTATTCAGCTAAGAAGACTTCCTACATTTTTGCAATAGCAAAATCATAAATTGAAACCTGAGAAGCCAGTTACTAATGCATATTATGTAACTGCTCAGTCCCCGTGCTACTAGTTATCCACGCTGTAAAAAATGTTTCGGACTTGGTCATAAATTGCGACAGGCATACTTGTGATTATACAGAATGCATAAAACAATTCAGTTTTCGAAATCCAGCCTAAATTTTTCTTCAAACTACTGTCCAAATAAATAGCATCATATCTTGGCTCTTGAGAAATTGCAAAATTCTTATTGTACTTGAATAAAAATACTAAACTAAAATGATCTTAAACACATATCTGTATGGTCCTGCAGGTTGCTGCTAGTTTTGCTTCTGAGGGATCCATAATGGGCGAGCTAAAGCAATGGAACGAATTATATGGAGAAGGAGGTTCACGGAAGAAAGAGCAGTTAACTTACTTCCTTTAGCGCGTGAGTTATATGGATTTGGAGGCGAACTGGATTTCTTCTTCATCCATCGGGCAATTTCTTGAGAAAACTGAAACTGTTGGAACAGAAGTTCAAACTTCCCATATTGTAACGCAAGATGTCACCGACCCTGCTTCAGGCAAACAATTCTCCTCTGCTGCTCTAAGCTTGAATTTGGCACATGTTTACTCGACGTTCAACAGCATAATACATTTGTACTTGAAGAGAGCAGACTGGGTTGTAAAATTGTCACCAGCTAAATATTATCCCTAATAGCATTGAAAGAGCTATTTTTCTGCATATTGTGGTATATATGTATTCCCTAGACGAACTCCGGAAGCCAAATCATTTGTAATGTGTTTGTTTGAGAATGTATTATCCATCTGTGTAAAATTATTTGATGTAAATTATTAATTCTTAATGCAAAGTGAGTGCATTCATATTGTCCATGCCTTTAGTGTATTTTGTAGAATTAACCCCTTGGGTTGATGTTTTGGACAGTGACGTTAATTGTGTCTAATTTGTGTTGGTACATTCAATTGGTTTCTCATTAGGTGGTTTTGCCTTTGAAACACTTTATTTCAGCTCCTTTGTTTGATCGTGTACTTTTTGGCCTATCAATGAATGGAGTTTTTAATTGAAAGAGAATTTAAGAAAAGATTCTGTAATTTGAACTGTTATATTCAGACAACAGAAGAGGGGACAGGGTGGTTTGGTTGCTTTTTCAGTTTTTCGTCACATTATTGTGGGACATTTTGTGTTTCCTTTTTCAAGTTTTTATTGGTGAATTACAATTTATGAAGTAAACTAAATTAACTTAATTATAAGAATTTTACGTGCCAACGTTATTCGATCATAAACGCAAATTTTCTTGCTTAGCTACTGGAAAAAAAAAAAAGTTTTCTATACATAGGAAAATACGACTAAACTAAGAATGAATTGATTATGCCAACGAATAAACTAAACTAAAAGAGAATTAAGCGTTCTGGATTTCTTGGACTACTTGAAAATAAATTTAACTACATTAATAGAAATGCTAATTTTGTTGCTCATAATTTGCTCAATGCATTGTTTTAATTCTTGGTTCACACATTTTACCATCACAAACCTCCTGTTACATTGTTAGAGTGACGTTGGTTATCATGTATTAAGCTTTTGTAAATTTTTTTAACTAATGAGATCTCTTTATTTTATTCGAATATTTTTATTCATAAAAAAAGTCCTTATTTTATTTATATTTATATAAAAAACGATTTAAGTGTATTGAGGAATTGTTCTTCTTAAGTTTAGTAATTACTAATTAGTACGACGACGGTGAAAAAATAAGTCTAAACTCGCACAACAATACGTCGTCGTATAGGTTTCCACCTTCCCTAAAAAAATATCCTATAAAGAAAATTCCAATCAGTATCCACAAAATTCCCAATTCAATGAAATGGGAGCCCTAAATCCGAAAGACAACATCAATTTAATACAACAAAGGTACCAAACTTTAAACCTTAACGAATCCTTAACTAAACCCTATCGATTCTCATTAGCCTGCAAAGAATTAAGCTTTATTTTAAAAAATTACTCCAAATTCCCCAAAAATCTCCAAACCCTAATATTCGAAGAAACCCTTTTCGCCTTCAACCTCCTCCCTCGGTATGATTAACAAAACCCATTTGTTTATTTTCGTAATTTTTTACAATCTTTGAGTATTTATTTAAGGGTTTTGTGATTTTGATCATTTCAGGATGCAGAATCAATCGGCGATTTTAGCTGCTAATTCCCTTCTGCAAAGCGCGGAATCTGCGTTGCCGAAACAGAAGCGGGTTTTGGCAGTTAAGGAGCATAAGCAAGCTGTTGTCGCGTGCAAACGAAGGCCCAAAGTAAATGAAGAGGGGGAAGGTGTTTGTTTGTTTTATTCCTCTTCGATTGATTGGTTTTCGTTTGTGTTATATAAGTGTTCAAATTTGTTGGAATGAAGATACATTTGCTTGCATGAAGATAGTGTGGGAGATTGTGTACACCTGATATGTTAACCGGTGTGTGTGTCGCATTGTGATGTTTGCGTTCATTTTATGTACCGTTAGTGCGTCGTCTTCTTTGGTTTTGTTATTGTCTCATTGATCTGTAATCATGTTTAAAGGAAAATAACTTAATGAGAGCCAACTCGTTTTACTTGATTTCCGCTCTATGTGATAAAGTACTTGCTCAGTAGCATTAATTTTCGAGATAGATTTTTGGTGGATCCAGATTGGATGATAGTTGGTGATCTATGTTTTTTTTTGTATTTCTATGCAGAATTTTGAGTAAGCTAATGTCCAATGTGAGATTGCGTTTGTATTTTACGTGTCCTAACCTAGTACAATAATTTTGTTGTGTTCCAGGTTTGAATGTGCTTCCGCAGGATGTTCTTGTACACCTGTTTAGCTTCTTAGACATGCAGTCTCTGGTTTCCGCTTCTGCAGTATGTTGGTACATTTTCCTTTTAATAATTGAATTTGGCAGCAACAAGGAGACCATGTTACAGTCATGCATGTTATGCGCATTTTTACATTGCATGTATCAGCTAAAGATAAGGAATCAGCAGTCTCTTAGTTGAAGTTTATGTGTAGGTCATGGAATGCGGCAGCTAGAGACAATCATCTATGGAAATTTTTATATGATACATTCTTTTGCGATTCTGAGGGTGTTTCCAAGCATAAAGCGCGTATAATTTGTGAAAGGGCTACGAATGAGGATAGAAATCTTTCGACAAAGGACGTCGATATGGAGGTTTATGGTGACTGGGTATCTGCTTTCCGAGCAGCCTACAGAGGTGTGTCAAAATTTGTTAGATTTTATAATTTACGAAAATCTCTCTGGTGTTGGGAAGTCAATAAGTAAACTATAACACGTTTGCATGAATTCGGGTGTTGTGGCATATATATGCACAGCACTAGTCATGCATAAGGAGGAATGAGATTATTCATTTGAGCTTCAGTTTCCAACTTATGTTATTCTATCAAGTATCGATGTAAACTTATGATCTGAATGTATCTGTGATATCATCAATAGTTAGATAGTGATCATTATACTAACACCTCCTGAGTTATTGAGTAATAGCAGCTACACTCCTGAGTAGTCAAAAGAACAGATAGACTCTTCTGAAGTTTGAATAATTTACATAAGACTCCTCTTGGAGTTTAAAAAAAACATTTGTGAGTGATCCTGTCATTAGACCGAACCAATCGGGGGTGGGGAGCAATGTAGTTACGTATACATATAGTCAGATAATAGATAAGGTCGGTGTATCCCAATACCATATGTTTCTTATTCTTGAACATTACTAGAGCATCTTTTTATTGTGCATCCACCATGCCCCAAACTTGTACGCCAGACACGCAGTTCTTGCGCATTTTTACACGGTTTGATGCGGTTAAGGTTTCTCAGTGTTAATGTGCAGTTTCCGTTCTATTCTTCACAATAACATTTGGTTTGCTGTCTGGTTTACAGAAACTTTTTCTAGAAAATTTAAGTCACATAGGGGATACTGTTCGAGCTGTTCGTCGGTTGTTTGGCTAATTAGCAATAGATGTTCCAATGAACCATGCATCAAGGATGGCAGTAAACACCATATCAAGCCTATCTCAACAGAACAGGTACCGTCCCGAATCTTCTTACTCCAGTCGATGCCTATTTTCCGCTTGGTTGCCAAGCATCTGCATATTAGAATGATTGGTTTCCTGGCTTTTCATCTTCTGATTATCTTTGTGCTGTTGCCAGGTGGTCGAGTATATCTTAAACGGCAGTTTATCATCTGATTCTTCTTCAGACAGTGAGAGTGATGATGAAGATGTATCCATCTTCAAGCTGTGGGCATATCCTAGACAGATTGGCTGATATTAAAGCCCTTGCATTGTAAAAGTATGTCTGGCTATAATCTTGTGGCTTATTTTTAAAAACAGCCTTACCCTGAGAAAAGAAATGTGGAACTTTCTGCATTGTGCACTTGTGTTGGAGATCTGATTCTTTTCCCATTTTTTGTTGTGAGTCTGTTTGTGTGCGTGTTAATTCTTACATGAAGTACGCTATTTGACTGAAACTTTTCTTATTCATGTCATTCAAAAAGTTGTACATAAATACGAGGAAATCATGTACAAATTGTCTTACAAGATCTGTAAATCCAGCCAACACAGTGTCTTAGTGAGTAGTTTCATTGGAAAATTATTTCAGTGTTACCGATAATGGTTAAATTGGGAAACTATGCCATTACCCATGTAATGTTGGTTGCATCAATAAAAAACACAACGATTGCAGAAAATGATTCTCCAGATTAAAAAGCACTTCTCGATGTGACCTTGATTTTTCTCATGGTGAAACTATCCACATCTTTTTCACTGGTTTGAGGTACAACAATCAATGTTGTTAGACTCGGAAAATCCTAAACTGACCAATAATAACCTTGCTCACTAGTCACTACTAAACTCCAGTTGGTGCAAATAATCCCAATAAGATTTGCTAGTAGCCAATGATAGAATATCAAGATCAACGCAGCTGAGAAATAGATTTTGCAAGTTCAAAATAAACTGGAAACTAAACAGTAAAATATCGAGTCCAAATGCAATTGTAGATTGTCAATATCAAGTTCAATTGCATACACTGAGCTCAACCGTATACACGCCCAAACTGAGATTGATAAGTTAAAAATACACTAGTGAACGAAACATGTCGGTATCGCTACAAAAGTAGATCAACAATTTTGCTGTACAAACTAAATGTTGCAAGAAAATATAATTCATTCAAGGAGCAAAATCATAATCAACTTCCAACTTTAATTATGTAGTGTCAAACAAACTCCAAAAATGCCATACAAATATCTGTAATAAATAACGAACCCAGACGTCAACAAAACAAAGAAGTGAACATGGGTTCTACCACATAACTGAGTCGCAACAACAAAATCGAAGAAATATAAAAGCTAGCCAACACCTCGCACTGTAAGCCCCTATAAAACAACCTAATGAAGCTTGCCTTTCAACACACTTTTCGGGATCTTACTCAAAACCTTGGCATCAAATATAATATATTGTTTCTTGAACTCCCTCTCAGCTTTCTCAGCAAAGTCATCGACCTTGTCCTCATATTTCTCATAAAGTACAGGCACTGTGTGCAGCAAAATAAAACCTGTGCCACATGGTAAACATCAGGAAAAGGATTTGAACAAGGACAAAAAACTGTTAACAAACAAAAAACCGTTAACAAATAAATTATCGCTTACATGTGTAAACCAAAGTCAAGGTGTTAAAGCAGCCTCCCAGAATAGAGAAAATCCAAAGGCCAACGATCAACTAAATAAATGAATGCAATATCTGAATCAGCATAAGATGCAACAATCCAACATAATATGAAAATTCACTCAATAAAATTCGCCTTAGATAAACTATTAAGCATAGGTCTAAACTCTGCAATACCAATGCATAGTAAGAAGATTAACATACCCCAAGGAATTGCTTTAGATCTCTTCCAGATGCAATGTGTCGAAGGCCGGCAAGTCCTCTGTTGACTTCAAGCCTAATGGCAGAAGCTACATTGAGGACAATATCTTCAGGAAGGATGACTTCTGGGATCTTTGGTGGAGACCTGAGAAACACAGGCCAAGAGTAAGATACATGTCAAACGAACCAAACATGAGTCTAAAGTCAAACAGTAAGCATACTTGTTGATAAACTTGCATGCATTCGACCACAGGAACAGCACTGCCAACGCAAGAATGAGGATATGGCACACTAGAGTGAGCAAGTGGTATTCAAGCAACTCAAAAAACACCCAAATCGTGGTGCCAACACCAACCACACCAGCAGTAAGCTTCTTGTCTCTCCATAGGAAAATATCAGCAGCTACAAGAAACACAACCCATATTATATTATACATACAAGCAATATACACAAACAAAAAGTTTGATGATTAGCCATCCAACTCCATCACCTGCTAAACTAATCGAACGCTGACGGTAGAGTTACATAAAACACATGAAGTCAGGCATTTCACTCTGTCAAAACAAGTCACACATGCCGTAGAAAGACCAGGCACATTGAGTCGACAAATCCAAAGCTTGGGAACTGATTTCACCGTATCGCAATGAGCATTTGCACAAACTCAGACTTATGAATAGCTCAATACAACAGCTCAATACGACTTAGTGAAATCATTTCCCAAGCTTTGAAATCATTTGCTAAAAAACCACATCATACTCCTAATACACAACATAACCAAAAACACATTACGTCATTAATCCGATACCGAGTGAAATACAAATCAATAAAATCTCATGAATTAAAGTAAAACAGATCTGGTAAAAACCTAAAACTAACAGATACACACAGATTTTTTACCTCTGGTAAAAAGAACAGTTATTTTACTCATTTCCATAACAGATCGAAGCCGAACACATCATTAATACACATACGCGTAACCATAAATCAACATAATCGGATTGAAATTTTGAGAGCCGTACCTTTTCCACCGCCCAAAACCTTGTGCAACGGCTTTTCGCGGCCGAAGAGGCGGTAGATCTTAGACTTCACGTCGGAGGCGGCCGATTTGAGATCCTTGCCGTCATCGGAATCCGACGACGAATCGCTGTCGTGAAATTTCTCCGTGATTTTCTCGATCAGAGATTCGCGGGGCTTCTCCTCGTGGTGTACGTCGGCGGCGGCGGCGGCGGCGGCGTTATCGTTATCGGCCATCGATTCCGATCGGCAGCGGAGAGGAAAAGTGCTTTTTTCGAATTTTGAAAATTGAATGGAAATGTGAATGGGAATTGAAAGTGTGAATGGGGGTATTTTTATTGAGTGTTTTTTTTTCAGGTTTGGAGTTCCCAAGCCTCAGGTTCGGTAAAGCGTACAATCAGATCAAATTAAAAGAAATTGTGAACATCCGTATTGATGGGTTCGAGGTTTAACGGCCGTTACCACTCCACGGCATTTAATTTGTAATTGTTAATTAATTAATTCATTATCTCGACTTTTCTTTTCTTTTTTTCGTATTACACATAATTTGACATTTGACATTTTTCTTTTCCATAGGAAAGTTGAAAGCAGATAATAAATGATTTGAAGTAATATCAGCAAATCAAAGTAAATGTAGAATCACTATTTTTTGTAACCTTAATAAAAAAAAAAAGTATAGAAAAGGGCCTTTAATGTCTTTAAGTGACAATTTCTTTTAATTTGCTTTGAAAGTTGCTTAGGATCAACTAAATCAAAGGAGTTAAATTACGGGAAAAACACTTTTTTTTTGTTAGTGAATGGATCCAATTCGCCAATAATAATTCGATAAGCTTTAGATAGTAATTACTCCTTTCCCTACAACACAATATGTGTGGACTTTAGGAATATATTTACAATGTAGTTTCAAATGTTAAAAAGGTAAAGTGTGGTTACAAATGAATAATAATAGTATGAAGTTAAAGGCCCTCCCAAAATGACCATTTATCAAAAGTTTTTTCAAGAAATTCGTAAACATTACCTAAAAATACTTCTATGTTGTGTTTAAGATTTAATAGAGTAAAAAAATAGTATTTTGATATCTTCTGAGAGAAGATTTGTAAAGATAATTCACAAAAATGATGTGTTACACCACATCAACAATACATCGGTTGTATTAAATAATTTATATAATTTTAGGGGAAAAGGTCAAAAAAACAAAACATATGGCCCATGCGTACTTAAGTCTTCCTAATTTTGTAACTAACGTTTTTCGATTTTTTCTTTTAATAAATAGAAAACTTCTATTTTGTTAAACGCCTAAACGGCGTCTCCGCGTCAAGTCTTAATTGAAAAGACGTGCGTGCATTGTTTTGTAGACAGCGGTTGTCCTATAAGCCGTGTCGTAACGTGGCGTCAACTTAGTGGTGGGCTAATGAAAATATAAGTGGCCCATATCTTTGGGCCTATGAAGCCTTTTGGACAACATTGGATCTAAATAATTACACGGCGAAAGTAACATCATTCTTGTACTAAGTTGCCTTAAAGCTTTAAAAATATATTCAAATCATTAAAATCATTTAAGACTTACGAAACTTATAAAACCGTATTATAATTTATTTAAGAATGACCAGGACAAGTAAAAGTAAGTAAATACATAGTAATGTTTATTGGAATGAGCATTTTTAGCTTAAGAGATGTACTAACTTATTTAACATATAATTTATACTTCTTTAATTACATTATAAACAGATTATATACACCTGGATCTTTTTTCAGCATTGTATAAACATTTTAAGAATAGCATCAAAATGCTTTCTAATACATTAACTGATGGAATAAGATGCCATGAACAGTTATGGTTTGAGATCGAGCAATGTATTTATTAGAAGAAAGTCACTAGAAGCACGATAAATAATCTTCGGAATTGGGTGGATTTCAACTAATAAATGATAATGATCTATGATTCAAAGTCATTAAGATACTTGATGACTTGATTCTGAGATTAGTTTCAGGCGCAATAGATCGAACAAACAAGTAACAGTATACCATGAGCAATCCATTAACATAACAAGTCTGGAGGCCCAAACTCTTCTCTAGGAAGTTCCACTATTTTGCTAAAAAGTATGGTCCATAACTATATTATAAGCATTGGTCCAACAAAGAAAATTGTTGGATGCTGCCCAATCAAGGAGACAAAGTAGCCCCCTATTTCCCTTTCCTTTTTCTTCTTATTTTATCTTCCCAGTGCTCGTTTGGTGGCCCTTAGTAGTAGTGATTATAGCAGCTTTGATTGCACAAATTGTGGAGATTAAATTGATAGTTTTTAGTTCTTCTCAAGTTCATGTACAACTGGATGTGCACGTTGTTTGGTATTGTTACCCCCAAAAATGCGATGTGAAGAATTAAAGCATCCAAGACTATTGGAAAGCCAAATCCATTCTCAGAGGCCCATATTACACTACCTACATTCTGTAAGAAAGAAATACCAACGCCACTAGAACTAGAACGTATATTTAATCTTAAGAAGTTTTTTATATTTGAATTAAAGCCAATACACCGCGATTTGTAATAAATACTAGTTTCATAGCATTAAGTCTTCCATTACTTAAATGCCATATATGCAGCGCCAGCATCTAGACATACTGACGATCTTGTCTAGTCTTGAAAAATTACCTCGTAAGACCTTCGCGCACGCATTGCAGTAACCAAAGGCCCCACTATGTTATGGGGTTAGGATTCAAGGCCTACTTCGCCCACAAAAAAATCAACAACCCGAAACGATCGAAGTGCATGAACCCAGCGAATAAGCCAATAAGGGACATCAGCAACGAAATGAGTCTTTGAGGCAAAATCATAGGAGACTGCATAAAATTTGCGTTGCTTAGCACTTACTATACATGTTATAGGTTCTTTTTAAAATAGGCCACAAACTATTGCCAAAGTTTGACGATCCTATGCTTTTAAGCCGATGCAGCCCATCGACCGACGACCTAGAATAAAGAATTCATGTGGATACTTACTTTCTTGTGGAAATTTGAAGCCAAAGCAGTCGGCCATCTAAAGAACTTTCAATGCGGAACCCTAGCTATCACTGGAGACTCCAAAGAAACATTGCGATGCGACCAAGTCTCGCGATGAAAACGATTAGCAAAGAAGGAAGAGTGAAAACTTTTTGGTTATCTTGTCCAATTAATATTTCAAAGCTCGACAAATATATATATATATGTATATATATATATATATATATATATATATATATATGTGTGTGTGTGTGTGTGTGTGTGTGTTCTATGTGGTTCAAATTGATACTTTTTTTTGTAATTGCTTGTTTTTCCCTCTTCTAATTAAGTGGCGATGAATCATGGTTAGTATAAAGTGTACTTCTGCTCCGAAATTACTAATGATCAATTCCTTTTTTTACAAGTATTTATTATGATTTTCATTGCAAGTGAATTTACCCTTGGTTCAACTTAAAAGGGAATGGATTATTGAACCCAAAATAAAGAACGCATGAGAAACCTTTCAAACCAAAGGCCACAAAAAACGTACTCATCACTACAAAAGACTCCCTCATAAAATATTACTCCATACGAAGCATAAATTCATAACCACTCCCACAAAAAGAAAAAAACAACTTACAAATCCCCAGCCTCGTGTACCACCACTAAGCAGACTCGGGTGGTGTTTGTAAACTCTTAAAAATATTTGAATAAGTGATTTTGGGGTATTTGCAAATCTAGCTTTTTCGGTTACACAACTTTTTTTAAGCTTAAAAACCCCCCGTAATCTTAAAGCTGGTGTGGGGTTGCTTTTGGCTTATGGTGGATATTTTTAAGTAAAGTAAGTGAATAATTTCAAATTTAAGATTATCTTGCAAACGCTCTCAACTTTTAAATTTAAGTGCTTTTGAAGCTTAACTTCAAATAATGAACTTCTATTTTTCCACTAGAGTTTGCAAACACCACCTTAGGGGTATAACACCACCTTAGGGGTATATGATAAAGCATAAATAGTCCAAGTACCAAAAGGACCGAAAAACTTCAATGTTTCTAGAAGAAACCTGAGAAAGACCGCCTTGACATAACAAACATAGAGCCTCGTAAAAGAGATCTGAACATCAGTGTTGCTTAAAGCATTGTATCCCAGTACGACAAAGGCATAAAAGTGTTGGCATAGATCTTAAGCAATAAGTCCCACTCGTAGGGCCACCCACACAATTATTATCGTACAAAGATAGTTGGCCATACCACATTTACACATCGGGTAATATATATTAAGTTATTGTCAGCCGATCCTAGCGAGGCAATATTAAAGGATGCCTATATCTTCACATTTATGGAGCCTAATTTGCTAGATCCATAATTGCCAAAAAGCTCCTACATATACATAATGAAACCCTCATTTGTAGCACAACATATTTCATACATATACTACACTTGTATCCATACACTCTCTAAGAGCATTATAATAACATTTCAATCAGTTATCGCTATATTATATTTCACCCCCAAAAGGCCCTCGTTGCTCACAAGCTCCTCGTATCAACACGCTTAAATCCTTAAAATACTTTTCCTTAACTACGGGAATAGCGTTTCGAACAACATTAATTACCGATACTATAAGAATTACCTTGTCGTGCTATTTCTGTGTTATCATAGTAATTTTTGTGGATTCTTATCTTAAAAATGAATGTGATAAGTCTTGAATTATCATGCCACTTATTTTTTTTAGTTTACAATAATTTCCATATTTTTGTGAATCCACGGCTTCTCGGTCATCGAATTTTCTTGATCTACATATTTTTACTATCCATGTTCCATGGATAATCGCAAATATCCTAAAACTCGTGATGATCAATTTTAGAAGCTCCTAAATTACAACAATAAACTAGGGATGGCAATCTGGATCCAGGTCCAATAATTCACCAGATCCTATCCAGATCCAATTGGATCTGATCCAGCAAGGATCTGATGGATCCAAAACAGATCCAGATCCAATGGATCCAAGCAATTCAGTGGATCCAATTGGAGCGTTGGATCCAACTTAAGTAATTTATAAAAAAAAAATGATAGATAATGAAGGAAAAAGAGGTTGTTAGACCATGTCCGCTAAGTACAAACTAGAAATAAAATATGGTGGGTGTTTCCACAATATCTCTAAGCTACTATTAACTAAATTGAATCTTCCAAGCTTATCTGCCACTTTATTGGTTTCCCACGGTGTCCATTTGATGCGCACTTCCCACGATAGTCTTATAAGGTCCCGACATTCTTTGATTAACTCCATATTCGGGTGGCTCTCCTCATTTTGTTTTGTGAGTCCTTTGTATGCCACGAGCGAGTCTATTTCCAAGATTAAACATTGGTATCTCCTATCCCAAGCTAATGCAAGCCCCTTTTTAATTGCCTCTAGCTCCGCCTCGCCCACTGTTGGCGATGTTAACACAGTTTTGAAGCCCCGTCCCCATTGTCCATCCATCGTACGGAGTCCCATTGTTCATCCATCGTACGGAGTACTCCCGTCCTATTTCCTCAATTCTCCTCCGCGCTCACTCCCCCGTCGGTATTTAGTTTAACCCAACCTTCTTCGAGTTTCTCCTAAGTCTTTCTCGACGCCCTTCGCTTCACCTTTTTTTGGCCCCTCCTTAGATCCTCGCAGAGTAATTTAATTTGGAATACACAAGAATTCGTATGATCCATACAATTTTTTAACACTTTCTTGTTCCTATTCTTCCAAATCACCAAAAGTCCCGCCGCAAAAATAAATTTCCAATCCTCATTCCTTGCAATTGTGCTCGAGATCCGTTTGCTTAAAAAGCGCCTCCTTTAACCATACATCATCCGAAATTCTCTCAAAATTATCGAGGTCGGGTGCTGTGATTATCTTCCTCCAAGTCCATTTTGCCATTGCGTAATGTCGCAGGATATGAATCACGCTCTCCTTAAATTGGTGACAAATCAGGTAGAGTTCCGAGGTTGGTATGCCATTGTTCCTTCACATGACGTTAGTTGCGAGCCTTTCTTGTGATGCAAGCCAGAGAAAGTGCAATATCTTGTTACTCAAATTGACTCGCCAAATCCATCCCGTATCCACATGCACATGATGGTCGTCCGAATAAGCCTCGACATAGGTCTTATATGCGGATTGACACGTGAACTCCCCATTGGAATTTTTGCTCCAAAGAATTCGCGCAAGGTAACGTTCGCATCCACCGGGTTAATGAGGCAACCTTCATCACACAAACGCTTACCTCCGAGCCAATTATCATACCAAAATCGGATCTTGCGGCCTTTCTCAATCTTCCAACGGAGAAAGGGCTCTATGAGAGCAACACACCAAATCAAGCCTTTCCAAGTTGCACTATCCGTTGGCTTGGTGACATATTCCGTTAATATGGGTATTTCTTGTATTGGGCCAGCCTACGGGCCAGGCCCATATTTAGCCTATATCGGGGATGACCCCCGATATACATATCGAATGTAATATTCGATATGGTACAGCTCACGTGTATATCACGTGTACGGTCCCGCATCCTAAGGTCTATAAATATTCGGGTTCCGCTAATCAAGGTAAGCTTTAATTATCCTCATACATTGTACATTTGATATTGAGCATCCCCGATATCACTTTCGATATAACACCTGATATATATCTTCGATATATATCATCAACATCACATCGCGCATATCGAATATGGATATGATGTCAGATGTAGAAGGTCCCCAATATCATCTTTGACGTTATATTGGATATCACCCTGGACATCTAGCAGTGCATCCCATCGTCAGTTCGACGTGTTCCGGACCAAGTCTACTTAGCACTAGCCACAGTCAAAGTAAATATAGTTTGTAATAGAATCGTAGCACCACACTTGTAATACCCCCACCTCATTATATATATACGATATATTGTCAAATTAGTAGCGCCGTCTGTGGGAACACCACGTACCCAGACGAAGACACTAGGATGCAACGCTGGATGACCCATTCGCAATCTACAAGGCTAGTTGTTGACAACTCAGCAGCAGAGAGTGCGCCACCATCGCAGTCCAAATACCTGAACTCGTGATGGAACATAATAAGCTTTTGTACCCGCAGCCACCGGTGGCACCCGAACTCGTGCTCGCAAACCCCGTTGTCGTGTCACCGAAATCATGGCATAAATCAACGCCACTGTTCAGGCAACACTAACCGCCACTTTGAGGACTATGTTACCCGCTTACTCAATCAGGGTGCCAGTGACGCATCTCCGCAACCCCAGAAATCCATAGTAAGAGGTTCCGGAGTTGGGTCTAGGGCACGTGAGCGTGAAGAGATAGGAGAATCTATGAGGGAGCGCCCACAGTTGAGAGTTCCCGTGAAGGACAATCCCGACTCAATGATAGATTGGAGAAACATAGCAAGAAGGATGGAGGAGTTGGACAGAGAGAAAGTGGAGGATGGTCGTAAGCTAGCATTGGCGAGAGTCCATTGGAGGTTGACCCCGTTCTGCGAGGAGATTGAGTCAGAAGTACTGGAGAAAAGAGATAAGATCCCTACTATCAATCCATACTATGGGAAAAACGACCCAAGTGAGCATCTGTACTATGTGGATAGTATCTTGAACCTACACAGGTTCTCATGCAACATCAAGGAAAGTATTTTAGCAACGACCCTAACCAGAGCAGCCCTCAATGAGTTTACCCGAATAGAAGTTGGTTCTATAACCAATTATGAATAAATGAGACAAAGGCTAGAAAGTCAATTCTCGAGCCAAAAGAGAATAATGATGAATATGAACCACTTGAGTGCAATGAAGCAGAAAGACAAAGAGATCCTGAAAGATTTTATTAAAAGGTTCAACGAAGAGCTCCTCAAAGTTGACGAGCCAAAAGGCGATCAGGTGGTTCTCATCATGTTCAATGCAACAACGCATATGAGTTTTGCAGGGGAGTTGATTAAGCTCAAATGTCCCACAATTTACCAGATCAACACACTGGCGTATGACACCGTTGATCAAGATAATATGATGGCAACCAAGCAGACTCTGAATCAAGGGCATAGCAGGTCCAAAGGCAAAGAAGGTTAGAACAGGCACGACAAGGATAGGTCCCCAAAAAGGTATACTCCATTGAACCAGGACATCCTTACGGTATTCACAGAGGCACAGAGAAAGAAATGTCTGAATCAGTCGAAGAACTTAAGGGAAACAGAGGGAACTAAGCATTCAAGGAGATATTGCAAATACCACTGTCAGAAAGGGCACGATACCGAAGAGTGCATAGATCTTAAGGACGAGAACGAATGCCTCATCCACGAAGGAAAGATAATTGACTATGTCTAGAACACTAAGGATTCTAGAGATCACGAGGGTAGATCCCGTTCACCCAGAAAGGACAAGCAGAAAGCCATCAAGGGTCCTGGCGGACGTGGAAGCGCAATTGTCAATGCGCCCTCTAGAGGAGTAATTAACATGATCAGTGGCGGATCGACATGGGCAAATTCCACCAATGGCAGGAAAAGGATCACCAGAGGGTTGTAAGAGGATTGGTACGTCAGTTTTATATCTTTTTTGGACGAACTACCGGACGAAATCAATACTTTCTCAAGAAGGGACTTGGCTATCTAAGCAGGTAAGCTTGATTTTCCCCTTGTCGTTAAGCTTGATGTTGCCAATTACGGTGTTCGCAAGGTTTTGATAGACAATAAGAGTTCCACCAATATCATATTTGCATACGCACTGGAAAGATGGCTTTGGGCCACAATGTGGTGGAAGAAATCTGCACCCATTTGATTGGCTTTGGAGGAGCTGAAGTGATCCCACTGGGACAGGTGAATCTGCCAACATCCTTTGGAGGGGAACCACACAAGAGAACCATCAACGTCCAGTACACCGTTGTGAATCACCCATTCACCTACAACATCATCATAAGGATGCCAACTTTGAATGCGATCCGTGCGGTGGTATCAACGTACCATCAAAAGATGAAGTTTCTTGCGCCCGGAGGCATTGGTGAGGTCGTCGCCAACCATGAGGAAGGTTGGTTATGCTACATAACTTCCCTAATGCTTCATAGGATAAGGGAGGCCGGTGGACAAGTGGCTATAAAGGTGCACAATCAACAAATGACGGAGTAGCATCGCCCTTAATAAACCGTGGAGCCTTTGCTTTAATTTATGAACTTTCATTATGTTTTAACAATTTTATGGCTTCCCAAAATTGCCCCATTGTTGGACTTGTCTGTAACTAAAATAGGGGGAACTACACCGGCCTGATTCCCATATCACAGAATACGAGGCGGGTTTTGACTTACCTAGCCCTCAACCGCTATCCGTCGTTAATTCTTATCTTTGGAAGCACTATATATCTGCATTTCACTGTCGACAGGCTAATTGCAGGAGCATACGCATATCCTTCGAGATATAGCATAATAGTCCCTCGCAAGTGATTGGAACGTATCATGCTTAGAAAGCACACAAATTAGGGGATGTTCATCACTTGGATATCCTACTGTTTGAATTGCATGTTTATATATCTTCTGCATATATTGTTGTTCTCCATCTTAATGACAGGAACAATGACACCTCGGTCAATAAGGTAAGGAAATACATTCATTATTCATCACAACACAGAGGAGATAAAGACAAAGTGACTCCTATACCCTAACAGGCACGGGGAAAAGTACCTAAAATGGTCAAATACTTGCTATCCTATGGGGTACGGTATAAATATGCTCTAGTGGGTAAAAGATCCCCTATTCATCAAGATAAGGAGGACAAAAGAAAAGAAAATATCCCTTATCCATCGAGATAAGGAGGACAAAAGAAAAGAAAAGATCCCCTATCCATCGAGATATGGAAGACAAAAGAAAAGAAAAAATCCCCTATCCATCGAGATAAAGGAGAACAAAAAAAAAAAGATCCCCTATCCATCGAGATAAGGAGGACAAAAGAGACGAAAAGAGCCCATATCTGTCGTGATAAGGAGGACAATCGATAAGAAGAAATCCCACCCATCGAGAGGGGAACGACACAAGATCGAGAAGGGAGTAGATTTCCACGGCAAATATATATGAAAGAATTAATGAAAGCAATTCTTCATAATTAAAGGTGCAAACTGCGAATAGATATTTTAGATCATTCAGAATTACAAAGAGTAGAAAGCGGATACATGTGCAAGATTCCTAAATAAATACTGCAGACGTATGCTTCATCCGGGATACTTAAGGGCACCCTTGGTATGAATCAATACAAGGCACTTTGCTACAATATTTGGGCATAATCATCAGAGCCCGAATCTTCATCGTCATCTTCAGAATTCGAATCTTTGAGAATTTCCCCATCTGGACCTAGAAACGGATCAAGCGAGCTCGTGTCGAATCCCTCCACTAACCCATGTCGTAGTCGAGTCTGACCAATGACGGCTGCTTTGGCCTCTTCTCTCTCCTGAACACAACGCTCCGCACAGATTTCCTTGAAAGTCCCGCTCAAAAGAAAACCCTTCGCGATACTAACTTTGTGCTCCCACGTGGGCGCCTGGGAAGATGAAATAACATATCATTAACAACATGGCCCTACAGGAAACATCACTAAACAAACGACAAAAAACGTTACCTGGTACCGAACAACCCTCTCAACATGAGTCAATTGTTCTTGAACAAGACAAAGCCCCACCCTGCGAAGGCATATCGTTCCCAGGGACCCCACCAGCCTCATCTTCAGTATATCCCTCATTTTGGGACGCTCTAGTCATTCTAATTTTCGAGCGGCGACCCTCACGCCCCCGAGTTTTGTGAACAACGGGTAGTGCCGCTTCGATACCAGGACCAGCCTCTACAGCAGCAGCTTGTGTGGCAATAACGTCCAGCCTTCTACACCTCATGAGTTCATCTGCATAGAATAAGTAATATAACTAAACAGGACTATATTAAGCATACCAGCAAGACAAGAAAAGTAATATACCAAGGTCAAACGGGCCTCGATAAGCCATCGGAGACAGACTACCCATGCGTAACACCTCTTCGTCGACAAGCATTGTAATATCATACTTGTTGGCCAACAGACCGTCCAAAAAACCTGCAGCCCATCGAGGCACGCCCATAGTTGAACACCTTTGATATTTCTCCATTGTCGACCATCTTTGAGGGAGATCCTTGAACTCTCCAGCAGTCTCCTCTTCAATATAGAAGTACTCATTCTTGTTACCAAAGTCGTAACTACTTTGGCTATCTTGCAAGAACTTCTGTCCAAATTGAGCTCTTATAAAGAAAAAACCTCTATCCTCAACCTTCTTGTTGGTAATGACGGAGAATATGGCCCATAATTCATTAAACCCATGGGGCGCACCAAGGGCTTTCATGACCAGTACGAACACCACCATAACACCAAAGGAGTTGGGAGAGAGTTGTCCTAGGCAGACCCCGATTCTCTTTAAGATAGCAATAATCGTCGGGTCGATGGAGAAATACAGCCCATTGGCAAAATGCTCTGCATGGACAATAATGGAACCTCGAAGGGGCGTATGCATCCGCTCCTCTTGACCAGGGAACTTAATATTATAACCATCTATATGATACGCGAAAGCATAATAATCAGGATAATGGGGAACACGAGACATCATATCTTCATACTTGATGGCAGTCTTATACTTCTTTACTTCTGACGACTCGCGTAGACCAAACTCATTTAATCTCACACCCTCGTCCTCACTGGACTCACCATCTTCCCCATCGGACCCGTCACCCACGTCGTCGCCAAACAACTCTTTCGTAACGAACATCTCAGAATCCACGAATTCAGATTCTGACGATATGACCTCCTCATCCCCATGACATGCGTCATATACATTCACCTCTCTCACGTCGGACATTGTTGCTATGAGCGAATTGTCACAAGAGAATCTGCAAAAAATCTTTCGTACACGATAGAACCACGTGAAACACCCTGAAAAATCAAATCCGGATAAAAAGTTAAGCTCAAAACATGTATCGAAATTTATATCGAAACTCATGTAGAAAAACATATCGAATCCATATATCGAACATTATTCGAAAAAGGATACCGAATTCGAATATCGAATATGGAAATAGAATGAGCATATCGAAATGACGATATCGAAAAGCTTATTGGAAATCATGTTGGGAATTACCGATATACCTCAGCAGAAGCATATCAAAATTCGCTGAAAGACAAATGACTTTTCTCTCTCCCTCAAGCTGTTATTTATAGACATCGGGACCTTCGATAACGCACTTGTGATGACACACATCGAAGGCGTGATTCGACATGCTATACCGAAAGAAATTCGATATAAGAGTTAAAAATTCTCTATTTCACTATCACGATGAGATTACATCGCAAGAGACACTCACACATGATAATTCAAATGAGGACCTCTCGAATAGGATAATTGCATTGGGGGTCCACCGACATTGTTGAATGAATTCCCGTATCCGAGCTCCATCATTTGAATTGGCGGGACAAGAGGTACTGATGATTCAAACTTAAAATTTAGTTTGTGAATTATTATCGTAGATAATAATTCCCAAACTGGGGGACTACATAATATGGATATTTTGCGGATTCGGTCAGCCCATGGGCCATGCCCATATTTAGCCTATATCGAGGATGACCCCCGATATGCATATCGAATGTAATATTCGATATGGTACAACTCACGTGTGCGGTCCCCGCATTCCTAGGTCTATAAATATACGGGTTCCGTTAATCAAGGTAAGCTTTAATTACTCTCATACACTACACATCCGATATCGAGCATCCCTGATATCACTTTTGATATAACACCGGATATATATCATCAACATCACATCCGACATCATATTCAACATCATACCCGACATCCATCAGTACAATATCCCCGACGTAGAAGGTTCACGATATCACCTTCGACGTCATATTCAATATTACCCTCGACATCTAGCAGTGCATCACATCGTCAATTCGAGGTGTTCCGGACCAAGTCTACTTAACACTAGCCACAATTAAAGTAGATGTAGTTTGTAATAGAATCGTAGCACCACACTTGTAATACCCCACCTCGTTATATATATATATATATATATATATATATATATATATATATATATATATATATGATCTATTGTCAAATTATCCGTGATGCGGTCCTTCCTAAGATACTTCGCCATGGCTAGCTCGCACCAAACCGTAGTCTCCTCTCTCATGATTCACCAAGCCAATTTTGAAAGCAATGCTTAATTACAAGTGCGCGCGACCTTTATCACGAGACCCCCAATGCTCTTATTTTACGTAACTCTAGACCATCCCACTAGGTGTAATTTCCTTTTTGTTACGTCCGCGGACCACAAAAAAATCCTATTAAGACGCTCAAGTTGATCGCACACGTTCTCCGGAAGCCACGAAACTTGCATATTGTACAACGGGAGGGCGGACGATATGGATTGTATAAGTGTAGCACGTCCCACAATAGTTAGAAGTCTTGTCGAGAACTCCTCTAATAGCTTTCGTCGTACTCTTCATAGCGAAAAAGAGGTGGGATAGGCGCGGTCCCCCCTACACGGCACGAGTGGCTGCCACGATCCCTTATCAACTTCATCTTGAATTAAATATGCAAGCCGCTCCACACAAAGCACACAAGGATAGGGCAATAGTGGATTGCCCTGATGAAGGCTGCACGCATAGGGGAACGGTTCGAGAGGTGAGCCATTCCATAGAACTCTTGTGGTTGCGTTGCGAACGCAAAACATGATAAGTTCAATTGTTTCCTCCGAAAAGTCGAACGAATGGAGCGTTTCTTCAAGAAAGTCCCAATTAATCTTGTCGTAGGCATTCTCCAAGTCAAGCTTCATAATCATACAACTCACCTTATTATTCTTCTTACTTCGTACCGAATGGAGCACTTCTTGGAACAAGAAAATATTATCTTGCGTGCTTCTTTCCTTAATGAAACTCGACTGAGTTGGGGAAATAATTTCGGGCACAATCCCACAGAGGCGTGATATGAGGCTCTTCGTGATGAATTTATACAAGACGTTGCATAAAGAAATCGACCTAAATTGTGTGATACTCTCTGGATTCTACACTTTCGAGATAAAGTAGGGAAACGCCTCGCAGAGCTTTGAGTCGAACTTCCTATCACGAAACACTTGTCCCGCGAAATCACACAAGGATTGTTGGATGAGCGTCCAACTCTTTTGAAAAAATAAGGCTTGCAATCCATCCGGTCCCGGGGCTTTAAACGGATTCATCGAAAAACCTCTTTAATTTCCCTACCCTCCAATCGACCCTTAAGAAGCTCGCGGTTTTCATGTGACAAAACCGTCTGATAAGGCGATGGTGCGAGACATGCCGATTCATCAGCAACAAGATTCTCTGAACGACCATAGAATAACTCGGCAAAATACCCTTGTACGTGCGGCTTTAAAACAACATTGTCATTCGACCAAACAGCATCATGATTTATAATATTATTATCTCATGAAACACAAGAAAATAAACTTTGCAAATCAAGAAGCCTGAACGTTTGTTAGAATAAAAAACACACTACACCTAAAACACACACTATGTCCAACAATTACCAAAAAAAATACACAATATACGTAAAACACACACTACACCCAAAATTCATGAAAAAAAATACGCACTACACCCTCAAATCCACAAGGCCAAAATCTACCAAAAACAGTACACATTACGTGTAAAATGCACACAAAAAATCTTCTTTTTTTCTTTTTTTTTTTCTTTTTAGTGAGGCATTTTTTAAAAAAAAAACTTTTTAGGCGTAATAGAGCATGTTTTGACAAGCGGTACCACTTTTTCAAGTGGAAGCGGTTATCTAAGCATGACGTCAACGCAATTTAAGCAAAATTTCAATGTTTCGAAGCTGAAAACGTCATTTTTCTACTTTAGCGGGTTTTTGTCAACGAAGCCCGTTTGAGCACTCGCCAAAAAGTCAACATAGCCCATTTTCTACAATCAATATCACTTTTTTCAAGTGAAAACGGTCATTTGAGTATGACGTAAAGACTTGTCTTTACGCCAACGTGAATTTAGCAAGATTTCAACATTCAGAGGGTAAAAACGTCATTTTTCTATTTTCAACGTGATTTTCTTGTAATTTTTAGATTAAATATGTGTTTTTAGGCATAACGAGTGTTTTCTCGTGTTTTTATAATTTAATAGTTAAATAAGAATAATGATTATCTTGGGCTTATTTTTGAAAAGAGAAACTTAACTGTTAATAAAAGTGCTTTAAGTGTGCTTGTTTTCCTATTGGATCCACTATTGGATCCATAATGGATCGGTGTTGGATTCAATATTAGATCTTAAAAACAATGTAAAAATGATAAGATGGATCTATAGATGAAAATGGATCTTGATCTAGATCTTGTCTGAGTTAGATCCATTTTGAATTCAACATAATGGATTCATTATTGGATCGGATCTTGTTGGATTCATTTTGAATTTGTATTAGAGTGAACCGTTTGCCATAAACCAATAATTTCCGATATCTATTTGACAGAAACATAAATAGACTTTACCCAGCAGAACGTATCTAGTTCGGAAAGCACCTCCAACATCCGTAAAGATTGAGGTATTTCACACGTCAAGGACTAAGTCAAAAGACCTACCACCGTTTAGCGTTGTCATACTAGGCTCTTGAAAAAAAGTCTCTCACGAGTCACAGACAGGTGCATCAAGTTACAAAAGGCGACTCACTAAACTTTAGGTCACCAGCTCATTATAAAGTCGACTACATTGCAATAATACTTACGTAACAAAATAAAGCTATTGCAAATAAAATCCACTCTATTGATTATGTTTTCGATTTCCTTATTTGAGAAAATCTAAGTTATACAGTGTGACTTTTTAGTTTTATTTAAAAGTACACTTTTGAGGTTCTATGTCAATTCATAATTTACCGTTCGCAGATAAAAGAGGAAATAAATTCAAACGTACACAATCTCAAACAAATTGTATACTACCAAATGATGCTAGCTTTGATTTGAAGTAGAACAGTCCCTCAACCATAAAAATCAAAGATTTCATAATTATATCGATACTTCAAAACCACACGAAAGATCCATAATCATTAATTCCTCTTCATATCTTTTTTCTTTTCTTTTTTTCTTTTACTGCCCCCATCAATTAAACAATGGCAGAACATTGAACCGTACTACTACACTAATTTCAAACCCTCAATTACTATTTTTACAAAGCTACCTCTCTATTCATTGGACAATTCACACTGCCCTTCAGATTTTTTCACTGCACCTATTTTTACAAACAAAAAAAATCCTATAGCTCCGGAAAATATGACGTCACGTCCTTTTTTTGTGATGTGATTTAATTTTTCAAATGCTGCATCTCTTCTGCTCTTCGTACGATTTCCTCACCGGGTACGATGCATCACTAGCAGAACGGAATAGCTGCGAATATTCTGTTACACCGAAAAAGGTTCCGTTAGTTTTCACCAATCAAAATACGGTTACAGAAGTTAGTTACAGTAGGGCGAAATTTACCATTTGATGAAGAATTGAACGATTTCTTGCAATGGAGGATCGCGCCTTGGATTCCGTCGTTCTGCTCCATCAACGAATCGTCTCTACGGCGGAGCGGTGGCGGAGCTGCCGTTGCACCGACCGTCATCGTCGCCGATCGACTTTTCCCCAAATTCCTAGCAACGATTTTGAAGCTTCCGATTCTGCTCCCCTCCGACAACTTCCTCGGCGAGAAGTTCACCGGAGCGGTCACCGGCGAACACGACGGCGTTACCGACTCCGTCGTCAACTTCGCCTTCTTCGTGTAAAAAGGCTTGATCAGTTTGAGGTACTTCGGAACCGATTTCTCCGGCAAAACGACGTCGTAAACCGAGTTACTATCCTTCAGTAGCTTGCTCCTCAAGCTGTTGTCCCTCGCCGTAACCGCCATTTCCTCCGATCTGAGATTCAAGCCGTTAAAACGGTTACTCTGTTCGATTTTCGACGGTTTTGTTAACTGATTCGGCTCAGATTTGGGCGATTTTTTCAAACCGAGCATGAACACTTTGAATTTCGGAGCCGATCGGAGGAGAGTTGCGGTTGCCGGCGACAACGGCTTCGTCGAGTCGTTTTTGCTTAAAAAAACGTCTCTCGGAGATTCGAGGAACTGAGGATTTGCTTCGCCTCCTTTTTTAGCTTGAGGCGATTTGATGACCAAATCGAAGAAGGAATCATCGTCGTCGGATTCGTCGGATTCCGATCCGGAGGCGGCATTGCGGACGTCGGAGATGACGTCGGCGGTGGCGACTGCATTGCGCCAGAATTTTAGTATGGTTAAAGCTTCCATTGTAGAGAGAGAAAGTGTAGAGAGAGAGAGTGGAGCTTGGAAAGGTGGAGTGAGCATGGTGATAACTGAACAGGGGGAAGGTAATTTATATAGGAGAAAAATTTAGATAACGTCATGTTTTTGAGTGAAGATAAAAATTGTAAATTTAAAAATGGATAATAACATCCATACCCCTAAGTTTGGTACAATTGTTGAGATCTCTCTTAGGCTTTGAGTATTACAATTATAAACGATATATGATATACTTTATTTCGATGTATATAATCACACCACACTTTTCTAAGTTTCTTCAAGATCCACTATAATGTACGGTATATATATTACCAAGTCTTTAGCAAATCTTCTCAAGCATATTTCAAGTTCATTAGTTGGCATTCTGCCTACTAACTCAAATGTCGTTTTTAGTTTTATTTTATCTCAGATGTGTCCTTACTTATTTGGGGTAATCTCACATAATGAGGCAATGATTGTTCGACAAATTTACATATCTTATTTGGTGATCAGAGGTTAGCATGAGACACTAGCTAAAAATTTAGAGGAGATTTGTAGCACTCTTTTCCTGATTTACACATATCTCCTTGTACAAAGTGCTCTACAACCTTGTAACGAGGGGTGGATAAACTTTGTGTAATGTAAAAGAGAAAATTACTATAATGATATTCTTGTAATTGTGAGGGTAAAAAATTCAGTAAAGATGCCGTGCAAATAATTCATGGATCTCTATGGTTGTTATGCCCTTTACGACGTGCAACTTGCCTAAATTAACTTAATGTTGGATCGTCCAAGGCGTAAATGCCTCACACTTGCTAATAGTGGCCTAATGGTAATCTTTAAGTGGCGCAATTATTGCGTTGGATCTTGTTAGAGTTAAGTTATATAATATTTGCTTCTCCTACGAGGCTGCTTCGGCCTCTCTTTCGTATCTAGGCCTTACCTTCAAATATGGGATGGCGATGGTGAGTTTACGAGAACTTATTTCCGCCTTTTGTAATCGAGTGATTTGGTTTTTAACAAGCATGCCTACCTTGTAGGCTTCTTCACTCGTTTCGCGTATATCTTCGACAAGAGGTTCATCTTTTTCTTTTGAGAGAATTACACAAAGTACCCCTCAACTATGGATAAATTACACAAAGTACCCCTCCTCTTTGGGAAATTACACAAACTACCCTTATGGTAAAAAAAATTAAAATAATTAAGACAACCTTTCAAATTCAAATCATATCATAGACTAAAATTCGCAGATAATTTATTTTTTCTTAGAAGAAATTATTTGTTATCAATATTTTTTGTCATTTTAAACGAGATAAATGAGGTTTAATGCAATAACTTTGACTTATTTTTTGTTTTTTGTGTAAAATAATTGAAGAGCATGAATTTACATTCAATAATTTGAAATAAAAAAATTACGAAAAATCGGTCATAAGGGTAGTTTGTGTAATTTTCCAAAGAGGAGGGATACTTTGTGTAATTTACCCATAGTTGATGGGTACTTTGTGTAATTCTCCCTTTTCTTTTTGATAGATGATGAGAGGTTCATCGTGAGGGTCGTCGTCCTATTTGTTTTTACCTCAAACATTTTATATGTTATCACTATTGATTGCAAGTTTTTTGAAGCAAAGCCAACGGAGAACCAACAAATATTTTTTAGGTCCGACGTGATCACGTGAAGTATAATATATCTTTTGTGGTAAACATATGCCGCACCATATATAATGAACTTTAAATAAATTCTCAAGTTTATGAACTATAAATACAATATCTTTTTTGGTAAAAGTTATAAATATAATATGATATGACATGTTATACTAATATTTATTAAGCTTACGCAGGTACAGCTGTAATTATCTATCTGAAAAAAGATGATGCCAAACACAGTGTTAGGTCCCAGACTATTTGCGCAGAGTTATACAGACTGACCGAATACGCTGAGTCTCGGCGCACAGGCTTTTGAATTTGAGAGGACTGTTTGGTAAATGGTCCAAATTCTGTTTATGGCTCGTGGCTTCACAATATTTCTTCTTCCAATAAGTTAGTCAAAAAAATGGTTTGAAAACGACTGTAACTAAAAAGAATTTTGTTGATTTGTCCAATGGAATATTTACTTGGTCAAATTTTATATTTTTCAAATAAACTATATAGGAGTCATCCATCAAGATGTTAACGCGTCAATGATTACATAATATTTCATACGTTAATTAATATTAAATAGTTAAGGTACACGTTTATAAATGTAACCTAATAAAGTTGTTGAGCTATGGGTCAAAGATTATATAGAATGTAATGTTAGTTGCATTTAATTTAATTTTAGAATCGGAGGGATGCTTTATCATTGGTAAGTTCACGGGAAACTTAGTACCAATATACTTTTCATTAATCCCCCTATTTGTAATTTGTTTGTGCCAATACTGTCCTACCAATATATTCATCGTGTAAGAAAGAATAAAACTAAATTTAAAATTGTTATTTCTCTAACTAAACAGGATGCATTGCACTAAGATAAACGCACCCAAAAATTAGGCCTATTTTTTTTTTTTGCATGGATTAAAGTTTCAGTTTCAGATTAGATTTAGGTTCGTAATGTTTTGAAAAAAAATCAACTTATTTCGAGAAATTCGTTAACGAACTTGAAAAATTACATGTATATTTCGTTTCGATAAAATCGAAAATGAAAATGTTTCGGTACTTTTCGAGAAAACATACGGAATCTTGATCCATTTAGTCAGAAACCCTTGATTACAAAATTTAAAATTTCTTTTCAGAAATAAAAGACAAGAAATACATACAGCTTTTAAGACTGATTCCACACTTATAGTCTAAACCGAATTTGGAAATTTACAAACTGGTCATTATTGCTTCAAAAATAAGATTGGACTCTTTAACTCATTTTATTTATTTACATAACATTGAGTTCCATTTCAAACAAAAAAGCTGTTCCCAGATTTATATCAATATATTAGGAAAACGATTGAACACTGGAAAACTCTGGTACTAATAATGCCAATAAGGAATAATTCTGGTAAAAAAAATACTAAAGATAGTGACGATAAACTTCCAAAAAGAAAGTTAATAAAAAGAGCCAAAAAGAAAAGACTTTGAAAAAAGAATAAAAAGATAAAAACGTGAAGTCTTTGTTTAGCTTTTAGCTTTTCTTTTTTTCTTTTTTCATAATTTTTTTCCAGTCTTTGAGTAATAATAAATTCTGACGGGTCAGAGCATTGGGCCGTGGGTTTCAGAATGGGGCACGCCTATTCCAGTCAGACCCTCAGCTCCGACTCGGTATTTAAAGGTTTGACTTGTTAACTTCACACATCCAACGGTCAGGATCGTGTGAATCCTCCTCGGCTACCAATCTAAAAGTATTTTTTTCTCTCTAATAAAGAAAAAGAAATTAAAAGTGCTTTATTTGCGAAAATTAAAGGTTTTTAAAGTTGCAAACAACGTGGGAAACAAAAGGGAAAAAAGAAGTAAAGTTAGAAGACTGTAAAGGAGTTAATTGTGCAATAAAATTAGCGCTTTTCAGTGTACACATATGGGATTAAGATGGTGTAATAAGTTTTGTTTTTGTTATGTTTTTCTTTTTTGTTGGTATGTTGAGAGTGGAAAGCCTAATATGGTAAACGTATACTTTACGATAACTATTTCTAGTTAATTAATCTTTGTTTTTTCGTATCAAACACAAACTCTTTCCAAAAATGAAGGGTCTACGCATTGCATCAAGTTACAAATTTGAGAGAAGAAAATAAAGGTTTTCATTCAACAAGGTCCTAGCCTTAATTAATTAAGTTACATGTTTATATTGATACTTCACGAGAAACTATATTAAAATATCATCCTTCACTGGTACTAAAAATCGGTTGTTAACTTGTTATATTAGTTCTTGGCCAATTGTTCTTTCGTTAGAGACCGGAAACTAGAAAATATAAATACATATGTCGACCCTTAATAAAAAAAGGTCTATCTCAAGTAATGTGAACTCAAAATAGTCAATCATGCGATTTCTACTATAGAAGGATATATATATATTATTATTGTTAATATTGTATCTTGTATGTTACTCAAATTCTTCACATAGATTGATCCAAGTTTTCTTGATGCCTTATATTCTTCTTGTGCTAAAGATCACATGCAAACAAACAAGATACGTAACTACGTAAGTTAAACGATAAATTATCTACATGGATCCTCCAAAATCAATAAGTTCGCTGTCGATGATACTCTAAATTAATGCCTTAACCTCGTGACCTTGTGGGTATGATGGTCTTATAACCTCGTAACTCTTATGACCACGTGAGCCTTTAAATTTGTAATCTTGGGTAATGTGGTCGTATTAACCAACTATACAAACCTTAAACATTCAGATCTATGACCTTGTGAGCTTCAAAAAGAGTTAGGATTGACGGGAATTTTGCTAGGTGACTCGTGAAACTAGATAATAACGGCACATTAAAATTGTCAAGTGGTGAGACGAAAATTACAGATAATAGACTTTATGAAAATTAAATAAGAAGGTTTGTGTTTCCTACCAAAAAAAAGAAAAAAAAAAGAAGACGGTTTGTGTACAATTAACAATTTGATTTCAGTAAATGATACTAATCTCTCGTTTCAAGTAGATGACCTTATTGAATTACTCATCTCCAATAATGTGCATTTTTATCTTTTTGTTGATGCATATATGATATATCTCTGTCATTTGACGATGTAAACTAAAGTAGGTGGTAAAACTTTGTTAAATGGGGATACTAATCATATTTTATTTTCAAAAATAATAGCGCGTCCTCCACTTCAACTACAAGTCGTGAATCATTTGCAATCTGCTTCAATGCGCATTTCATTTACTCCACACGGCGAAGGAGCTTGCTCACCTCTTTTTCCTCATAGTTTCAACGACATAATTGATTAAAAGTGGACCTAAAATGTGACAATTATAACAACCTTGAAATATTTGGGGTATAAGAACAACAAACTTCCTTCATATCTTACATAAAGGGACCCTTTGAACCCTATATTGAAAATTCATGTCGCTTCCTATATTTCATGAACTATTTATTATGCTCCTATAGAAGACAAAACTGTAGCCTTGCTTGGGTACTATGCTATCATATTGTCGAGTTTTATATTGGAGACACAATAGTACCTATTAATTGCCTGAGCGAGTTATCTTTAGTCTTTACACGTACTTAACTAAGAGATTATGGTTTGTTTAAAATTGTATTATAAAATTGACACAGTTTTGTCTTACCCTAGGTGAAAAATTATAGGTGAAGAGAGTAAAGGTAAAAAGGTATTTAATTTGGACCTTCATAAATATTCCTTTTGCCTTTTTAAGGATATTTAAGTTGTCCCTATATGCTTTCCGTTTTGCTCCAAAGACAGGCTAGATTTTGAACTTTATATTAATTATACATTCAATATTGAGGCCACCTTATGTCCATTTCTTGCAATCACAAGGGGGACATGTTGGAGCTAAGTGGTTAATTCAACCATTAGATATAGTTATGACAAGTCGAAGATAACTACGTTGACAAGCATTGATGTTAATTATTATTGTTAAAGTGCTGTAATGGTAATAATAGTCTAATAGTCGTTATAAGAAAGATTCATAGTGTATTATCATCACTGTCACATCTGATTATAACGAGTTATCTTTCTGAGTAGTGAGATAAAAGAGATTCATTACTAAGAACGATTATGAATGGCACTTCGATCATGTCATTTTATCAAATTATAATAACGCTCTAGGTTTTAATAACTATATATACAAATACCTCCTCTCATCAGCCAATATTGGTATTAATCTTTTATTTTTTTGGTTCTAAGAGAGCGCTTGGTTCCAGTGATTAGGTGAAATAAAGGGGCTAATTCAACTTAGTACTCCGTGTGGTTTGATGGAATAAAAACCGGGTCAAAAGTGTAATAACCGGGTCGCGTCGATTTTGGCCCTTAATACCGCATATTACAATCGCTATCCCCTCCCCCCAACGATTGTTTAATCTTCATTTTGACACAAAATACGTTGGATTTGAGAAGACTATTATGCCCCTGCTATTTAAACACTTTTCCACAATTCATATAACATTTTTCATTCATAACGTCAGGGTTTGTGGAGCGTGTCCGACGGCGATTTTCAGTGCGACACCGAACAGACCGAACTCCTGCGTCAATTTGTAAGTACGACTTCATCTCATGCTAAATATACAGTCGATTATCTGTGGAGATGGTTGTAGTTAAACACTTTTACATTCAGATTGATTGCAACTGATTTTCTACGATTTGCCATGATTTCATAATGTTGTAGTTGTTGTTTTCATTTCGCGAAGCGTAGTTAGGGTTCTTATGTTGATAGTCCAGAAACTCTAATTTCTTCAATTCAGGGTTTAATTTGATTTTTTTTATTTTAAAATTTAGCATGAATTCAGTAATTCATTACTTGAGAAACGTTAAACATGTGTAGTTAATGCATAGGCGTTGTTTAGAGTATTTACTCTGCTCAAATTCCAGAAATTGTAAAGATTTAGGGTTTCTTAAACTTGAGGTTTTGTGAAAATTGAGCAAGAATTGCGCAATTCATAAATGGCGCAACCATTAGTTGGTTTTCTTTTTATAGAAGTGTGACTTTTAGGAGTATTATAATGTTTAGATTTGTTTAAATTACAATGTTGATATGCTGGGTGGATGTGTTAGTATATCTGCTTCTTGAGGTTGATCATATGTAGCTTGGATATATTGTGTAGGCATAAATATCCCTAAATCATTTGTGTTTGCTTATTTTTGGCAATATATTCTTGAGGTTCATCATATGTAGCCTGGATATATTGTTTAGGCTATGAGATATTTGTCTTTGCTAACTTGTGTCCAAAATTGTAGATGGCATATTTAACCAACACAACTGCTCAACCACCACCTTCTGAAGATCCGATTGATCAGAAACCAAAAAGGCGATCTTGGACCCTTAATGAGGAACTAGCTCTGATTTAAGTGTTGAAGGGTTTGCGTCAACAAGGGATTACAATTGATGCATTTCGTCGGACTGCACTATTCTGTAGGTTGGAGGAAGGGATAAAATCGATCATTCCCGATTCGACTTTGAAGTCCATCCCCCAAATCAAGTCTAATATTTGTGTTTGAACGAAGTACTATCATCATTTATATGAATTGATGGACTGTAGTGGTGGTGGTTGTTATCTTGACCCTGAAACCAATGAGCTTGTTGTTGCTGATGAGTTTTGGTGGAGTGAATATGTAAAGGTAATTTTTAACACAATGCGTTCCCTTTTGTATTTTCAATTCCTCTAAATGTGCTTGTTATATGCTGATCAATTTTGTATTTCCTCTTAATTGTAGCATCATCTCTATATCAAAAGCTATAGGAACAAGGCGTTCCCTTTCTTCGACGAATGGAGTGTGATCTTTGTCATGGACCAGGGCGTTCCTTCATAGATGGTGGTTGGGTTCTTGTATGGCAGTGGATGTTTAAGTTTATATGATGCCCTTTTGAACAATATAGTATAGTCAAGTGATGCTTTTGGGTTTGTTTATTCTGTTTACTTTTGTGAAACTGGTGTAGAATATGCTTTATGGATGAACTAGTTGAAAGTCCTAGAATTGAGACTTATTTTGTCAAATGAACGCATATCTATATCTATTTCTTATTTTGTGAGTCTGTTTGTGTTTCTCTGTTGACTTGATGGCTATTCTATTTCTTGATTTGTGAGTCTGTGGTGTTGCTCAATGCAAGTTCATGTCATTTTCAGAATTCATGGCTATTCTATTTCTTTTTTTTATGAGTCTGTTTGTGTTTCCCTGATGACTTGATGACTATTCTATTTCTTGATTTGTGAATCTGTGGTGTTTCTTAATGAAGTAAAAAATCATTTCCAGAATTGATGGCTATTATATTTCTTATTTTGTGAGTTTGTTTGTGTTTCTCTGTTGGCTTAATGGCTATTCTATTTCTTGATTTGTGTGTGTGTGGTGTTGCTCAATGAAGTATCAATTGATTTCCAGAATATGCATTTTTAGTTGTGTACTTGTATTGATCATTCCCAAGTGAGGGACATGTTTGTGTTTCTCTGTTGAATTGATGGCTATTAAATAGTGTACTATCTTTTATGCATTATCTGTTTTGCAGAACGTGTTCAAGTGCAATATACTTGCATCATAACTTTGATATATGCGTTAATTTGTCTGTTTAAGAGCAATTTTTTGGGTAGTTGTGTTGCTATTATCCCCGTGTTATAATGTCATAATATAAGTAACAGTCATTGACAAAAAACACGAAATTCATTACTAGATTAGTTAAAAACATGCTACAAAGATTCCGGTGAAAATTTCCATAATCAACCAAAAAAAAACACAGAAACCAAAAAAAAGACCAAAACAAAGAACTCATAACAAAATAATCCTTTCAAGGATTCTGCAAATAATACTCCATGTGAGATAACACAGTCACCGCGGTTATTGGGAGATTATGAACCACGAATATGTACATGCATACATCGTAGTTCGAGAATTCCACTTTTCTGAAGTAGCCATCAATCACGGTACACTGTGATATTGTACACAATGTAAGTCAACAGCAATAGGAATCAATTGTTAAGTAGAATTTCATACAAATAAGTACCCCGCGCATGTAAGGATCGAAGAGAGAAGGGTTTGTGGTGAACTCGTTCTGTTTAGGATCGAATTCAAGACTTGGGGTCCTGTAGAACTGGAGAAAGAGATTAAAGCGTGTCTTAATCATTGTAAGACGGTCTTTCACCATCTGCGGAATCACCTCGACCCCCCAAAAGCTCCGAAACATCAGGCGTAAGTTCTTCATAGATCTTCTGCATCTGAGCTTCAGTGAACCATTTATCACGATTCAACTTCTCCTTCAGACCATGTAGCATGATTGTTTCTATTTCTGTTGTCCATAAGTCGTGGTCACAGAAGATGCCAACAATATCATCCTAATTAAACATAAATGTTAGGAGAAGAACAAAACTAAAGGAAAAAACAACACAACAAATCTCACAAAGTTAGATGAACAACTTATATTCACAACGTTGTAGATTCAGCCAACCTCCATTCTTGTAAATGCTTAAAGTGTATTGGAGATGTGTTGATATGCAATCTCAGCCCCTCTATTTATATAGAAGTAACAGAAAAGAGAAGAGACACGATCCTTGGGCAACGAGCAGTCGCCTATTACACCAGTTAGAATTCAAACAACCTAATTTCAAGCCAAATGCCTTTACATGCAGTCATTGGGAATATGAGTTATGTTCACCAATAGACACAACATTTGGGAAAAGTATTGCAACAATAGTCCAACACGAATTCACATGTGTGTTATAGGAACAAAACATGACAATGTAGATTAGTAATATTCATAGAAATTCAATAACCAACCATCAAGTGTTGACTTTGCATAACATTCGAATTCATAACTAACTCAAAATAGTCAAGAAACAATTGTCAACTACAACATATGGCATCCAAACTTAGATAAATTCAAGGTAAATTAACTCTTCATAATGAAGAACATACATGTGATGACCACAAAGGTCAAGAAGAATACTACGCACCCTATCACTGCCCACTTAGTCACCATCATGTCGTCCACACCATTGAATGAACTTGAAATTAAATTGTAATGATCCCTATGTTGTGCTATATTTTGAAGGCTGCTACTGTTCTTTCCATTGTTGTTGCTAGCGAATATGATTCACCCCTCGAAACAAATGTACGTCTCACATTGTTTGCACCTTGTGTTGGACGTGTAGAATGATATCGTTTTATATGTGAATATTTTGGTATGCTAATTTCATCAGCCCAAATAAACGAATCCGGATGTTTACGGTCAACAGACACTTGTAATAATATCGATCGAGACATGTAGAGGCATCCCCTGCCATTAGATATAGCATACTTCCAACTCCACAGACACAAGCCACATTGTAACGTGCAACCATCTACAAGGTTATACTCAAACTTCAACCAAAATCTCAAGAAAAATTCCTGATATATCATTATAACTATGACACTTTCAAAGTACATACTGAAAAAGGAGTATTAGTAGAAATCTCTCAATTCAAGAATTTTACTAAATTAAGTGATGCAAAAATAATAAAATTCAAACGCATGCAGCTATAAGTTTCAAACAATTAACATGAACTAAAATGATTCAGACACTTAACATGAATTTATGTAGGTTGCTAAAACTATGTGACCTAATGTCGGAGACAAAAAGGATGATATACCTCTCTTTTAGTAAAAGTAGGGTATGATTTAAAGCCACAAGCAAAAGATTGAGATTAGTACAATTCAATCTAAACAAATTCTCCCTTCTTCATTATAGAACATAATAACATTCCATGCATGAGCATTGATGAACCCTAACCTAACCGCGTTGAGTCGATTTGCAAGTCTTGCGAAATTTCACGAAATCGATTTCGTGCAAAATTCTAGATTTGAGTGTTTATTCAATGGTTTGTTAGTTTGAGAATTTGAGGTTTGTGGGCTTTGAATGAGCTGAGAGTTGAAATGACCGTTGTAATGTGGTGGTAGTTGGGAGGGCAAAATTGGAATTTCATACATGAATAAACGAGTTATTATTATTAATTGACAAAACAAAAGGGATATTAAATTTTGGTTACTACAATGTCAAAATCAACATTACTAACCAAACCGGTTATTAAACACCGATTTTTATATTATCCGCGAAATAGTGCGACTTCCAATAACTTTCGCTTTTCGGTAATATCGAAACCAAACACGCTCTAAACTTCTTACTCACCTCATTACCAATCATTTTAATTTGGTCTCTCAACCCTATTAGCATTATATTACAATACTTAAAATGATAAAATGTAACTTTTTATGTTAGTATATTCAATATGTGTAAAACTTTTAAATTTAAAATGAGACTTATTCTGTATTATTTTTTACACCGGTACCCTTATTATACTAAGCAGATCTAAATCTAATCAAAAACTTGAAGTCGTGAAGTATCAGCATAATATCAATAAGACACGGCGTGTATTATGTGAAAATAAATGGGCACAAACAAGTTCATGTGAGTACAACCACCCAAACTCTTTCATTAATAGTTTAACCGTTAATATTATATATTAAAGAATCTCCATGTGATGATTATAAGGTGCACATAAATGCCACTATCAAAAAAGTTGCAAAAATACAAATGCCGTGTAGCCTTGAAGGTATACACATTTTCTTACATGATAAGAGTTAAAGTTTTGATTTTGCATTGCGTGGGATAAAAGTACTTTTTAAAAAAAAAAATCTACGCCAGGCCACCCAAAGTTTGGTATAATTTGGAGAAATATTTTCATCGTCTAGTGACTGCAGTTTTAATTTATAGAATTTTGGCAAAAAAAATACATCTCAATCGTATGGAGTGTGGACATCTTAACGTAAAAGGATAAAAGTATCAAAGTCACTATAGTATGGTCCGTTTTGTACCTCATCTCTATAATATAAGTTTACAAATGAGTAATTAATTTACTTCTCCATTGAGTCAATTTAGCAGACAAAAATACTGACACGTCTGCAAAATTATACAGTAAAGTTGTGCATCACGGGACATATAGTATATTTCTTTGAAGATTGGGAGGCAAAACGGGTCAAGTATAAAACATGTCATATTCAGCGGGTTTGGTGCTTTTATTACTAAGGTAAATATTGCATGAAATTGAAGGCGACAAACTAATCGACCGTAACACGATAATTACATAAATCCCGAAGAAATAATTTACTTCATATAATGAAGTATCGTACACAGATGCGTTTAATTATGAAGATAAATTAAACAAAAAAAAAGTCAAAGAAGTAATAGACTTGTATATAATTACTGGTGTGTTTTGGCCTTTTTAAGTAACTATTGAAAAGATAACACGTAGTAATTCCACTGTTTTGATGTAAGACTTTTTTTGATGTATCAGTTTTTCTGTTACTACAAAGCAGAATTGTATAAGGAAAAAAGAACTAAAATAATTGATAATATTAGGTTTGTACAGTGTATCTGAGAAATGAGCACAAAGCCTTTACCATTATTTCTTCCAAGAATCGTAGATACTCGCTGCTCCCATGGTTGATATGTACTGCCGATTCATAATTCAGACCTTTCAGTTTTTCACTTATCAAAGCATAACTCTTTCGAATGGTTACAATCATTATTGTATAAAAATATTCACCTTGGTCAAGATTATTCCGACAGAAGTATATTAATAAGCAGACTAAGATATATCAATAATTGATTCAGTAACAACTCAATTTGGACGTTGTAATTTCGGTTAACATTCGTAATGTGCTGGTTTGTATGCAATAGTGCACTTAACATTTCTTTGTGTAATTAGTTGGTGTATCAAATAAATGTGAAATAACACTAGTCGTACGTGTATAACCTATACTTTTCATGTATTATGATTGAGTGATATATTTTTTGCGGGGGTTTCTGATGCAGATCATAAATATGGGTATCTTTTGATTGAAAATAACAAATCCGAGGATCAAGAAAGTCGAGGTTTGACCAGAAAGTCATCAGAGCCCGTTTTTGATAAAAGATACAACTTTTCCAAGTGGAAACGACCACCTGAGCAAAACGTAAAGACTAGGATTTTAGGCAAATTCGAAGTTTTAGATGGTCAAATTTAGAGTTTATTATTTTCAGCGGGATTTTTATGTTTTATTTAGTTAATTTAAGAGTCTTTTGTAATTTTGGCATTTTTCCTAGTTAGGATTTTCACTTTATAAGTTAGTCGTCTATGAGTTATTGTAGTCAGTTGTTGATTGAATAAAAAAAACATAACTTAAGAGTTTCTCAGTTTTTGTCAATTTCTCGGTATTCTGCGGAATCAACGAGCCTTTAATTATTGTATGCTGTTGCAATCTTTCCTATAAGCTTCCTCTACGTCAGTTGGCATCAAAGATAGGTTTGTTCCTTCACCATGGCGGCAAGGAGAAACTCTGAAGTCCATCATGTTCCGGTAGAAGAAGATAGATGTGATGAATACACAATGTTACGTCGACAAATTAACTTGTTGACGCAACAAATATCGTTGATGGTTGCTCGATAGCCTGAACTCGCACCGACACCTGAACACTTATTGTTTGCGGATTTCGAGGAGAATCCGTTTGTACCGCTAGAACAACCATTGAATCCGTCTATTCACCGGAGACAAGATGATCTAGAGGAAAAACATTGAAAATCAAAGTTTCAAGGTGATATTCTAATTTTACATGGTGATTATAAAGAGGATTGTGAATCTTCATATGATGTTGTTTATGATAGCAATGGTGATGATATTGTGGATGAGTTCGAGATTTCTAGATTAAAAGCTTTCATTGAGGGTGTGGACGAGAAGATCACGGTAGAGAACCTAATGAAAGAGACGAATATGTTGGAAAAGTGTGAGGTTGATGCAAAAGTTGATATGCTTGAAGGTGTTGAAAAGGAAAAAAATGGTTTAGGCGTGACAATGGTCGACAAGGAGAAGAAACATATAGTTGCTGTCACAATTGAAGATGTTCATCTTCAAGGTTTTGCTTTTCATGTAGTTTCAGATTTTATTTTGTGTTGTGGTGATAAATTTACAGGTACTACACATGATTCAGATTCGAGGACGGATCTTTTTCAACAATGATAGAATGATGCAGATCATAAATATTAGTATCCCTTGATTGAAAATAACAAACCCGAGGTTCAAGAAAGTCAAGATTTGACTAGAAAGTCACCAGAGTCTGTTTTTGACAAAAGATACCACTTTTCCAAGTGAAAACGACCTCCTGAGCAAAACGTAAAGACTAAAAGTCTTTACGCCTACGTGATTTTAGGCAAATTCGAGGGTTTAGAGGGTCAAATTTGCAGTTTATTACTTTCAGCGGAATTTTTATGTTTTATTTAGTTATTTTAAGAGTCTTTTGTAATTTTGGCATTTTTCTTAGTTAGAGTTTTCACTTTATAAGTTAGTCGTCTTTGAGTCATTGTAGTCAATTGTTGATTGAATAAAAAAAACATAACTTGAGAGTTTTCTTAGTTTTTGTCAATTTATCGGTATTTTGTGGAATCAACGTGCCTTTGATTATCGTGTGTTGTTTCAATCTTTCCTATAAGCTTTCCCTACGTCAGTTTCTAGTCAATTTGTGCATGTAACTAATTTTTACGTAAGAGAAACTCTAGTTATGGGATATATATATATATATATATATATATATATATTTGTGTGTGTGTGTGTGTGTGTGTGTGTGTGTGTGTGTGTGTGTGTGTGTGTGAGTGAGAGAGAGAGAGAGAGAGAGAGAGAGAGAGAGAGAGAGAGAGAGAGAACACGTGTAGGTTCATAAGAGCATCGAAATGATTTTTTATTCAGTAACTTATGAAGAATAATTACATATATAGATTTTATCTACAAACAACATAGCAATATCATCTTAACTTGCATGTTAAACTTAAAGGCATAAAATAACAACAGTCAACAGACACAAGTTTTAATAATAAATCAATTATATATTACCACCAAATCTACCGTAAATTTGGTCCATATTTAAGTATTTTTCTGTATGGTATTGTTCCACGACTCACGAGACGTATATTGGAAACATTAAAAATTAAAACTAATAACTTAAGAAGCACTACTTGAATTAAAAATCAATGTCACTCACAAAGAGTAATTAGTACAATCACTTAATTGATTTCAAGGCCAATCAAATAAGTATTTCATCACATGATAACCTAGAACTAAATCATAGGAAACGGACACAATTATTAGAGTGTTTTGGTGAAGAGATTAATATAGATGAGATGCGATGTATTGAGACAGACAAATTTGGAAAAGGAAGCAATCCCCATTCCGACATTAAAAGACCATAGATTTTGCATTTGTCTATTATGTCTCCTGGTTTACGTATCCAACCCTTACTTGACGGAATGCTTCATATCGGACAACATTCATGTGGTTCATTTTTCTTTAATGAACTTCATTTAATTCCGTAAGAGAAAAATCCAGTTCATTGTATCCCTCTTTCATTTTACTTGCGAGGTAAAATAAAATAATGCATTGGAGTTGAATTCTAGAAAACGTTATAAGTATTATATAGTATTTCGTTGACTAATAATAACCATGGGACACGAAACAATTCAAACAAAGTAGGGTCAGTGGCTCTGGTTCTTGGATTAACATTCCTTAATACAAAATACATAGAACGAAAGGGAAAAGAACGATCCGTTCATATTTTGGATAACAATAAGAATTTAACATGTTCATAATAATATGGTTCTATAAGAGTTATGTGCATGTAAAGTGTTGAATCTTATTAATTGTAAAAATAATATTTATACAACTACATGTACAAAGATAATTATGGAAATATATAATCTAATCTAATCTAAATACAATAAGAATGCGTAATTAAGGATAGAGAGATATCAAAGATATTCTATCTATTACGCCCCGCAAAGTAGACGTTACATCAGCAACGAAAATTTTGGAGCGCGGCTGGAGAAACCGAGAACGTGCAAGGGGCTTCGTAAGAAGATCAACCAATTGATCTAGAGTATTGACATGCAAAACTTTGAGAAGACCTTTAGAAACAAGGTCACGAACAAAGTGAAGGTCAACGACAATATGCTTCATGCGAGAATGTTGGACCGGATGTAAAGAAAGCCGAAGCGCACCCATATTGTGGCAGCGGTAAGTAGGAACAGAGGGAAGGTTAAAACCGAGCTCGCCAAATAAATGTTGAAGCCATCGGACTTCAATCGACGCAGAAGCTAAGGCCCGACATTCTGCCTCCGTCGAAGATCGAGAAACGACCTTTTGCTTGCGAGAAGACCAAGAGATGGGATTGGACCCAAGAAACACTAAGTATGCAGTGGTGGACGTGCCACTAACTGTTTCTTCCGCCCAATCCGAATCTCTAAACGCGGTGAGAGCAAGAGAGCTCGAGTGCCGAAGCAAAATTCCATGCGAGATTATACCTTTGAGATATCGAAGAACACGCTTCAAGGCGGACCAATTTGCAGAATCAGGGGCAGCCATTCGTTGAGCGAGACGATTGATCGAAAAAGCAATATCCGAACGTGTGAGAGTAAGATATTGTATCCCCCGATAATCTCACGATAAGTCGTGGGATCAACATCAGTGGAAGAAGAGACTGTCGGCGGATTGGAGGTCATAGGCGTAGCAAGGGACTTAGCGCCATCCATCGTGTGGCATGCCAAAAGATCAAGAATATATTTATGTTTGGAAAGGAATAAACCTTCCTTACAACGAACAACCTCAATCCCCAAAAAATAAGTGAGAACGCCCATGTCCTTAATTGCAAAATGACGACTGAGACTAGAAATAATAGATGAGATCATGGAATCACAAGAACCTGTGACAGTAATGTCATCCACGTATACAAGAACATAAAGCCGAACACCCTTACCAATAGACAAAAAGAGACGTGTCTTATTTTGTATGAACAAAATCGAGCGACTAAAGGGCGCCAATAAGTTCAAGATACCAAGCACTCGGTGCCTGTTTGAGGCCATAAATCGACTTATGCAATAAGCAAACATGATGTGGAGCCGCTTTATCAACAAAATCCGAGGGCTGCCGCATGTAAACAGTTTTAGTGAGATTCCCAAGTAAGAATGCATTACTTACATCCAATTGGCGCAAAGACCATCCATGAGTCATAGCCAACAGAGATGGTGCAAATGGTGACCGGCTTGACGACATGGATGAATGTTTCCTTATAGTCAAGCCCGGGACGTTGAGTAAACCCCTTTGCAACAAGGCGAACCTTGTACTTCTCTATAAAACCATTTGGATGACGTTTGATACGAAAAACCCATTTGTAGCCAATAAAGGAGCGATCACGAAACGGAGGTACAAGCATCCAAGTGCCATGCTTAGTCAAGGCAGTGATTTCTTCATCCGCAGCATCACACCATTTAGGACCAGTCAATGCTTGAGAAACAAAAGAGGGCTCGAGAGGACCGTCAATAGGATGCTTCGTCACAAGATTAATTTGCTTGGGCCTGAAAATATTGTTGCGAGAGCGGGTAATCATATGATGAGCCCGATCCCCAACCGAAAAAGGCTCCGTAGGAAGATGAGGATCTGTGTGACGAGGAGAGACATGGGTCAAAGTCTCTAGTTCCAATGTTACCCCAACATTGGTCCCAATATTTGGAGCAGAAGGTACAACTGGGTAACAAGGAGAGACAGAGGCCAAAGTTTCTGGTTGCAATGTTGCCCCAACATTGGGAACAGAAGGTGCAAAGACATGTGCCAAAGTTTCTAGTTGCAATGTTGCCCCAACATCGGACCCAACATTGAGAACAGAAGGTGCAGAGACATGTGGCAAAGTTTCTGGTTGCAATGTTTCCCCAACATTGTGCCCAACATTGGGAACAAAAGGTATGTGAAGACATGAACCCATATTGCTACTGACCGAGACGGGCTCGGAAGAGACTCTCAAAAAGGTGAACTCAACAAACGGACATGTCGAGAAATATAGATGCGACCCAAAGAAGGATCAAGACACTTGTTCGCCACTTGACTAGTTGAGTAACCCAAAAAAATACATGCACGAGATGGCAGGCTGAGTTTGTCAGAGATATATGCCCGAAGATGGGGGTAACATATGTATCCAAAAACCCAAAGACGAAGATAACTTGGTGGCCGACCAAAAATAGCTTCAAACGGAGAAAGATGTTGGAGAATAGGCGTTGGAAGTCTATTAGACAAATAGACAGCCGTGCTAAAAGCAAACTCCCAATAATCCATCGGTAGATTTGCGCGAGTTAAACGCGCACGACCCATAATGACAATAGTGTGATGGTGACGTTCACTTGTAGCATTCTGTTGAGACGTGTGTGGCGTTGTCGTGAGCCAGCTAATGCCGTTAGATAAGAAATAACGACGAAGTGCAATAAACTCCCCTCCATTATCTGAATAGAAATTCTGAATCGGGCGCCCAAATTGTTTTTCCACTAGTAAACGAAACTCTGTAAAGATCTTAAAAACATCATATTTCGCAACCATAGGGAAAAACCAACAATATTTCGTGAAGTGATCCACTAGAATCAAATAGTAACGATACCCATTCACAGAAACAGTGGACGCCGGTTCCCAAACATCACCATGTACGTAATGCAAAACATTATTCAAAACTAACGATGAACTATGAAAAAACAAGATTCTGGCTTTTATTCAATAAACATGAGTTGCAAGTGTCAATCTTCGAAGAATCTGAGGTGCAAGGTAAAGAAAACTTGCGAATAACCAAGGAACTAATGCGACTAGAGGGGTGACCCAAACGGTCATGCCAACAATCTTGATTAACTCGTTCACCAACCAAAGCAGAGATAGTCAAGGGACGGGGAAGCCGAATGTGATATACGCCATTAATACACGGTCCTTGAATCAAGCTAGTCCCGGTGTTGCGATCCTTAACAACAAATTGAGAAAGATGAAAAACAATATAAACATTGCTCGCTTTCGTGAATTGGTGGACAAATAATAGATTACGCCGAGAAGCACGAACGCATAATATATTATCAAGGGTAATGATGCGATCACGACATGAAATACGAGTTGAACCGGTATGCGAAATAGCCAAATCTGTACCACCAACAGTAGCTACTTGATCAAGACCATCATACTCTGAATGTACGACTAAGTTCTGCATGTCAGATGTCAAATGATGAGACGCACCACCCCCCCACTAACCAATCCGTTCTAACTTGTTCATCGGACATAGGAGACGAAGCATAGTGAGCACTAGGAGGTCCAAAACGGCGGCAAGTGCGAGCGCCATGCCCCAGAATATTGCAAAATTGACACACGATCTGAGAACGAGGGGACACGGAGGTGTGTTGATTGTGCGATTTGGACATCGAGAGTCATGTTGACCACGAGCACCATTGAAAGATTGACCACAACCACCAGATTTGTAGCGACCACGACTACGACCATTATTGTTACGCCCCCGAGCGTGTGAAGCGACCGTATGAGCAGTAGCAACAAGGGTGGAGGCTTCATGCTCAAGACGGCGCATGTAAACTTCGTGACTAAGAAGCAAATCTTGAAGTTCCGGAAATTGGACCGGGTGTTGCCGAGCGCGAATAGGGCATGCGATATCACGGTAGGCGGATCGCAAACCATTAAGAACGTATATGGTGATATCATCATCCTTGAGTGGTCCATCAATGACCGCTAGTTCATCAGCTTTTGATTTGACAAGTTGAAGAAACTCAGAAACAGTGTTAGAGTTGGACATAGGATCAAGATCTCGTAGAGAGATTGACGTCTTGATACCATATAATAATTATGTGTAAATTCATTTATAAAACTACTTATACAAAGATAATTACGGAAATATATAATCTAATCTAATGTAAATACAACAAGAATCTGTAATTAAGGATAGAGAGATATCAAAGATACTCTAGCTAGGTAAATAAAATATTCTATCTATTAGGTTCTCTATTTATTCCTTTTTTCGGTATTTGTTTGAAATTGGAAATATTATTGCTAATGCCTAATAGTAACTGATGCGGGGTGTTTTAGTCAGCTATTAACTTAGCACAGTTCATGTCAAACTAATAATTCTCTAGTAAGTTTTGAACTCAACACGTCCAAATGAAGCAGTTAACGACTCAATTATTTAAAATCTTATTAGTCTGCTAATTAGTGTAGTACTTCTGTCGGAATCTTAACCCAAGGTGAATATTTATATACAATAATATAATGATTGTAACTTATGATAAGTGAAAAACTGAAGGTCTGAATTATGAATCGGCGGTAGGTATCAACCCTGGAAGCAGCGAATATCTACCGTTCTTGGAAGAAGAAATAATGGTAAAAGGCTTTGGTTCAGGGGCGGAACCAGGAATATTTTTTCACCCGGGCTAGACTAGGGTGATGGATAAAGAGTGTTAGAGGTGTCTCAATTGAATTTTTTTCCTATTAATTATTTGAATTTTTTTTCTTCAACCTTATAAGTAAAATAAACCATACGTAAGTATATTTATATATTCAGGTAAGCATAATATAAACAACATTTTTACAATATGAAAATATCTACTCTTAACTCTTTTACAATTACAAGTTAATGTAAGAAAATAAATTAATTATAGTTATAAAATGTGAGAGTGTCGTTACAAACTCTGTATATAGGCTGAAATTAGATAATTTAATTGTTAAATGTCAGATTTGTGTGTTGTAATGCCAATTAAGGAAGCATTTTTATTTATTTTGGACTAAATTAATACGGATTTTGAATTTATTTGTATAAAGATTAATGGGTTAGAAAGAAATAATTATTTTTCAAACAGTATAAATTATAAATATAAAAGCTTCTAGGTACTAAATTGCAAAAAAAACTCACCTGGGCTTAGGCCCAGGTAAGCCCTTCTTTAGGTCCGCCCCTGCTTTGGTTGAGCTTATTTCTTACTTCTTAGGTACACTGTACAAGCCTAATTGTATTAGCTATTATTTTAGTCTTTTTTCTTAAAAGATACAATTCTGGTTTGTACGTAGTAACAAAAAAAACTGATACAGCAGCAAAAGTATTACATCAAACGGTGGAATTAACTCGTGTTATCTTTAACAAAGAGAAAAAGTCCAAAACGCACCACTAATTATATAAATATTTACTTCTTTGAATTTTTTTGTTTATATTCATAAAACACTTCTGTGTACTTCAATTGAAATAAATTATTTCTTTTCAGGAACTTATGTAGCTACCCCGCTACGATCAATTAATTTGTCGCGTTTTATGAAGTATTTATCTTGAGTAAAATGCAAAAAACTACCCTGTGTTATTTCTAATTGGCAAAAAAACCCCTGTGTTATTTTTATTAGCAAAAACCCCCCTGTGTTTTTTCAACCTTAGCACACCGCCCCTACTCAGATTTAATAGTTGACCGCTCGCGAAAGGACTATTTTACCCCTTTCTTAATAACCTCAAAATTAAACCCCACAAGGGTAAAATAGTCTCAAAAAAACTTTAAAAAGCCGAAATTGGGTAAATAGCAAAAACTACCCCTGTGTTATCTCTAATTGGTAAATAACCCCCTGTGTTATTTTAATTGGCAAAAAAACCCTTGTGTTATTTCAAAATTAACCAAAAAACCTCCTACTACACTGAATTAATTCGCACATACTGATATTGATCTCAAAATATGATTTTTATTGTATGTCTTTGATACATATGGAACTAACAATGTTCAAATTAAATTGTATGCATATTCTTGTTTATTAATTTTGAAGAAAACCTTAGTTTTTAGATCTGTAAAAATATAATTACGGTACCGACTAATTTTATTATGTTTTTATACAATTTTAAAAAAATCTAAAAAATTTATAACACGATGCATAATATTTATTGTAATAAGTATATGTTTATTATAAAATTGTAATACTTATAAATCCTTAATTATTGGTACTGTCATTATAAAATATGTCATGAAGGGGGTTTTTGCTAATTTATGAATAACACAAGAGGGTTTCTGTCAATTAAAATAACACAAGGGGTTATTTGCCAATTAGAGATAACACAGGGGTAGTTTTTGCTAATAGCTCTGCCGAAATTTAAAGTTCAAGTCGCAGTTCAGGCGCGTGACTTACAAAATTGTACGATAGAGAGTTTTTCGCCTTTGACCAAATAACACAGGGGGGTTTTTGCTAATAAAAATAATACAGATGTCTTTTTGCCAATTAGAAATAACACAGGGTAGTTTTTTGCATTTTACTCTATTTATCTTAGTAATAAAAGCACCACACCCCGTAAATAACTTATTTGAAGTGAATTATGAAGAAGTATACACAGTCAGAGTGGTGGACTTGCTTTTGGTGTTTTCTTTTTCAGAAAATCTTTCACGATGACTATGCCTAATAATGTTTTACCAGTATCATACTAAATGCTGACTCACGAGTAATAACTTATGAAATGTTTTTGCAGAATTCTATATGGATGAGAACTGTTTACCTGGTAGGGAATCTATTCATTCACTTGTGTTTGGACCATGAAATTTTATTCACATTAATAATCATCAATATTTCATATGTCTTGGGAACCATGAATGCTTCAATCACGAAAAGATAATTTGGATTAAATTAGAGTATTATTTAAAACCCGACTATTTAAAGACTATGTTGCTTACCTGTCAGGAGTTGGCCCAAGTTCGGATGTGGATCCCATAGAATGTTGTTACCCGTCAGGGGTTCATATCATTTGGGCTAAACTTTTATACTGTAGTAAATATAACTGGGCAGCGTCGTGTTAAACATAGGCCAAACCAACTCAATGGCAGTTCAATTAAATGAAGTTTCACAACATTGGAGAGGCTAGTCATTTGTGATCCTTTTTTGTATCACAATAATTGAGAGTTGAGACACACGTTAGAGTTGAAGTCTTTGGGACATAATTTCTCTACATCATTTGCATTTTATTTTATGGGTAAGAGGTAGATTAGGAAAAAATATTTTAGACAATAGTTCCATTGATAAATTATAGGAATAACTTCTTTTCTAACCTCATCCCAACAAGGTTTCTACATAAAGAAGTGAAGAGTGATACACTGAGACAATGAAAGGAGTAGATTTGTGGTATTAGGCCCTTTAGAATGAAGCCCAACCACACAAAGATTTGGTCCCAAAATAAATAATGACGAACCATGCTGAATATGTAATCCTTAACATAATCATCATGCATGCACAAAATAATTTCTAGCAGAATATAACATAAACTTTCATTCTACAAATGTGTAAATTATAGTTTTCCTAATTTTATACTTAACTATTTATGTTTTATTAGTTAAAAGTAAGATTTAACAGGATTACTGATTCATTGTTGTAAATGAATAATTTACAATTATACCTTGTAACGTAACGACAATGAATGTGCGTTTACACAAACACGTACAAAACACAATAAGGACCCGAAGACACATTTGTTATAAAATTTACTAACAGCACGCATATACTCATATTATAAATAATATTTATTTATAACTTGTAACTTATAAGAGACATAGTAACAATTTTAGGTATGTATAATGAAATGTAATGTAAACATATTAGTGTATTATATATATATATATATAGTCATATATCACGTACAGCGAACGTAAAAGAACATTCAACAAAGAAAAAAACAGTTTTTTTTTTTTAAAGTTAAAAAGTTGCCTCGGCTTTAATTAGGAAAACTATATTTAATTTATAATACAATGAAAGTTAAATATCAATAAACATTGCAAAATTCACAATCAGCCAACGTAAAAACCCCGTCACATCCTATGATATGAACCATGCTATGAATTTCGTTGGGGCGTTCCCTACTCAACGACGCGCTACATCGGACCCCGGGTGTAGTGATAAATGGGCAAGGGTTGCTAGGTCGTCGCCCGGAAGCGACGCGCCACATCGACGCCCGGGTGTGGTGTCAAATGAGCAAGGGTTCCCTCACCTTCCGGGACGGGTGAGGGTAAAGAAGTTAGTCTAGGAACGACGAGTTCGCCTTGCATCGTGGAATGTGGGGTCACTCACAGGAAGATTGGCCGAGCTAGCTGAAGCAATGTCTAGGAGGAGGATCAACATCTTGTGCGTGCAAGAGACCAAGTGGGTTGGTGAAAAGGCCAAAGTAGTAGACCCTTGGGGTTGTAAGCTTTGGTATACCGGGACAGAGAAGAACCGAAATGGTGTTGGGATCATCATAGATAAGCTTTGGCTCGAAGACGTGGTAGAGGTCAGAAGGAAGGGCGACAGGATCTTACTGGTCAAGTTGGTCATAGGCGAGGATATCTTGAATGTCATTAGTGCCTATGCACCACAGATAGGACTAGACGAAGCCGTGAAACGTAAGTTTTGGGAAGATTTGGACGAGATGGTACAAAGGATCCCTAGTAGCGAGAAACTCTTCATTGGAGGTGACTTTAATGGTCATGTAGGATCTAGCCGTGATGGGTTCGAGGACATCCACGGCGGGTATAGCTTTGGGGATCACAATGAGCCGGGAAACGCTATCTTAGACTTCGCCCTCTCCTATGATTTGCTTGTAGCAAATACTTGGTTTAAGAAGAGAGAGTCTCATTTGGTCACTTATAGGAGTGGGTCAAATAAGAGTCAGATAGATTTCTTCTTAGCTAGGAGGGCAAATAGAAGTCGTTGCATAGATTGCAAGGTCATCCCCGGGGAAAGTGTGGTTACGCAACATAGGCTTTTGGTGTTGGATATTAGACTGCGGCAAGGAGTGAAGAGGAGTAGGCGCCGGTTGGAACCTAGAATTAAGTGGTGGCGGCTTAAGGAGTCTACCCAAAAGGCCTTCGTAGAGCGAGTGGTTCAAGAGGTAGACTGGAAGACTGAGGACGATGCAGATGCAATTTGGACCAAAATGGCTTGTTGTATCAAGAAGGTAGCTAAAGACCTCTTAGGTGAATCCCGAGGTAGTAGCCTGACAGGTAAAGACACGTCATGGTGGAATGAAGAAGTAAAGGCGACAATCAAGGCCAAACGGGATTGCTACAGGGATTTGAAGAAGAACCATGATGGAGCAAGCTTTGAAAAGTATAAGCTAGCCAAGAAAGAAGCAAAGAAAGCTGTTGGACTAGCGCGAGAGGCTGTGTACAAGGAAATTTATGAGAAGAGGGATAGCAAGGAGGCCGAGAAGGATATATACAAAATTGCTCGCATTAGAGAGAGGAAGACTAGAGACCTAGGTGCAGTGAAATGCATCAAAGATGAAGGTCAGTCTGTCTTAGTGCGTGAGGATCAGGTCAAAGCACGGTGGAAGGAGTACTTCGAGGGCTTGTTCAATGGAGGCCCCACCCAAGCAGTGGGTGACATCTCGCAGTCCCCTCAGGACCTGAACCGCGATTTTATGCGCCGTATTAGAAGGTCAGAAGTCAAAGATGCCTTGAAGAGGATGAAGACTCGAAAAGCCGTTGGCCCAGATGGTATCCCTATTGAGGCTTGGAGAAGCATGGGAGAGATAGGGGTGACCTGATTGACGGACCTCTTTAACAAAATATGGCGAACAAATAAAATACCAGAAGAGTGGAGGAAGAGTACGCTAATACCTCTATATAAGAACAAGGGCGATGTCCAAAACTGTTCTAACTATCGTGGGATAAAGCTTATGTCTCATACCATGAAGCTATGGGAGAGGGTGATCGAACACCGATTGAGACAAATTGTTCCCATATCTGAGAACCAATTTGGATTTATGCCCGGAAGGTCGACCATAGAGGCCATCCATTTGATTCGTCAGCTCATTGAGCGCTTTCGAGAAAAGAGTAGAGATTTGCATATGGTCTTTATCGACTTAGAAAAGGCATATGACAAAGTACATCGAGATGTATTATGGTGGACCTTGGTGAAGAAGGGGGTACCCATTAAATATATCAACATCATAAAAGATATGTATGAGAATGTGGTGACAAGTGTCCGAACTTGTGGCGGTTTAACAGACGCCTTTCCAATTACAATTGGCTTACATCAGGGGTCAGCTTTGAGCCCATTTTTGTTTGCCATTGTAATTGATGAAATCACCAGAGCCATCCAAGACCGAGTCCCATGGTGTATGTTGTTTGCAGACGATATTGTCCTCATCGATGAGACGAGAATGGGAGTTAACGCTAAATTAGAACGATGGAGACAAACATTAGAAGCACGAGGATTTCGACTAAGTCGAACAAAAACAGAGTACCTCGAATGCAAGTTTAGCAAACAACGAAGAAACAACGATGGCACGGTTCAGTTGGATGGCCAAGAGATACCGAGAAGTGCGCATTTTCGGTATTTAGGCTCCATACTGCAGATGGATGGAGAGTTAGATGGAGACGTCAACCACCGCATCCAAGCTGGATGGACAAAGTGGAAGAGTGCGACAGGAATTCTGTGCGATCGTAACTTTCCTTTAAAGCTTAAAGGAAAGTTCTATCGTACGGCTATTAGACCTGCTTTGCTTTATGGCTCCGAGTGCTGGGCTATTAAGCAAAGTCATGCACAGAAAATGAACGTTACAGAGATGCGCATGCTTCGGTGGATGTGCGGTAACACTAGGAGAGATAGAGTGCGCAATGAAGATATTCGGCATAAATTGGGTGTGGCGGCCATTGACGAGAAAATGCGAGAAAATCGTTTAAGATGGTTTGGGCATGTTAAACGCAGACCCATAGATGCACCGGTACGACGAGTTGAAGATCTCGACTTAGGACAGACGGCTAGAGCTCGTGGGAGACCGAAAAAGACGTGGATGGAGGTCATACGGAACGACATGAAGCTAAAAGATCTAAATGAAGACATGCTCGTCAACCGAAACCTATGGAGGCAGAAGATTCATGTTCACGACTCGACGTGATTCATTCATGGTTTATATAGCCTACCCCAATTTAATTGGGATTACAGGCTTGGTTGTTGTTGTTGTTGTTGTTGTATTGCAAAATTCACAATGTGGGGGGAACAGCCACAGACGTTTCTCAACCAGCCTTCTTTTTAGTGTTTGTTATTATTGTGGGAATACCACCCAGTATATGAAAGAAGGTGTGTGGTTCTTTTTAGATCAACTATGCCACTGTATGCATGCTACTCTAAGTAACGATGAAGAAGGTGATTATAAATAATCATATGAAACAAAGAGTGACATAGAAAAAATGGACATAAAATGATCACAAACATTAACTAATTAAATAACCAAAGAATTATAAACATTAACACACGCTAATATTTAAGTAAACAGCTTGAGCTTTGTGCTTTGTATGCATCAAATTAACACTTTTTTTTCTGCACATATTAAGATTCAAAACAAGTGTTCTCATATGTCAGGTCAAACTCATTGACATGTAGCAACATAACATAACGTGAATTTACACAATCACTTTGTTGATAAACCGCTCCAAAGCGAGTACCGACGAGCCGCCCTTCCTCACCGCCACCTCCGCCGCAACTTTCATTTCCCGCACTTTGTGCCTCACCGCTCTCCCCTCCTTCCCCTCCATCAGCTCCCTAACTCTCTTCTCCAACTCCACCGCCGTCACAAACCCTTCCCTATCCTCCACCTCATTCAAATTCAGGGCCACTTGCATCTCCTCCACCATAAACACCCTATTCATCCTCTGCTCCGCGTACATCGGCCACCCTATCATTGGAACCCCAAATGATACTGCCTCCAATATCGAACTCCTCCCACAATGCGTCACGAACCCTCCCACCGCGTCGTGACTCAACACCTCCTTCTGCGGCGCCCACGACTTAATCACGAAACCCCTCCCCTTAGTCCTCTCCAAAAAACCCTCCGGCAAAAGGGCATCCAAGTCCGGATCCTCGTCATTCCCTACCTTACCCGGCGGACTCCTCACCGACCACACGAACCTCTGCCCGCTGTTCTCCAAACCAATCGCCATTTCCTTCAACTGTTCCCCCGAAAACAAACCTCTCCTCCCGAAACAGAGGAAAACCACGCTACGGTCAGGCTGCGAGTCGAGCCACTTCAAACACTCGTGCCTCACCACGCCGTTTTTACCCTTTCCTGTCCCGACTAAAGGCCCCATCAAGAAAACAGGGGGAGTTGGTGAATCAGGAACGCACAGACCGTTCACTAGAGCTTCCTTTGCTCGATGCTCGAGCGCATCAAACGCGTTCACTACAATCCCGTTCGCTTTCCGCATGTTCTTCGCAGTATCGAGGAAGTGTTTGTACGTGTTGGTATTACGAAAGTACATACCTTTCGGAAAATCCGAGGACAAAAGCGGCGGACAACCCGGAATTTCGACGTAATCATTTAACTCACCAATGTCTTTTGCAACATTCTCGTCGATTGTCGGAAAATGCAGGAACGCGCATAGGCCAAACGCGCCGCTGCTGACGTAGAAGTAAGTTGGAAGCTTTAAGCTCATGGAAACTTCAAATGCGGAGTTACAGAAGAAATCAATGACAAAAGCTCTGATTTTGGATTTATTCGATATTTCTTGAAGCGATTCGAGTAAGTTCGGGTTGTGCAAACGAGGGATTTCGAAGAAAAGCTCAACTGGATTTTTCGGGAGGTTGGACGGGAGTGCGGCGGGCTTGAGGCGATGGTAGGTGATGGTAGGTACGCCGGTAATGGACTCTGCGGCGGAGTCAGGGGCGGTGCTGATAATTACGACGGCAATGGAGGGGTGGTGTTTGCAAATAAATTGACTTAACAAAAGCATGGAGTTTAAGTGCTCTGCTGATGCGTAAAGAACAATGGTGTCCTCCATTACAATGGAGTAGTGTTAATTGCTTTGGATATGTAGTACATGAATGGAGTGCACTGTTTTAGCTCTACTTATATAACTCTTCAAGTACAAAGTGGGCGTTTATACTTCAGCTAACTTTTAGGCTTGTCGTTGGTTTTGCATGCGGCAGCTAACTTTTTTTTTTTGGGTGATAATCAGTCAACTAACTTTCATACAACTAAGTTTCTGTGTGTTGTATGCATCAACTATCAAGAAGAAAAGCGGATTCAAGTTTCAATGATACGTTGGAAAATTGGGTAAACTGAATAAGGTCAACTTATAGTTACTATTGATGTTGAATGCTTTTAAACCTTTGTCAAAAACAATAGAGCTTGTGTCACTCAAATGTATGGTTCTTAAAAGTGTACAACTAACTAAACATTCATTTTTTTATCTGTCTTCTACTATGTTATTTGTGTTCTACTATGTTATCGCCTCCTAGTCTTAATACATAAATAATGGATGCTCAGTGAACAAACAATGGGACACCAAAAATACGTGAGATAAATGATCCTCTCTCCGAATGTATAGATTTCTGAATGATTTTTTTTAAGAGAGATGTCATAGTAATTTGTAGGGGTGGGGAAGGGAAGGGATCCCACGATGTGGGATCCCTCGTCAAGGGATCCCACGTCGTGGGATCCAAAAACTCACTCCCGTTCCCATTCCTCCAGTTGAAGGGATCCCTTAATCCCGCCATTTTTTAGTCTCGAATTAGTCACTTTTTAATACTGGAAATTGAAGGGATTCGCGCGGGAATCCCTCCGATTTCCAGATTGTATCTAGCACAAAAAGTGTGCTTTTTTCTCCTTCTCCACTTCCCCCCCCTCCCCCCCCGAATATTTCATCTTTAAAAGATGCCTTCTTTTCGACATTTATAACGAGTACCGACCTGTTAACATGAATCACAATCCAATAACTAGCTAGCCCGAATCACATTCAAAAATCGCAATCCGCTATCACAAATCCCAAAAGAATACCCTTCGCGGCTCAAAACTCACAAGACACAAAACACAAGTCACAAATTGTCTAACCATTATAAATAAATAAATATCACAATTTAAATAACTAGCAATAAAAAGTTGTCAAATTCCTAATATTTCTCATACGCACTCACATCACAGGTGTTTTTTATTTTGCAACTAAACCCCCAATAAACCTAGTAGTTATAACTTATAAAAAATGGTGGGATTCCCTCCTCCCGTGGGATTCGGAGAATGACTCCCGTTCCCGTCCCTCGACTGAAGGGAATCTCGTCCCTCGTAGTCCCGTCGTGAAGGAGTGTGACGAAAATTTTTCTCGCGGGAACATTTCCCGTGGGTAGGTACGGGTAAGGGAATTTCCCTTACCCGTTCCCACCCCTAGTAATTTGTTATAAAAAATGGGATGGTAATTGCATCAAGAGTGATTTCACAACAAAATGTGATTAGGTAATGTCATCCACATACAAAAGAAGACAAGTAAAGTCGTTCCCGTGCCTATAAATAAAGAGAGAGTGGTCAGACGTGATGTGAAAGAATCCGAGAGTGCGTACATAATCGGTAAAACGCTAGTACCATGCATTGGGGGGGGGGGGGTGCTTCAAGCTATAAAGAGATTTCTTCAAGAGGAATACATGATCAGGCCTTGAAGAATCCCAAAACCCGAGGGGGCTGGTGCATATACACGGTCTCATTGAGATGACCATGAAGAAAGGCGTTTTTCACGTCCAACTGATGAATAGACCAAGACTTGGAAACGACAATACTAAGGACGGTCCGGATAGTCGCGGGTATCACAACGGGGCTGAAAGTCTTAACACAATCCACTCCAACCTGTTGAGACCTGCCATCACCAATAAGACGAGTCTTATCTCAAAGGAACCGTCAACATTAAATTTATGACAAAAAATCTACAAAGATTTAGCCACATTAACACCCCGAGGACGAGGAACTGACTCCCATGTCTTATTTTTAATAAGAGCATCAAACTCATCAGCCATAGCCAACTTCCAATTCGGGCCAGATAAGGCGACTGCAGGGTTTCGGGGAAGAAAAGAGGGTGAGTGTGTGGCAGATAAGTTTAGTAACTATTTAGGTTTAAAGATACCACGTTGGCTACGTGTGGTCATGGGATGAGAGGGAGTTGGGGGAGGTGGAGGTGGGGTTTCCGGGACGGCGAGAGATATATGATGTGAAGCAGAAGGTGATGGTGGAGACGTCGGCGCGGGTGGGGGAGGCCGAGAGGAGGGGCGAGTGTATGGTAGGCGAATTTATTGCGACGGGCGGGTGAAGGCGTTGAGATGTTAGTAGGGGTGATAAATCTGAATCAAGAAATCCATAATTATGAGGAGAGGGGTTATGGAGTGTCGAGAACGAAATTTTATATTCATCAAAGATGACATGGCGGCACACAATGATTTTTCGACTTGAGATGTCATAGCACTTGTACCCCCGATGGTTGGAAGGAAAACCTAGAAAGACACAAAGAGTGGAACAGGGTTGGAGTTTATTTATGAGAGGGGAAGGGACGAAGGGATAACACAAACACCCAAAAACCCTAAGGTGCGCATAAGATGGATGTTTTTGATATAAGAGTTGTAGAGGAGATTTATTACCCAAGCGTTTAGAGGGAAGAATGTTTAGTAAATATGTGGCCATTTGTAGTGCTTGGTGCCAAAAGAAGGGAGGGACGGACGCGTGGGCAAGTAGTGTGCGAATCATGGTATTTATTGTTCGTATTTTTCTTTCGAATTTTCCATTTTGTGAAGACGTGTAAGGACAAGAAAATCAAAATTGAATGCCATGATTCGCACAAAATTTATGAAATAATTGGTTATTAAATTCAGTACCATTATCGCACTGAAACGATTTGATATTTCGTTCAAATTGAGTTTTGACAAAGTTACTAAAATAATGTAAAAGTGGGAAAAACTTGTGATTTATGGGAGAGGGGAAAAGTCCATAAGAAATCAGAAAAATATCTAAAAATAACATATAAAACGATTTCTAGACGAACTCAAAACGGGTGACGACCATAAGTCACTATGAACAATATCAAAAGGAAAATGAATAACAGATAAAGAAGATGTAAACGGTAATCTAATATGCTTGCCAAGAGGAGGACAAGACAAACACATGGACTTGGACTCTTTATGACAATGGATAGACTATGTACGTCATAAGTAATCAAGGATTGAGGTTCCATGATAGTCGAGGCATGTGTGCCAGAGAGTAAGAGACAGAGCGGCAAAAGCGGAGGGCAGAGCAACGGAAAGGAGTGAGGCCAAAGTGGAGATGCGATAGAGGTCACCAGTGCTATTGCATCTCATAAGTCTCGTGTCCGTCCATAGATCCTTCATAGAGAAACAAAAAGGATCAAAATCCACATTCACAGAGTTAGCAACAGTAAATTTTCGAACCGACACAAGATTCTTGATTAGATTCGATGCATGTAAGACATTATTTAGTGCAAGGGGTGGGAAAGGAGGGGTAAGAGCCGTATTACCGTAACCACGAATTGGGATTGATTGACCATTACCAATAGTTATCCCATGTTTGTTGCTCGTATTAAAATAGAATGAGAGAGTACATTGTTGGGATGTCATATGAGAGGATGCATTGGAGTTCATATACCACGACTCATCTAGAGGGGCGAGAGAGAGAGTGTGTGCATGGCAGCAACTATGTTCATGGGTGCATAGGGCCGCGGCTGCGCGGTTTGATCTGAGTAGTAGGCTTGCGCGAGCCGTGGGCCAAGGATGCTGGGGCTGCAAAAAGTAGGTGCACGCGGTGCGTGAGGAGCAGTCGGGTATGGAGAAGACGGTGCATTCCAGGGCGTGGTGTAGGGCGGATAGAGGTACGACCATTGCTAAATGGGAGAAAAGGTATAAGGCACACCCTCGCGACCAGTGGTGCATCTTTCGCGACGGAAAAAATTAGAACCGCGTCCCTGACCCCGGTTTTGCTGATTACAATTGTTGGATGCCCGGTTGGAGTCATGTGAAGTATGAGGATGACTGATGAGCGGAGCCATCCAAGAAAGGTTGGATCATGATAAGGGCGGGCTCAGTGGTGGTACGGGCGGCATGCTTTGCAAGGCTCGTTTCTTCAAGAGTCAGTCTGGAACGAGCCTTGGAAAAAAGTGGAAGGGGACCACTTTATTGAATAAGCGTAGCAATACCGCCATATGTATCAGTGAGACTCGCCATGAGTTGGAGAACTAACCACTGATTGGAAACATGGGCACCAACATTGACAAGTTGATCAACGAGCATCTTCAATTCCTGACAGTAGGCGCCGATGTTGGGAAAAGCGTCAAGAGTAGTGGACATAATTTGCTTTCAAGATGAACAACTCGGAAGTTTTTGTTATCTTGAAACAATTCTGCCAGACGGTTCCTAGCAGAGACGGCGGTGGCTTTTTTCTCGATGATCGTGTGAAGAAGATCATTCGAGATAGTGCCATAAATCCATTGAAGGACTATGGCGTTGATGCGAGCCCACATGCGCGATTCGAGGGGTTCATTAGAGGGGGGTCGGCTTCATCAGGAAAGAGATGATCCATGACCTCGTATGCACGCGCATGGATTTTGAACAATTCAGACAAAGAATTGTACTGTCCTGATTCAACATCAAGCATGATGGGAATGAAGTTGCAAATATTTGTGACCGTGAGGGCTGGAAGAATTTTAGAGGAAGAGAGAGAGGTGGCGGTTGTAACGACAATTTCTTGAATTCTGTAATTAAAAAACAAGAAAAAGATTACAAAATAAATTTGAGTAAATTTAAAAGTACAATTGTGGTTCAATCTCTATCTATTCCTCTGATTCAATTCTACAAGAACAATATTAAAATTTGTGGTGAAAATCTTTAATTTGATCTTCACTGAAATAATTTGAACTTGGAGAAACGTTAATTCGAGGGTCTTGGACTTGATCTCGGATTAAACGGTGATTTGATTTGAGGATTTAACTTGAGGATTTGATGAACACTGATTTGATTTGGGGATTTGATGGACACTGATTTGACTTGGGGATTTGATGAACACCGATTTGACTTGGAGATTTGATGAACAATGATTTGACTTGAGGATTTGATGAAGGGTGGTATGATCTTCGTCCTCAGTTCTTTGAATATGTGGGCTCTGATCTTCCTAGTACGGATTTTGATCTTTAAAAACGTTTTTTCGGGGGTCTTGTGACTTGATCTCGGATCAAACGGATTTTTGGCTTGAATGTTGTTGAAGAACTGTATGAATTTGATTTGGATTTTTTCGGATATGTTGAAGATTTGATCTTCTTGGCAGAGACACGATCTTCAAAAAATGGTTTTTGGATGAACTTGAGGCTTGATAGCGGATTGAAATGAGTTCTTAACGAAGAACACCTTGAAGATGGTTGAAGAATACCTTGAATGCCGCGAAGAACGCTTGAAGATGGATGAAGGTTACCTTGAATGCCGCAAAGAACGCTTGAAGATGGTTGAAGGATACCGTGAATGCCACGAAGAACGCTTGAAGATGGATGAATTTGGTAGAGCGAAAAATTTAGAGCTTTTCCCTCTTCAACTTGTAAATATTTTATGTGTGTTTTTTTCTTCTTCAAGACCACCTCTATTTATAGTTGTGGAGTGAATCTCAATTAGAATCTCCTGATGAGATGAACGGTTGTGATCGCGTCTATAATTCCTTGATATAGAAGACTTTATCTAGGAGAATCTTCTTTCCATCTCTTGAAGATTGAGACCTGGTGGGGAATTCTTTCCTTGTGTTGAGATTTGGTGGAGAATTATTTCCATCTCTTGGAGATTGAGACTTGGAGGAGAAGACTTTCCATGTCTTGAGATTTGATGAGCAATTATTTCCTTGTCTTAAGATTTAATTAATATATTTATTTTAATCCCTCAAAATATTAAGATTAAATAAAATATATTTTGTATTTCTTGCATCTTAAGAATTACCATCATTTAATTTAATTAGACACAAAATTAATGTGTCTACAAATTGCCCCCTCGAGACTTGTTCACAATTTGTGTTGAAAAGCACCAATGAGTGAATAAGTCTCGACATCTTTCTTCTTCTTGTTCTCGTGCTTCAATTCAACCACCATATATCCACTTCATGATTTTAGAACATTTGTGAGCTTCATCATTGGATCCATTAACTTGAATGTTGCATGAGCATTTTTTTTCCGGATATGACTAGGCTAAAAATGAACTTTCAGCTGCCTACGTATCCAATGAAGGAATCAAGTCATGACGTAGTTCAAAATAAATCAAGATGGATTAAAAAGGGGTGTCGTACACAGTTTTTACTCATGCGGGCCAGGAGTAACGTGCAGTTTAAGCTCGTGCATCATGGAGCAATTGACTTGAACATTTCTAGACAGTTTTATCTCATATCAAATAGGCTTTGACTTGAAGGATTTGTAGACCTTTTGGCTCGTGTCTAGGAGACTTGGAATTTTGAAGGATTTTTAGACCTTTTGGCTCGTGTCTAGGAGACTTGCACATATACTTTGAAGACTTGAAAGATTTGTAGACCTTTTGGTCGTGTCTAGGAGACTTACACATTTGCTTTGAAGATTTGAAAGATTTGTAGACCTTTTGTCTCGTGTCTAGGAGACTTGGACATTTGCTTTGAGGACTTGAAGGATTTATAGACCTTTTGGCTCGTGTCTAGGAGACTTATGCATTTGTTTTGAAGATTTGAAGGATTTTCTTTGAGTTTGGATATGCAAACAGTTTATACGCGTCTTGAGGAGAATGTTGATAGTTTATACTCTTATCAAGGAGTATATATCTTGACACTTAATTTGAGAATTTGAGATAGTTTAAGCTCGTATCAAGGAGCATATTGGTTGGATCAAAACTTGACAGCGCGCCCTCTTCATTGTCATCGTAGTCGTCTGTATCATCACTTTCAATATCAAGGCCATGAGTTGAGCTTTCTTCTTTAATAGAGTTTACACTCTTCTCTATGTCATGCGCTCGCGTCGCCAATTCTTCAAAGTTTCATGGTTTGATTCCTTGAAGTACGTAAGAGAGACTCCAATTCATCCCTTGAGTGCAAATCTCCATAGCTGAAGTTTCAGACAGTTTCTCTTTGCAACTTAAGGATAGACTTCTCCACCTATTGATGTACTCAATCATTGGTTCGTCTTCTTGTTGATAAGAATTTGCAAGTTCAATCATGCTTACAGTACGCCGAGTGCTATAAAAGCGATTGAAGAATTCGGTTTGTAGATCGTGCCAATTGTCAATAGAGTTTGGCTCACGATCAGTGTACCAATCAAATGCAAAGTCTTCTAAGGTTCGAACAAACTGCTTGACTAGAAGATCTCCATCAGTGCTGACACTATTGCATGTCTCAATGAAGTGAGCAACATGTTGTCTTGGGTCTCCAGTCCCATCGAATGTTTGAAACTTTGGAGGTTGATAGCTTTTCGGCATTTGTAATTGCTCAATTCTTTGAGTGTAAGGCTTCGTATAAGATTTGGAAGACTTGTGTTGAGCTTTATGATCATTTGCAACTTCTTCAATGAGCTTCTTCAATTGATCGGCAGAGAGAAATCCTTGTGGGGGAACTTGGATTTGTTTGCTTGAAGACTTAGAATTTTCTCCAACTTCAACATCTTTAATGTTTTTCTCGGCAAACTTTGTGTGCATCATGGCGCCTTACTTTTCCTTCCTTGAGAGACTTGACTTGTGGAAAAGGGAAGTGGTGTGGATTCTTTCGCTTGGAACTTCATCAAACTCTTGAGCTTCAACTCATTGAGTAGCATTTTCATGCGCCATGCTTTGATCGCTGCTTTCCACGAGCTCTTGCTTTTGGAGATGAGGAAAGACTTAAATTTCGTTGATTGTAGTCTTGATACATCCTTGAAATTCAATGTTGTTGGTGGCTTCTTTGGAACTTTCAACTCCTTCTTTGCTCTCTAGCTTTTGGAGAAGGCGATTCAAATGTTCATCACATTTTTGAGTTTGATTTGTAAGATTTTCAATGGCTCTTGCAAGCGCTGCAACTTGCCCTTCAAGTGAGGATGCTTGATCATCTTATTTAGCTTCATGTCTTGCCCGGTGTGAGTGTATATTTCACCATCGGTTGCGAAGAGCCTCCGCTTGTTGCCCCCATTGACTTGTCCATTGTTAAGCAACACTGACTTCTTGTGACTTCAAATTTGAGACTTGTTGAAAAAGAGATGAGAGGTAGAGATGGTTCTACTGGGCGTGCCAAATTTGTAACGATAAATTCTTGAATTCTGTAATTAAAAGACAAGAAAAATATTACAAAATAAATTTGAGTAAATTTAAAAGTACAATTGTGGTTCAATCTCTATCTAATCATCTGATTCAATTCTACAAGAACAATATTAAAATTTGTGGTGAAAATCTTTAATTTGATCTTCACTGAAATAATTTGAACTTAGAGAGACGTTAATTCAAGGGTCTTGGACTTGATCTCGAATTAAACGGCGATTTGATTTGAAGATTTGATGAACACTGATTTGATTTGGGGATTTGATGGACACCGATTTGACTTGGGGATTTGATGAACAATGATTTGACTTGAGGATTTTATGAAGGATGGTATTATCTTCGTCCTCAGTTCTTTGAATATGTGGGCTTTGATCTTCCTAGTACGGATTTTGATCTTCAAAAACGATTTTTCAGGGGTCTTGTGACTTGATCTCGGATCAAACGGATTTTTGGCTTGAATGTTGTTGAAGAACGGTATGAATTTAATTTGGATTTTTTCGGATATGTTGAAGATTTGATCTTCTTGGCAGAGACACGATCTTCAAAAAATGGTTTTTGGATAAACTTGAGGCTTGATAGCGGATTTAAATGAGTTCTTAACGAAGAACACCTTGAAGATGGTTGAAGGATACCTTGAATGCCGCGAAGAACGCTTGAAGATAGATGAAGGATACCTTGAATGCCGCAAAGAATGCTTGAAGATGGTTGAAGGATACCGTGAATGCCGCGAAGAACGCTTGAAGATAGATGAATTTGGTGGAGCGAAAAACATAAAGCATTTCCCTCTTCAACTTGTAAATATTTTGTGTGTGTTTTTTTCTTCTTCAAGACCACCTCTATTTATAGTTGTGGAGTGAATCTCAATTAGAATCTTCTGATGAGATGAACGGTTGTGATCGCGTCTACAATTCCTTGATATGGAAGACTTTATCTAGGAGAATTTTCTTTCCATCTCTTGAAGATTGAGATTTGGTGGGGAATTCTTTCCTTGTGTTGAGATTTGGTGGAGAATTCTTTCCATCTCTTGAAGATTGAGATTTGGAGGAGAATACTTTCCATGTCTTGAGATTTGATGAGCAATTATTTCCTTGTCTTAAGATTTAATTAATATATTTATTTTAATCCCTCAAAATATTAAGATTAAATAAAATATATTTTGTATTTCTTGCATCTTAAGAATTACCATCATTTAATTTAATTAGACACAAAATTAATGTGTCTTCAGCGGCGGCCATGAAAAAGGCGGCTCTTTTGTTGGACGAGTTGGCCGTTAGGTTAGGATCGATAGGGTTTGTCATTGAGAAAGAGAGAAGAGGCGTGATACCATGTAAGATTGTAATATTGGCCTTGCCTTCCATTCAACACAATGTGCAATATATACAATAGGTGAATCCTATGACTAAGGAAACTATATATCACAATAAGGAAACTACCTATCAAGATAAATACCAAAGATATACACAATATTCTATTCTAACCTAATAATAATGAAATGGGTACCAAAAACTTACTCAACGCACTCCTAACGATTTCCATAAGAGCATGATTATGCCTTTCAACAATACTATTCTGTTGAGGCGCTCTACACTTTGTGTATTGAGCGCAATGCCATATTTTCCAAGAAATTTAGCAAATGGTCTTGATCATTGTCTGATTCTATCAAAACTTTCATAAAATTCATCACCTCAATAGGATTTGATAGTTTTCTCATTCTATCTTATTGTCATTATACTTCAGCAGCATAAGCCCTTAAGGAATTTATGGCTTCAAAAATTTATGCAATGAATACATATAATGAAAACCGTTCTAGCCCTCCCAATATGTCCTGGTTTTTGGGAAACTTTGATTAAATTATTTTAATTTGCTTCGGGAAAGATTCATGTAAGGAGGGACTTGTCCCCACTAAAATTATGAGAGCAATTACTAGTACCAAAATTGTGGGAGGAATTTATACTTGCTAAAGTGTTGGGAACTTGGAAGGGATATATCCTTTCGAAAATTCTGAGACAAGTTGAAATCATGTTCCTTCATCTTGGGGCGAGGTCTTTTGGAGATTTTTTGGGGACAAATAATCCGTTCTAATATGTCTTCTAAGATGAATTTTCCAATAAGGGAAATGATAATCCCACCAAACCCCTTAACTCTACATACTTTATAGATTCAGGGTTAAAACTTTCTTTTAGCACCACCGGGACACAAATTATTGCCGTTTGTGCTATTTGCCCCATTTCCATTTCATGACGGTTCTTCGATCAAAAATCCCTAGAAAAGTTATTTTGAACAGAATCTTTCCCTCGTCGAGTTAATTCTGATTGTGGTGACGGTATCGCAAAATTCAAATCAATTTCACTGAAAACTTAATTTAAGTTCAAGAGATTTCCAAAAAATACGAAGAACACCTTCAAAGTATTCTTCATATTTGAAAAAATAATAATTAAAATTAAATTTCACGCGTAATGACTTTGAATTTTGCGTTACTGTCAATAGTCACTACCATCGGAATCGTCTCAACGAGCGGAAAAGTCAATTTGCAAGAAGAATTCGGCAAAAGCTTTGCGACAATTGGCGGCGGTAGAGCGGCGGGTTGCCGGAAAACTTTGCTGAAATTTTTATAGTTGGACTCAATCTTCTCCTCCTCGAGACGATTTCAATATCCCAAAATTCACTCCTATTACACGGGACATTTAATCTAAATTCAAGAAATCTCCAAATCTCCGGCAAATAAGAAGAACACCATCAAAACTCTATGGACAAGAGGAAGATTTTGTTCAAAATAATTATTTTAGCGGTTTTGGTCGAAAAATCGCAGAAAAAATGGAAAATTGGGCAAATCGCACAAAGGATAATAGTGTGTGCCCCACCAGTACTAAAATAAAATCCTGACCCTGAATCCACTAAATAGGTATAGTTTGCAAGGTTTGGTGAGATAATTCCTTCCAATAATTTGTAGGAATTGTTCATTATCAAAAATGCCCCTTTTGTTTGGTGATATAACCTCGATAAAAATGACTATTTTTTGTTACGATTTTAATGTTGCCATCAACTTAATTTGAAAGATATGGCTTATCCAAATACATTGCTTACATGAGAAAAATCCAGGACTGCGGGCGATATTGCAATTCACATTGTTACTTATGCGCAAGGATGGCATGAAGCCACGATGAAGACTTCAAACGGTGATCGCGAGGGAGGTTGTACTTTAAATGCGCATATTGCGGGTTGTGTGAAAATTAATTTTGACGGGGAGAGTTTTGAAGATATGGTCACGGTAGGTATTGGTATTGTAGTACGAGACTCTCATAGGGAGACCATTGCGCGGGTGCAATGATGATTGGAGGCAACGCTTGCGCCCGTTGTGTCAAGGCACGAACAACTCTTTGGGCGATTCGGGTGGCGATTGGAATGCAATGGAATAAAATTATTTTTTAGGGGGACTGTCTTAATGTCATTCATGATATTATCTCTCGACGACTGGGTGACAACCTCCAAGCAAATATTATCGAGGACATTGTGAGGTTGTTGAATCCTTATGACGACTTTTCATTTAATTGGATCACGAGAAAGGCGATCGGAGAAGCTCATAATCTTGCACATAACACGTCGTTTAATGCCGAGGGTCCAAAATCTCTTGCTTTGTTGTTATGTAATGGTTTCTTTAGTTGTTGGCTTAAAGGTCGTCTGTTATTTTTATTGAAAAAGCTCTCCTTATCTTCCAAGTCAATGACAACAATATCCCTCATATTCGAAATTGACTTCATTTTCTATTGTATAAATTGACTTCATGAGCCTAATAAATAAACATGTAGTTTTTAAATTTTATGATTCAAAACGCACTGTTATACCCTTGATCTTTGAATTATTACAAGAGAATTTGTTGGACTTTGACGTTAGTTTCCTTAACATCTTTTTAATAATATTATCATTCTTAAGGAAAAAAAAAGATATGGCTTATCGAAGACAAGTGTTTCAAACGTCTCTTATTCACCATTTTTGGGAACCATTTAAAACTTCTCTTCCTTTTTGTTCTTCCTTTTTTTCTCCTCGTTTAACTAAGATTGTCACTGTTTAAATCACATATTAATAGTTTAGTCTCATATATATCGCCGACCAAAAAATATCCATATATTAATACTTTGTTAAATAACCTCCAATTTTTTTAATGTCAACATATATATATATTTCTCAAAGCTCATAATTCGTCATTGAGAACATGAGTTCGAACATGTTTTAACATTTTCCGTTTTTTATTACATGTCATGTACTCATGTACTTATTGTTTTCTTATAATTCTTTCGTGGTACGTTTATTGTTTAGAATCTTCATATTTAAAGACTGAAATAACAATGCGGGTGATAGGTAAACGTAACATTTTTAAACAAATCTATAAGATGATATATTAGCCGACGTAACATTTTAATATAAATCTATATTTATGTAGAAATTCCGGATCATATGTGGTAGATCTATTGGTGCATGTTTAGTGCAACAAAACGGCTCAAATGCAAAAAAAAAAAAAAATATGCCATAGGACCAGTTTTCGATTTAACTGACCAATTGCATCGAAAAATTTCAATGCAAAGTTTCGCCGCATTAGGTCTCATTGCAGACAAATTGCATCGAAATATTTCGATGCAAAAGTCAAATGCATGAAAAAATTCATTTGCAAACATTGTATAGGAAAAAAGCAATGCACAACATCTTGTTAGGAATAATTTCGATGAAGGACGGGCACTGCAAGGAAAAATTTCATTGCAAGCTGCTTTATGCACAAAAGAAGAAGTAGCCCACGTGGCAGATCCAATTCTGAGTGGGGCAGAGCTTGCAACGAAAATTTTCCATCCAAATACTAACTAAAATCATCTAATTATATTTTTTACCCTATAGTTTTCTTAACTCACTAAATATTTTCAAACAAACCCAAGTCTTCTAATTATCATATTCCTACAAGAAAGTCTCAATAAATCACATTTCAACACCACAAAAGTTTTTAACTTGACAATTGAGTCTTTATTTTTCTCAACTACCCTTTTGACCCAAAAACTTATTCTCAAATACAAATTAACCCCTAAAGTCCAATCTTTTGTCAAAACTAACATAAAACAACAACAATCATACCATTCAAACATAAAACAACAATAATCAACTAGCATAATCACACAATAATGAAAAATAATCAAAAATAATTAACTTTAAATTCTCACGAATATAAATAACGGACATAAATTGAAATAAATTATATCAAAATGTTGCTTGAGAGTTATAGACCACTTACCCGTAGATTTCGGGATGAACATCGTCGGGTAATCGCCGGTTAAAATGGCGTCAACGGGCGCCAGTCAACAATGTGTGTTTGTGTGTGTATGTCGTGAACAAGGCAAAAATGGGATGCATGTACCTATTTCAGTAATCCTGCAACGAAATTTTACTATGCCACGTGTTGCATAGCAAAATTTCGTTGGAGGAACAGACTTTTGCAACACAATATTTCCATCCTACGTGGAGAATGGAAAAATTGTGTTGCATCGCACGTTGCCCAAGGCAAAAAATGATAACTTTTTCTTTTTGGGTCCCACGTTAACTTAAAGTTGGTACTATGCATCGAAATTTAGGCAATTTCATGAAGATATTGTCTTGCTTTTGCTTTGCAACGGAATTTGAAAATTTCCTTACATAAAATTCAATGCATTTGTCTTGTTTTGTTGTAGCGGTCGAAGTCAGTTGTTTTAGTCATGTGCCATCACCCATAACTTACAACTTCAGACAAAAAAGTAACAAATACTTTTACACCTCTTAAACATGTCCTGATCATAATGTCATTTTCTGATTTTTTTTGTTATTTCAGAGACAACGTTCCACAACACCGTTAGTTAAAATAAAAAGTAGTATCATGTTTGTAATATACTAATCATTTAGCTATATATTAATAATGATTCAAGTAGTACTTGGCACATATTTATTATATTGTATTTTTATTTTATTTATGGTTTTTTGAGTAAGACAAAGAACATAGTCAAACAAAGCGATAAAAGTGTGACTATAAAGGACCATTTGGGCAAGAAAATCAAGCAAGAAATACAGTATGAGTGCATGCCACTTTACTGTTCTAAATGACTTAGTAATTGGCATGACTGCGCTAATAAACCTGCTAAGCCAAATAGAAAGCAACAACAGGTGAAAAAGGTTCATGTGGCAAAGGGAACCAAAGCTCCTAAACAGGCACTAGCATAGTCAAAATGCAACAGAGGTTGGGAATTCTCTTAAAGAGGTGGTGACTGTAGATGAGCATGAAAAAGAGCACGGGGAATGGTTTGAAGCGGCAAGAGGCCGAAAGAACAAAGGAAAAGAGAAGGCCAAGGAGACTATTTGTGTTGGGTGTTTTGAAGTTTTGCATGAGAATGGGTTTACTCCCCTAAGGCTTAGTGATGATTGTTTAGGGGATGAAGACTGCATTCCATGATACTTTCATGGAATGTAAGGGGCCTGAATAAAGTAGCTAGGCACGGGGAGATATGGTCCCGTCTCCTACATAATAAATGTGACATAGTGATATTAATAGAGACAAGAGTAAAGGAACAAAAAGCAAATAGAATAATGAGCAAGTTTGGTTCCAACTGGTGTTACTTTGATAACTACACCAAGCATGCTAATGGTAGAGTTTGGGTTCTTTGGGATCCAAGTAAAGTGGTGGTAGATAAGAAAGAAGAATCCGATCAATTTATCCATCTTACAGTTATGAATTTGAAAGGAGATTTACAATATTGGCTCACAACTATCTATGCATAGAATCAACTAGACTTGAGGAGAGAACTTTGGAAAGACTTCGAAAGGATCTCAACTAGACTACAGGGTTCTTGGCTCATCATAGGTGACTTCAATAATGTACTTGCACAAAAGGACAGGGTTGGTAGAGCTAATGTGCATCTTAGTGAGTATGTGGGTTTGGAGAAAATGATGAGTAAGGTTGGGATCTTTGAAGTTGAGTCCACTAGTTTCCACTTTACTTGGTCAAATAAACATGAGGTAGATGGGTTGATCTATTCTAGAATAGATAGAGCAATTGCTAATGTTGATTGATTCTTGAATTTTAGTCATGCAAAACTTGAGGTACTCCCACCAGTCATATTTGACCATTCTACGTTGAAGTTGGCCACTGTGTCTAATTCAAATGTCAACTGCTACATGTTTAAGTTTTTAAATTGTGTGGCTAAGGAACCAGACTTCTTGCAGACTATGAGGACTAGTTGGGCAGGATAGGTGATTGGAACACCCTATGTTTAGGCTCTAGACTAAATTGAAGAGGTTACAAAGTCACATGAAACATCTTGCCAAGAAATTTGCCAGGTGTCCCAGAGAGTGATTGAAAGCAGGGAACAACTGGATACATTACAAAAAGCTCTTTCCGTAGATATGTTTAATCCATGACTGATTGATGAGGTGAAGAAAAGTTCAAATTATCTAATGGAGCTGCATAAGGTTGAAGAGAAAATATTGTGCTAGAAGTCTAACATCGCTTTAATTGGGAGATGTCAATAATGCCTACTTTCATGCATTTGTTAAAGAGAAAAATACTAAGAAGGGATTGTATAAACTGCAGGCAAGAAATGGAGTTTTGTTGACTGGGAAAGAAGAAATTGAAGGGGAAATTATCAGCTTTTATGGTGACTTAGTTGGTCAATCGGCTACTATATTGCGGGGAGTTGACATACCATCACTTAGAGCTGGTAACACACTGAGTAGAGAGGGCATTGCAGTTGATACAACCAGCGGAGGAGTTAGAAATCTGGGAAGATTTAAAGGGTATAGGAGACACAAAGGCCCCGGGTATAGATGGCTACAATTCTCTATTCTTTAAAGCTTCCTAGTCGCTGATCAACTTGGATGTGATTGATGTTGTTCAGGAATTCTTCCAGAATGAGAAAATTTATAAAGCGGTGAAATGTACCTTAGTCTCTCTTATTCCTAAATCTCCCACTGCTCATACTGTTAAAGATATGCTGCCAATCTCTTGTTGTACCACTATCTTGAAAATCATCTAAAAAATCCTCACTTTAAGGCTGGGTAAAGTGAACAACATGGTAGTGGGCGATAATCAATCAGCTTTCATCCCGGGTAAAGTGATCCATGATAATATTATGCTGACCCAAGAACTAGTAAGGGGTTATGGAAGAAAAGGTGTGTCTCCAAGAGTGATGATACAAATGGATATTCAAAAAGCGTATGGCACAATTAAATTGGGAACTCTTAGAAAAATCATTGTGGCTCTTGGGTTCCCTAGCAGATTTGTAAGTTGGGATATGTTGTGTGTCACAACTGTTTAATATAGGTATGTGGTAACTGGCTTCCCTTCTCAATTGTTGGTTACTAAGAGGGGACTGTGAAAAGGAGATCCCATCTCTCCTCTCATATTTGTCTTAGTTATGGAGTACCTTCATAGAGTCTTACTTGGCTTGAAAAAGATCCCAGACTTCAACTTTCACCCCAAGTGTGAGGAATTGGCTATCGTAAAGTTGTGCTTCACGGATGATTTGATGATGTTATGTAGAGGGGATGAGGAGTCTGTGAGACTGATGATGCATAAGTTTCCTATGTTCTCAGCTGCAACAGGTTTGAAAGCTAGCCCCAAAAAATGTAAAGTTTTCTTTGGGAGTGTGGATGAGCAGATACAAGCAGCAATTTTGAGGTTAACAGGTTATGAGATGGGTCATATGCCTATAAGACACCTGAGGGTGCCTCTTGATAGCAAGAAGTTAATTGTGAGTACTTGTAGCCCTTTGATTGAAAGAATACTAGAGTTTGAGCGCCAGATTACTTAGTTACTCGGGCCAGCTGCAACTGATTCGAAGTGTAGTTTTTGCCATTGCTAACTACTAGCTTCAAGTTTTTCCTCTACCAAAAACTGTTCTACAACATATTGAAACTATATTTAGGACATTTTTGTGGACGGGAATTGAGTAGAAAAGCCCATGTAGCCTGGGACATATATGTGACGCCAAGAACGAGGGGTAATTGAACATTATTTCTCTGAAGGAATGGAACAGGGCAACCATTGCAAACCTCCTTTGGAACATAGCGGCAAAGGCAGATAAACTATTAGTTCGCTGGGTACATTGCTACTACTTAAAAGAGGACAATTATGATAAATTCCAGCCAAAGCAGTCAAGTTCATGGATAATTAAAGTCGTCTTCAAACACATGTATTTGATGTTATAGAATACTGGGTGGTTAGAGGCGCAAAGGAGTGGAGTATATTGTACCAATAAAGTATATCGTGAGCTTAGGGTGCAGAAACCACAAGTCCATTGGAAGAAGCTATTCCTTGGGAATTTGGCTCGACCTAGAACCATATTCTCGTTGTGGTTATGTTGTCAAAGCATATTTTCCACGAAGGATAGGCTTACAAAATTTGGCATAACTACAGATGGACTCTGCATGTTTTGTGGTAATAGTGAATCTACGGAGCATCTATTCTTTGCTTGCTCAGTCACACATGGGATTTGGAAAAAAGTACTTGACTAGATGAAAATTCAGCATCAACCTGGCGGCTGGGAATCAGAATGTAGATGGTTGATCTCAATGAGTAAAGAAAAAAGTATGAGAGCTAAGGTATTAAAACTGGTTGCTGTTGAGACAATTTATGCGACATGGATCTAACGCAATGCTGCAGTCTTTGGAAATACAACAGTGAATGATGTAATTAGTGAACATGTGATTGAAGTTGTGAAAATACGAGCTGGACAAAACGTAGGGTTAAAACTCTACTGCTCCAGATCATAGTTTATACTTGTGGCTTATAGATGCTTACAGATGTGTGTAGGCAGTTTTGTTAGAGTTTTAGTTTGTTTGGACTAGCTTGGATTTGCGGATTGGCCATTGTACTTGAAATATTTTGGTAATGGAATTAAGTTCTTGCTAAAAAAAAGCGATAAAAGTAACAAGTGCATGTAATGCATGTAACTCTCAGCTTTAGTGGTGCACAAACTCTCAAAATTAAAGCAAAACAATAAAGCCAAAGAATAGAACAATGCCATTTAATTAGATGATTTCATAAAGATATATAAGCTCATTTCCCTATCCAAATTAAATTCACATATCACCAGCAACTTGGGGACGAAAAGCACAACAAGAATCAGAAATAACAAAGAAAAATTCATCGCGGTAACGATAGAGGTAAAAGTTCATCATTTCTCATCAAAACACGTACAATATGTATCTCCGATTATAGTAATAGGTGACGCATTTCCTTGTTGATATTCTACATGTATAAGAAGGGACAACATTAAATAAGACAGTGTAAAAGCTTTAATTGCCCGCCTAGAATATTATACTGAAATCTTTTGTTAGGGGTGTTAGTTTAGGACTTAAAAGAAACTAGGTAAATTATTAAATTTTTTTATAGGTAAATAATATAATATTTAATTTCAAAACGAAAGGTGAAGCTGAGAAAATCTAGCGATGTGATAAGATAATTTGCTCTGACTAATACACCAGCCGTTTTTTTAGGTGAGATGTACAGTCTTCTTTTGGTTTTTGTCTTTCTGCCTTACGCCCTTACCAAATTTGTGAATGCCAGCGGTTAGTTACGTGCCCATAAAAGTCGATACCTTCCTATCTTCCATGGTGGACCAGTTTTCTACCTTATTAAGCCCATTATTATTAGTAGATTTTTGTACCACTAATCATTATCTATATATATATATGTGTGTGTGTGTGTGTGTGTGTGTATGTGTGTGTGTGTGTATGTAACTGTGCATATATTAATTCATTATTAAGTGAGACTAATTAAGGGGAAAAAAAAGTGAGACTACATCAGGTTTGTGAATTCTTTCGATTAATGTTCACTTTGCTCATATCGTTTTAGTATAAGACAGTTGCGCTATTGGAATTTCAACATAATTATTAGCGAGAGAAGATTTGGCCTATAATCCAAAAGAATATTTTAGGTTTTTGGCAAGCAGCACCCTGTGATTTGGGAAACAGGCAAGAAACCTCCCCGTGTTTTGAAAAGAGGCAAAAACAACCCCTGTGCTTTCAGAATCATAGCAAAATACCCCCTCATCTGCGAAAGTGTTATGCACATGCCAAGGAATGAGAGTGGGGATCCTTTTTGAACCTGAATCATTCCAAAAGCTTTTGATACTTTTGTCTTTAACTTTAAAAAATTACATTTCTGACCCAACAAGTTTTATTTTGTTTAATCCTTTGCGAAACTTGAAAAATGGTATCAGAGCATGGTTTATTTATTTTATGTGGTTATTTATTTATTTACGATAATTCATAATTATCTCTTGAGAGGAGTATTTTACAAAATATGAGTAATCCAGTTTTGGATGACATCTGGGATTCCCCGATCCAGATCCCCATGAGGGGAAATGCATGCACAAGTATTAAAAGGCGAATTATCGCTTTAACAAGATACCGTAATTTCCAAAAAATGGAAATTAAATACCACGATGTTCTTTGTTGCGACTTAGAACAAATTGGATATATGTGTTCTATCAAGGAAGAAAGGATAGAAAGTGTCAAGCGGTTAAATATTAGCCTAGAAAAGGCCAATAAACAAAGTTCAATACTAAGCTTGTAACATGCCGGTATGACACTAGAACAAGAGCTCCAACTCTTGTTGGATAAGTTAGTTAATCTAGCTAATCATAGACCAGATAATCTCCCTGGCATTAGAGCTAAGTTCATAGCTATTAATGGCTTCTCGGCAGATATTACACGAATAAAGAGATTAATCACTGAAAGAAATAACCGTTCTTCATGAGTGATTTAGTCTTGCCAGATTTTCACGAGCTCCAGACAGACGGCTCCAAGCTATCACAGGACCTCAGAGAAGTCCAGAAGACAGTCCAGGCCTATGGCAATCATCAGTTCCATATGCTCGAACGCCTACAAGAAATAAGAGACAAGGTTGAAGCCATGTCTCGACGACAGAAAGAGATCTTGGAAAATCTACAAGATATCCAACAAAGAGTCAAGAGCTTGGAATCTATGCCAAGGTCATCCGAAAGAAGGAGAGTTGGATGGTTGCCACCATCTTTCGGGAATGAGCCCTTATTACATCAAAAGGGCAAAGCAGTCGAGGTCAAAAGAGAACTGACCACGAGTGAGAAGCTAGAAGCAAGGATACGTGGAGAACCCAACACATATTGAGATCATGTCCAGATTCAAGATCGACGATTTCAACTTCGAGATCGGGCGCGACCTTTCTGATCTTGCTGAATCACTTTCAAGACTTAACTTGAAAATGTCCAAACATATGAAAGTGCACTTGTGCCAAGTCAGAACCCTCCCCAGGGACAATCTACGGTTACAGAGGGCGTCGAATCTTCCATCCCAAGTCCGGAACCAATTCGGGAAGAGCCAAGTCGAGAGGAACCCATGCCGCACCAGCATGATTTCGTAGCGGGATCCATGTACAACCGGATTCCAACCAGGGCGAGGGCAAGGAGGCCAGACGTTCATGAAACACCATACGGGAGATCTCAACTCGATCCAATACACCCGTATGGGCTTATGCTCAATCTTGATACTCTGGATTTCAAGAATCGCGAAGCCCTAATTGATGAATAGGCATCGGCAATGAGAATTGCAGCGGCAACGCTCGAACTGGACAAAGAAGGATTCATCATGATGTTACAGATGAGTCTCGAAGGATCGGTCAAGATCGGATGGGAACATGGAACTCCAGAAATTAGAAGTGGGGTCCTATCCGGTGATTCTCTCAAAGATATTGTTGATAGAATGGCGAGGCTTTTCAAGATCTACTTCATCGGAGAAGGATACTTTGTTGATCCCCAAACCGGAGGAGGTGACCAGGAAAAAGTCAGGAGATACGAACAAGCGTTGTATAGCTTGGAACTACATGACATATGTAGTGTTGATCTATACATTAAGCTGTTCACCGAGTATAGGTGGAAGAGCCGAATTGGGGAAGATACGGCAATTCCCCTTTTCTTCGCCAAAATACCAAGCCCACGGCGAGAAATGTTACTGAGAGAATATACACCCATTGGAGTCGACACGGTGGCCCAAAGGATGTCCTTTCTCAAGGTCAAACTAAGCGAATGGTGCCAGAAGGCAGCAATTCAAAAGAATTTCAAGAGGCTGAAAAGGATCAATAAATCAGCCCGTCTTTGCTGCGACGACAATGACATCCCAACAGTCATTGGTGCACCAGAGAGACATCGAAAGAAGAAACATAGGGATCAACCCTATGAGCGGAGAAGCAAGTTCCCCAGGAGAACCTCGTGGAGACCAAGAAGATTCTGGTCAAAACAAATGGCACGAAGTTACAAATCAGAGCACAGACCAGGACCCAGCCGAGGAAGAATGTCTTCCAGCCAAGGGAGTGCTAACAGAACACCAGCAAGGCGAACTTTCAGGAGAGCACACACACGTGTTAATGAAAGCTTCAAAGACTGCAACTGTTGGACGTGCGTGGCCAAGGGACACATCTCAACAGATTGCCCGGAAAACCAAAAAAGAGGAGTTAGACAGTTCGAAGCTACGCCGGAGTTCGAAGAAGCTGTCTACTTTCAAGACCTTGTTCAGGTATACCAGTTTGAGGATATTCCCTCAGATGAAAGTATATATGAGGAAGACGAAGGACCAGATGAGTCTTCAGAATCAGAATCAGAATCAGAATCAGACTGAAGACGAGGAAATCTTCCATCAGGAAGTTCAAGAAGACATGACGGGGTTCTTCTCACAAACCAGCATTTCTCATAAAGCCCTGATGAGAATTATGCGGGAAGATCTAAAATTACGAGTTTACGATGGATTCACCATTGGAAAAATGGAGAGAACCCTGGCTCAGCTAAGCTTCAGGCCAAGAAAACATCACATAATTTACAAGGTTACGGCGGGAGAAATTGCAATCCCAATGGAGCTGACCAATAATGTGATGGAAATGCAACTAGTTCCTATTAATGAGATCAAATAGGAACTAAGGAGACTCAAGCCAGAAGTTGCTCAGAAAATGTCATGGATCCATATCGGAGCCATACGAATTCTGATCAAAGCGACATTCAAAGAAGGAATCAATTCCACAATTGACATTGCCATCTTTGATCGAAGAATCCAGAACCTAAGAAATGCCTGTCTTGGAGGGATTTCAGGAAATCTATTCGCAGGAAAAGTGGCAACATTCATTTATCCAAAAGTTGCCTATAACCTTGCCGATAAAGATTTCAGCAGAGTCCTAACTCTACATCAGGACTTCAAAAACAAGGAGTTAATGAAGGAAGGAAACCGACCTTACTCCATTACATACAGTATCTCCTACGCACTCTCAAATACTCATCATTCAGATCTCTTCCAGAGAAATGAGTTCGTCGAGATACCAGAAATCTTTGAGAAGGTGGCCCATGCAGTCAGGCCAGAGATTTCCAGCTTACCTCATATTCATGAAATGGATATGATCATCAGAGACCAACCAATTTTTGGCAAAGATACGAGTCAGAGGTTCGAGCCAAGAAGAGTTTCTTTCCAAGAAAACAAGATGCAAAGTCTCACCTGGGGAAATAAACCAATCGTCGAGGTTGTTATCGATCCAAAGGATTCACAACCAAGGGTGAACTTTAATGTCCAGGAGGATGGGGAGAAGTCGAAGTCATCTTCGACACCACCCAGAAGGATAATACACTACCATGCGACGCATTGTATTATCTAAAACAGCCATTTGTTGGAAGGTATCAAGGAAACCTAAAGCTAGGTGGATTTGATTTCATAATCAACGGACGTGCAGGAAAGATCCCAGAACACCTTGTTCTTGGAACCGAATTTCTCGAGGATCACAAACCTTGGGAAAGATTGCCAGAAGGAATGGAGTTTACGGTGGAGGGGAAGCGATACCGGCTCAAATGACCACCAGTCCATTCTCGATTTACATTTCGGTAGGAATGTTATACAAGAAATATCGAGCCGAATACTTTGCAGCGTATATCGACTCATGAGCAGGAATTTGCACAGCAACGCCAGGAGTCTTCCCCAGAGAAATCGGAAAAGATTTACCAGCAATTGCAGGAAGGGATTTCTCGAAGAAAATCATCGTCTTCAAACGAGGAATAAAGCAGTCAGAAATACTTATTGGCGGTGCTGGAGGTACCCCATGGTACAAGGTCAAGACGCCACCAATTTATTTCCACGATACAGGGGCCGATATTTTACTTGGCAACAACTTCCTGCAAACGTTCAAACGCTTTACGCAGGATAATGAAACAAGACGGCTTATTCTTACAACCATTTGTGATCATAAGATTTTGGTGCAGAGATTGACGCAGGCGTTTTATCGAAAAATGCCAATCCAATTTCGCAGCAAGCGTGGTGATGAAGGAAAGCTTCTACACCCAAAAATGAAGGACCAGAGAAGATATGGTAATGCAATCCTACAACTTAGGATTGAAAGCCTGGGCGGTTGGCAAATCGAAAGGATCAGAAATGAGACAATTGAGATCCTAAAAGCCAGCCTAGAACTGAGTCTTCATATTGACATCACAAACGAAGAACAGACCTCAATTGAAGATGTCAAAGTCAAGATCTAGAGAAATTATGAAGAGGACCCTCTGGCATGGTGGAACAAGAATGAACTCAAGGCGACCTTAAGAGTTCAAAAGGGAAAGGAGAACGAGTTGGTCAGATACATGCCTATCCTTATGAACCAAGAGGATCGAAAGGATATGAAAAAGATTCTTAAGGAACATCTGGACCTTAAGCTTATCTCACCAGGAGTTTCTCCCTATAGCAGTCCTGGGTTCTTAGTCAGAAACCATGGAGAAATCAAGAGAGGAAAACCAAGGCTTGTGATCAACTACCAAGGGATCAACAAGATCTTGGAATTCGATGGATATTATATCCCGAACCGTGAACACTTGATCAACTGCGTCCAGAACGCAAGAGTCTTCTCTAAGTTTGACTGCAAATCAGGGTTCTATCAAATCAAGATGGAAGAAGAAAGTAAGAAGTTTACAGCCTTTTCCACACCACAAGGACACTATATCTGGAATGTCATGCCAATGGGATTGGCTAATGCGCCCCAGATATATCAAAGGAAAATGGATAATCTCTTCAAGGATTATTTCAAATTCATGTTCGTATATGTCAATGATATTCTCATCGTCTCGATGAACGTCCAAGAACACATCAAACATTTGGAAATCTTCTCAGATGTTTGCCACAAATAAGGATTAGTGCTATCACAAAAGAAGGCGGTAATTCTTACAAGGAAGATCGAATTCCTTGGAGTCGAGATTGACGAATCAGGTATTATCCTCCAAAGTCATTTGGTGGAAAAGGTACGTGATTTTCCTGATGACCTCAAAACGGTTAAACAACTCTAAAGTTTTATGGGGTTAGTTAATTTTACTGGAATGTTTATTAACAATCTGGCAAGTTACAGGAAAATATTCAGTCCATTACTCAAAAAGGATGCAGGGTTCAGATGGACGAATGAACACAAGGAAACGGTACGGAAGCTTAAAGCTATCTGTCAGGACCTCCCCAAACTTGCAATTCCGAATGATGAAGATGATCTTGTACTTTATACGGATGCAAGCGATCATTGGTGGGCGGCGGTTCTAACCAAAGTTGAACCAAAAGGAGAAGTGCCATGCAGATACTGTAGCGATCTCTTTTCAAAAGATGAAGCAGCAAAATGGCACATCAACGAGAAAGAATTTTTTGCAGTTCGAAAGGCCTTTAAAAAATGGCCCTTATTCCTACTTGCTAAAAAGTTCACACTTAAAATTGATAATACTAGTGTCAAGGCTTTCTTAAAATATAAAATAGAAAGCAAACCCGAGAAAGCTAGACTATTAAGATGGCAAGCTGAATGTCAATATTATAATTTTGATGTTCTTGTTATAAAATCTCATGAAAACGTTCTTGCAGATTTTTTAACAAGGGATGGAGGCACGTGAAGCCAACACCATCCTTACGAGATGGAGACACCACAGGGATAACCTGGATGAGCTCCGCAAGGTGATCGACGGTCTAGCAATTAATGCTCAGGCTTCCGGTCATGTGCAGGAAAGGGACCTCACCAAGGTTCAAAGCTCAATGAAGGCGACTTTATTGGGTAGTACAAGTTTGTGGGATAGCCTTGCAGTACCCCTATTTCGAGATGCTTCCACATCAAAACTTGAAGTGGAAATACAAGCGAATACGTACGAGTTTGACGATCCGAGTAAAATCGGACCAACCAGTGATCCTTTCGAGGAAAACACTGATAAACAAGATGATTCAAGGGTGGAGACACCTGGAGAGTCAAAAGAACAAGCTGATTCAAGAGGGAAAACCCCGATTGAATCCCAGAATACTTCTTCTAAGAAAGAAGACGATTCAAAAGAACAAGTTGATTCAAGAGGGAAAAACCCGATTGAATCCCGGAATACTTCTCCTAAGAGAGAAGACAAGATTAATCTTAGACCCCATACGGGATCATCTAAGATTAGCAAAAACGAGCCGAGAATACCCTTGATGGAATATCAACGGGCTTGGGAAAAACTTCACACAAGAATGGGATTAATCCCTGGAAAGTCCGTGGCCGACGGGTCCGAAAAGTATCCGAGAATCTGGGCACTACCGGGATCAAAACCGGATAGTATACGACAGTGGTTTGACTTTGGCTGTCTGGCCTCAGTATTCACCACATCACCAAGTTTCCTGGAAACTTCAAAATTACCAGGATGGATCTACGAGAAGGTGTACGAAACATGGAAAATGAATCATACACTAGAAAGAGGAGACACTTTGGAGCTAAAATTTATTTCAGCAGCTCCGGAAATCGCAGGAAAAGGGTTCCATGAGGGCTTTCATTTCATTAAAATACAAAGACCAAACATGAAAGCAATGGAGTTCATCAAGCCACCACCAGAAGGACTTTGTCTTGTTTCCCCAATCACTGAAGATGAAATTTCAACTAGGAGAGCATGGGGATTATGGGTCTGTCTCACCGAGATGGACAAAGTGAAGTATTCGTTCAAAATTTTTCACAATTCAGAGAACGGATCATTCATGCTCAACAGCATGACCAGCAACACCACATGATTCGCAGAAACCGCGTTCGAAAAGAAGCGGCAAAAATTGTGGAAAAATGAGATCCCGGCGACAGCCGAGACGCGCCGGAAAATATGCAATATGATACACGCCGGGCGATGGAAGGAACGGATTTGCGACAAGTGTCCCGATCAAAAGGAGCCACTTTTCGGAAAAGGATTCCCGATGAAACGGGACAAAGGAGAAAATGACAAAGGGGGCCCTTCGAGAAAGGGAAAGATGTCGCGTGCTGGCAAAGGAACAACTTTTGGAAAAGAGGCCATTTGAGTGACCAGGACAGGTGAACAACCAGGGCCACCCACGAGACAACCTCCACTAACAAAACAATAATGGAGGGACCACGTGACTCAGAAGATAAGAAATGAGCCATGTGATCAGGACAGGATAACCTCCACCACTATCATGGAGGGACCGCAGGTGCAAGTGGAACACGTTAAATCAACTAACAAGCTGAGATGAAGTCCGCATTTCAAATCCGGAGGACCTCGTCTATATAAACAAGCTGAAGGAAACAGAGGGAATCAAGCATTCTCCACTGCTTTCTTACATAAACAAATTAAGATTGTAATAAGTTTGAGATTTTTTATTTTTTGAGTGTTTTAATTCCGAGTGTTTAAATTTCCAGTTGAATTGTAATAGTGTGAGTGTATGTACAAGAGAGACCTCTACTATGAGTAGTTAAACAAGTAACTCCTCTCTAAAGGGGTTATGAGTGTGTTGTAATAAATAAGTCTCCACATAAATAAATATTGATTTGCTTTCGCCTGAGTATGTTGATATTAAAGCTTTGAAACATTCCATTTAAAGTTACTTTTACACCCGGAGTAGGAAACGAACCAGGGTTGTGCTGATTACCGTTGAAGGAGCCGTTGCAGAACCATCGGTTGCGATCGAGTGGTTGAAGGCGAGGAGTCTTTGTAAAACCTGGCGGAATACCCGACGGTAGTACGGTCAAAGCGAGGTATCTTTTATGGTTATGTTTTATAAGTTCTGTACGGAAGCATGTTGTGCCTGATATGGTCGTAATGGACTATTTCCAGAGTTTGAGTTTCGAAAAGGAATGACTCTAAAACTTTGGGGGTCAATTTCTAATTTTGTAAAAGTTAAAATCCGAAGAAAGGGACAGTGTGCTATGATTTAGGAAACACAGGGGGGTTTCTTGCCCCTTTTATTTTCACAGGGAGGTTTTTTGCTACTTTCATAGAACACATGGAGGTTTTTTGCTATCTGCTCGAATATTTTTGGGCACTTGGATGAATCTTTAATCTATGGTGTGATTAGTATAGCATGGTACTTGATTTATGGTGGGATATTATCAAACTTTAAGATTAATCAAGTTTTCTTAGTCTCAAGTTCGCAGAAAGAAAAAACAAACACATTGTTTTTCTTTGCAAATACTAAACGTAAGAAAGTTTTTGAAATCCATGCCGTCCAAAATTGGCTTAGTAAAAAATAACCCGAAATATTTTTTGTTATTAGATTTTTCCTTACAAATTTTGAGAACAACTCAAATATACTTCTTACAAAGCACAAAAATCAAATAAATCTCCCATGATTTGACAATAGATCGTCTTATATATATATATATATATGTGGGTCGGTTACAAGCGAGCAATCTAATCGTACAACAATCTATCTCAAATCAGGCCTACACTAGACATCTCGTGTAGACTTGGTCCGGAACCTGCTGCTCGAGTTCGGGACGTCACCAAACTGCCTGCTGATGCTGCAACGGTGATGGATATCGAACGTATATCAGTGATGAGTCTCGATATGATATCGGGGATGAGTCTCGATGTGATATCGATGGTCAGGTCATTATAGAAGGCTGAGTGACGACGTGGACATAGCCATATCGAATATTTATATCGGGTATAATATTGAATATTGCTATTCGATGTAATGCGGGTAAATCGAGGTGAGAAATTAATTCCCTTTCTCAGTGTGCGGGGTGGGATATTTATAGGCGCGGTTAGCCTATATCGAATCCTATATTCGATGTCATATCGGAGGTGATCCCCGATATGGTCGCTCATGGGCCGTGGCCCATAATGGGCCCAAATGCTAGAAACCTCCATACCATGTAGTCCCCCAATTTGGGGATTATTATCTTAGGGATAAGAATTCGCAAATTTAGTTTTGAATTCTTGGGTTGCCTGTACCCCACGTCCCCTAGTTCGAAGGACGGAAATCAAAAGTGCGGGAAGTGCACCTGGAACTAGTTTTGTGCGCTCCCCCAATGCAGTTACCGCATTGTATGAGGTCCTCGTTTGAACTCTAGGTTGTTTAAAACACGCGATCTTGCAAATACGGATGCAAACAATTAAAACGTATGATAGCCCCCCATTTTTTGTAGTGCTAAGTTTGGGTCGAGCCCTCTGTCACACGTAGTGCCATTTCTTGTTTAAACGTTGAACGCATGTCGAAAGTCATATCGAATATGAGTTTCGATGTAATCATCGATATGGTGCATTTAATGTTGCGGGCCCCAGGTTTTGTTTGTTTATAAAAGTCGGTCCATGCCGTGTCATCCTTTACTATTTTATTGCCCCGTCTTGTCGCTGTCGGATCTATGTCAAATATGATGTCGGTAAATTTCCCCGATATCTTATTCGATATTGATTTCGATCTATTTTTCGACATTGCTTCGGTATTTTGCGCTTTTTTGTAATAAATCGCCTTACTTGTTTTGCCAAAGGATGATTCGTGCTAAAAGATCTCCGAAGAAAAAAATTGTTGTATCGCCGCAGTATTGTAAAGTTGGCCCTGCTAGGCGAAATGCTTTCGTCGTGTCAGACGACGAGTCTTCTGACTCTGAAACTCCTGCGAGGGATGCGTCGTTGGATGACGGTCTAGTGCAAGTTTCCGGAATTTCCGAAAATCTAAGGTTACCCCGAGTCCGTCTTCATGAACGGAGCTCTCAGTTCCCTGACCGATATCTCGTAATGCAATCAAATATTTATGGTGGCAGCATTATTGTTGGAGATCGCGCTGCCATAGCAGAAGGTATTCGGTTAGAAGAGGATAGAATTAACGCTATGACCGTGGATCATGCTTCCCATCAACGTTGGCTGCTAACCCACCACGGGTCAAAGTGACTCTGCCGCCAGAAGGTGCACCAGCTAATTATTGGCACCCTCGGGCCCGGGCTCACTTTGAAGCGTCGCAAAGAGGGGTTGGGGAAAGTTCTCATTCTGGCACGCATCATTTCGCGGGGTCGTCCGGTGCTTGGAAATTCAGAATGCGAAATTAGCCGAAACTTTAGCTCGCAATGGGGTAATGGTATCTTCCCCTCGTACTGAGTCAGGTGCTGGTGGCTCTATAAGGGATAGTGATTTTAATGTCGAGGTCACTGCTCCGGCGCATAGCTCTCCCTCACCTTATGGTGGTACCCCCATCGATGCTGATATGAATGTGAATATCGAGTACGCCGGGAGGGTGCCCGTCTGGGCTATTGCGGGGCCGTACGTTAGGGAACGTTATAAGGTCCCTCGTGCGATGCGGTATTCCAGGTTGTCACCTGATCTAGAAAGTAGTAGTCCGAAATGGAATAAGTATCCAGAGGTTTTGTCTCCCTGCGGAATGGATGAACTAGCTGATGATATTTGCGCGGAGGCCTGGAAGTTTCCCGAATTTGAAATGAATGTATCCGGCTTGGGCCCTTTAGTCGGGAAGATATTCGGGCCGAGTTATTCACTGATCTTGAGAGGAATGAGTTTCTTTATGATATGTAGGTTATGTCATCGGTTAGTGATATTTTTTGATACCGTAGCAGTTGTCTCCTCGGGAAAATTTTTCTATGCAAAGTGTACCCCATGCCCTTAGCTGAAAGCCACTTTTACGATGTTTAATGAAGGGTGTTTATTTGCAGAAATCTTACCTTGTGCAATTCTTTCTGTGATCATGAATATTCTATCCTTGTCGTATAGTAGTTGTGATAGCCTGGTGATTGTCTGACGCTATTGGCATGGGATTGCCTTATCCTTGGTAGGTGACTTGTTACCACTCATGGGTGAGAGCCCTCCCGTTATCACAGGGTATGCTTTTCTTGTGGGTGGGGGTCCATCCCGTTATCACAGGGTATGCTACCGTTCAAATGTTTAGGATCGACCCCGTTATCACATGGGATATTCTTCTTGTGGGTAGGGTCCGTCCCGTTATCACAGGAAACCTGATACCGTTCAAATGTTTAGGATCGACCCCGTTATCACAGGGGATATTCTTCTTGTGGGTAGGGCCCGTCCCGTTATCACAGGGAACCCGCTACCGTTCAAATGTTTAGGATCGACCCCGTTATCACAGGGGATATTCTTCTCTTTGTAGGTGACCCGTTACCGCTCATGGGTAGGAGCCCGCCCATTATCACAGGGGAACCCGTTTTTGCTCATGGGTAGGAGCCTTTCCTTTGTAGATGACCCGTTACTGCTCATGGATAGGAGCCCGCCCGTTATCACAGGGGAACTCATTACCGCTCATGGGTAGGAGCCTGCCTTTTCTTCGTAGGTGACCCGTTACCGCTCATGGGTAGGAGCCCCACCCGTTATCACAGGGGAACTCGTTACCGCTCATGGGTAGGAGCTTTTTCTTTGTAGATGACCCATTACCGCTCATGGGTAGGAGCCCGCCCGTTATCACAGGGGAACCCGTTACCGCTCATGGGTATGAGCCTTTTTTTTGTAGGTGACCCGTTACCACTCATGGGTAGGAGCCCTGCCCGTTATCATAGGGGAACTCATTACCGCTCATGGGTAGGAGTCTGCCTTTTCTTCGTAGGTGACCCGTTACCGCTCATGGGTAGGAGCCCCACCCCTTATCACAGGGGAACTCGTTACCGCTCATGGGTAGGAGTCTGCCTTTTGTCTGGTTGCCTTCGATGCATCATCATTTTTTTTGTGACATGCTAGTTTTAATAATATATTGGTGATGAACCGTATCCGGTTGCCTACGTATCCCGTGTAGGGAATCAAGCCTCGTGTAGTTCTTTACATTGTTAATAGTAATTAAAATACTGAATTTTTAAGAATAAAAATGCTTTCGCATTGTAGTTTCCCAACGTGTTTACTTGCTTTCGCACTCTTCAACACCAAGTCACCCACTTGAAAGATTCGAAGGTGCACTCGTTTATCGAAACTCTTGGCCATTGCCGCTTTGAAGGCCACTGTCCGTTGGTAAGCTTGCTACCTTGTGGAACCAATCATCTCTAGGTCCATTTTTCGTAGTCGTGCAGCGTGTTGCGGGTCATATTCTGCTATTCTGTACGTTGGCATGACAATCTCAACCGGGACTACTGCCTCGGACCCATATACTACAGTCAACGGTGCCTCTCCTGTAGATGTTCTGGGTGTAGTCCTATATGCCCATAGAATCCCTGGGAGTTCGTCAATCCAACTCCTCCCGGTGGCGTGCAGTCGCCGCTCCAGGTATTGTTTAAGAGTCTTGTTGGTGGACTCCACTTGTCCATTTGCATATGGGTGAGATACCGCAGCAAAATGCTGGGATATTTTTAACTCTTTGCACCATGCAACCATTGTCTTTCCTCTGAATTGGGTACCATTGTCTGATACCAACACTCGGGGTAGTCCAAAGCGACATACAATATTTTTCTAGATAAAGTCTATCATATTCTTCTCTGTGATGTGCATCAAGGCCTCAGCCTCCACCCATTTCGTAAAGTATTCTACCGCTACTAAAAGAAATTTCTTCTGACCTCTTGCCATTGATAGGGGACCAACTATATCGATCCCCCACTGATCGAATGGGCAAGTGATCTCTAAGGGCTGCATCAGTACAGCTAGCCTGTGTACAAGTTTGTCGTGATACTGGCAATTCTCACAATTACGGCAGTACAGGGTCGCGTCTTGTCGTAATGTTGGCCAAAAATATCCCTGTCTTAATATTTTCTGGGCTAAAGCTCTCCCTCCTGAATGATTTCTGCAACTACCTGCGTGTATCTCCCTCAGTATGTATTGGGCGTCAACTAGTGATATGCATCTCAGCAACGGGCCTTCAAAAGATCTCTTATAGAGTTCACCTTGGTAAATGGTAAACATGTACGCCTTGTACTTCAGTTGTCTTTGTGCATTGAGATCGGCCGGGAGGGTTCCATCTGCAAGGTAATTATATATCTCATCCTTCCAACACGGTGTAACTGCGATAGGAAAAATAAACTCCATGTCAGCTCATTTTTTGTTGGCCTTTGTTACTCCAACTGCAGGCTTAGGGGTGGTCAGCAAGGTCACACGCTTTTCCACAAAAACGTCTGAGGAACTAGCAAATTTGGATAAAGCATCGTCCTTGGCATTTTTCGATCGAGGTATTTGCGTCAGATTGAATGTAGTGAACTCGGCCGCTAATTCCTTCAGCTTTGCCAAATATAAAACCATGGTTTCCTGCTTTGCTTCAAAGAATCCCGAGAAATGATTAGCCACTAACTGCGAATCCGTGAAGACCTCCAGATGATCCGAACAAAGGGTCTTAGCCATTCTGACTCCTGCCAGGACTGCCTCATACTCCGCCTCGTTATTCGTTATAGGAAAATTCAGACTGATAGCGAAGTCAAATTCCCTACGATCCGGGGACACCAGGTGAATGCCCGCTCCGCCGCCGTTCGCCGTGGAGGAGCCATCCACATGGAGTAACCATGCCGCGGGTCTCGAACTGGGACTGGGGTCCTAACTTATAGGAAATATATGTTGGCACGAATGGTCTAAACTGTTACCTAGTGTCCCCGCCATAAAGTCGGCTAGGACCTGTGCTTTAATAGCCGTGCGGGGACGATACTCGATCCCAAATTCGCCTAATTCTATAGCCCATTTTACCAATCTCCCTGAGGTATCCGGATTAGCCATGATTTGGCGGAGTGGTTTGTCCGTCACGACCACTATTGGGTGAGCCTAGAAATAGGGCTTCAACTTATGAGCCGTCATGACAACGGCCAAGGCAAATAGTTCGATTTGCAGATAATTTTTCTCCGCTCCGTGGAGGACGCGACTGACATAATGGATAAGAGATTGTTTTTCGTTTGCTTCTCTTACTAATACTGTGCTAATGGCGTTAGCGGAGACCGCGAGATACAGATAAAGCGTCTCCCCTGGATCTGGTTTCACCAAGAGTGGTGGTGCCATCAAATACTTCTTGAACTGTTGAAACGCTCTTTCACATTCTTCGGTCCACTAGAAATCCTTGGCCTTCTTCAGGATTTTGAAGAAAGGAAGACTCTGTTCTGCCGAGGTTGCAATAAAACGCCCCAAGGCTGTTATACGCCCCACAAGGCATTGCACCTCCCGTACCGAGCGTGGGGAAGCAAGATTCATCACGGCCTCTATCCTGTCGGGGTTGGCTTCAATTCCGCACTCGTTAACCATATATCCCAAAAACTTTCCCGCTGCCAATCTGAAGGTACACTTCTTGGGATTGAGCTTCATCCCATAGTTCCTCATAATGGCAAACAATTTCTCCAAATGCTCCACGTGATCCTGTGCCTTCAAACTCTTGATCAACATATCGTCTACGTAAACCTCCATTGATTTTCCTATTAGGTTATAAAACATTTTTGCCACCAATCTCTGGAACGTCGCGCCGGCGTTCCTCAAACCAAAAGGCATTACACGATAACAGTACACACCAGTGTACGTAACAAAGGCTGTTTTCGATTGATCCTCCGTTGCCATAAAAATCTGGTGGAAGCTGCTCTTGGCATCCATGAAACTGAATAGGGCGCACCCGGCTGTCGAATCCACTATAAGGTCAATCCTTGGCAATGGGAAGGGATCCCGCGGGCAATGCTTGTTCAAATCTTTATAATCCACACACATTCTCCATTCTGCTGCTTTCTTCAGAACCAGGACAATATTGTTGAGCCACTCCGAATAACGTAATTCATAGATATGCCATGCTTTAAGCTTTTCTACAACTCTTTCTCTGCTGCCTCGCTCTTCTCCTTGCTAAAATTCCTTTTCTTCTGTCATATTGGTTTAGCCCGCGGATCAACATTCAGCTTATGCTCTATAATCTTTGGGTCGATTCCAATCAAGTCAGAATCACTCCAGGAAAATATATCGACATTCCTTTTTAAGCATTCAATCAACGCCTTCCGAATGTCCGGCGACATTGTAGCTCCTATCCTCAACGTGTGCTCCGGTTGTCTCGGGTCGATCTCTATCGTGATAAAATCTCCCACGAGCTCCATTCTCGATTCATTCTGATAAAGAATAACCGCCCTCTCTATCTCGGCGCATTGCCCCTTATAATCAAGCCTCGACTTCTTGCTACTCTTCGTTATCTTGGCATCTGTCTTGTTCAGCTTTTGCCCCTCGATACTTCGCTGCCTCTTCCCTGACATCTCGTCTGATGAGCTCCCGATCTAGAGAACCTTGGTTCTCACAGACGGCGCCACTGATTTGACAATAGATCGTCTTATATATATATATATATATATATATATATATATATATATATATATATATATATATGTGTGTGTGTGGGGGGGGGGGGGGTCGGTTACAAGCGAGCAATCTAATCGTACAACAATCTATCTCAAATCAGGCCTACACTAGACATCTCGTGTAGACTTGGTCCAAAACCTGCTGCTCGAGTTCGGGACGTCACCAAATTGCCCGCTGATGCTGCAACGGTGATGGATATCGAACGTATATCGGTGATGAGTCTCGATATGATATCGGGGATGAGTTTCGATGTGATATCGATGGTCAGGTCGTTATAGAAAGCTGAGTGACGACGTGGACATAGCCATATCGAATATTTATATCGAGTATAATATCGAATATTGCTATTCGATGTAATGCGGGTAAATCGAGGTGAGGAATTAATTGCCTTTCTCAGTGTGCGGGGCGGGATATTTATAGGTGCGACTGACCTATATCGAATCTTATATTCGATGTCATATCGGAGGTGATCCCCGATATGGTCGCTCATGGGCCGTGGCCCAGAATGGGCCCAAATGCTAGAAACCTCCATACCATCCC